>OX421897.1:28244211-28844211 GCA_949128065.1 Beris chalybata
TAAACACGTTCCGAACTTCTGCCGGAAAAATAATAAAGTTGCGCCCAGACTGTTGGCAGATTTTTTATTTATACCTTATTTAAAAAATTTCATTTGGTAGGCGGCATTTGAAATCCAGTATATTATGTCTTGAAATGGAAGAAGTCGGTGTGTATAATGTAGTAAAAGTTCAGAGATCCTAATGAGGTATCGACCATTTGATGAGGCTATAAAGACCTTGTCAGTTACCTTAAAATTTTACAGGAATTTCATCAGAAGGACTTAGGTTTTTGGTTTTAGGTAAGGTAGGTGGTCGCTTCTCTACCAAGCACATCGATCGGTAATGGGTCCGTTGTGATCTCAGTTGCACGGGATAAGGTACCCGTATGCCCAAGACAACATCTTAGGTAAACCACCCCGCCAGCCTGACAAATTGGAGCAGCGCTAGGTCAAGCCATTCATGATTTATCGTTCGTTGGGGTAGACACAGACGGACGAACGAATGAATAGCGAATTTGGAGTCCCCTGCTTCAACTGACCAAAAAAATATATACAGTGTAACCCGCTTATAAAGTTCACGTTTATAACGTACTTTTGGTTATAACGTACTTTTTTTCGATCCCCATTCTTTATCACATGCCGCAGGCTGAGCCCGAAAGGTTCAGACGACATATCAGATGACTCGCGCCCGTGGCGCTGATTCCTTCATCTCAATTGGTTTCAGTAAAATTTTTGAATTGCGTGGTAATGAATAATGTTACCAGTAAAAAATTAATGATTAGGGGAAGCCCATTAACAGGGTGATTTAATAATGCATCATTTATAATTAAAATGCATATTTATCCTAAGCTTGCAAGGAACCATGGAACCTGGAAGGATGCTATAGTAAGGCGAAATTGAATTTATCAATACAGGGTCTTTGGTAAATGTTGAGCAGAACCCAGCCAGCCAACTTGGGTTATCAGAGATAGAACAGTTCCAGAGGGTTCTGTCCTCATCACACCCAAGCCAGACAGTCAGACTCATAGAGGTATATGTATAATGGAGATAACGTGCAGCGACTTTTTTGAAGCCGGAGGTTTTCTCGCAAAGGACCGGCGATATTCACTATGCTACTATCAGCATCTTACTCACATGTATGTTAAGCCCCGGTATTGAAAAGAAAAAAAGCCCAACCTTTAAATACTAGGCTAATATTTGCATTTCACTGCCACCGGGCATGAAACGCTCCATACAAAAACAGTCGCTTAAACTTGGAAATGCTTCACTGTGCTTTATACAGAAACGGCGCTTTGCGATCTCCATTAGTTATATACCTCTTTGGTCAGACTTCACTCAATATAACCATAAAAGGGCAAAAACTAACTATGACTAGTGCGGTAACACTGTGGAACGGATATGATGCGTCAGGACTAGGTGAAATTGGGTCTTAAAAAGGAGCGTCCATGGCCGACTTTAAATTGCATCGATATTTATTTTCGGCCTGTGGTGATGCATCGACAGATATCATGGGATCTGTCTAATATGAATGCGAGAAGACGTGGTCGGGAAGACCAACTCCAAGAGCAAAACAGGGGACAGACCTAAAGAAAGCCTCGTTCCACTACATGGAGCCAATCAGCGCCAGCCACGGTTCTCAAATTCACTGAATATGGGGGAAACTTACTTACGGACAAGCGCCATCTTGGGACGCTTGTGTTTCCTATGTGTAGTTTTGTCATAGTCTACTTCCCAGCAAACAACGTGAATTCAATGTAGTATCACTTTTGACTCACTATGTGATTGTGAATTCATTTTATCTTCATGTGATTTTCATTAGAGCTTAACATTTTGATCAAATATTCTACGAAAAAGGATTGGAGCCTTCGATAATAAATGTAAGGAGATATATAAATGTATACATGAATAATGTGACGCATTAAACAATATAACCACATCAAATATAATATTAACTTTATTTCAAATATTTGTACTAAGAAATATCTTATTAAAAAAAATTTATCCATATTAAGAATTAGAACTTAAAATATATCTTCACAGCACAATCATAAAACAATACAACACTTTCTGAAATTCGAAACTAAACTGTGCTCATCAAAGAACTTATTGCTTTGATGAAATTCAATATAATCATAAAAAAGTCGAGGAACCAATTGGAACAAGTGTGAACACGTGTTTAATGATTTTAATCATATTGTGACGCAATAATGAGTTCACAATTCTCACTCATTTCCAGTTTCGTACATGAAATCAGATTGGATTAGTTTTAGAGAATATGAACTCATATTTTAATCACTTCGTGAAGATTCACACAATTGTTTACTGGGTTTCTGACGAACTAACGGGTTGGAGTGTGAGAAAGACTCAGTGAAAAACTTCAATGCTCTTTCCTTGACGAATTCCATGATTGTGGGGGTCCCAGTTTCGCGGTGGATTTGTGAGTTCCTCATAAACCAAGGGGCATTCAGAGCTGTTCTGGGGCATCTTTTTTTCTTTTTCTGCAGAATATTTAGCTGGGAATTCGCAATGAGACCCCATACTGGACGTACACGTAACAGAGAGTCGCACGAGTTATACTTTTATATAACAAAAGTTTACTGCGGGAGGAGAGTTTACTTCTCCTATTACAGATAGGACCGAGCAATTTTGTTATCACGTCTGCTTTTACCTTGACAAATTGGATATGATGATTGAAAAACAATCCTTTATCCAACTTAACTCCAAGGTACTTTATAACGGGCTTCCAGGAAATTGCATCACCAAAATGGAAACCTGAAAGCTTGGGAGTTTAGTCCTTTTTCGGAAGAGGATAGCTTCACTCTTCCTTGCGTTTACGTTAATTCGCCAGCGCTTAAATCATAGTTCCATGTTGTCAGCTGCTTGCTGCAACATCCTGGTGATTTTTCTGGGACACCATGATCGGCATAAGAAAACCGTATCGTCCGCAGTTAATCCCCATTCATAAACGTGAAAGGTTCTTATGTTGGGTATAGCGTACTATCGGTTAAACGTTCCACTTGTGTAGTTCCCTCAAGGTACGTTATAACCCGGTTGCACTGTAAATCTTCCTTCCATACGAGGCTCGATTTTATGGGTTACAAACTTTTGGGCTCGATTAAACTTATTCAAAACGAATTCACAAGATTGCTCTACGATATCACTAAACATGCACGTAAAAATAAGTTCTGAACTTATCTTACCAGAATTTGTCGTCTTATTCTATTTGTTACTTAACAAGTTTTTTTCTTATTCTCACTGTACCACCTTATCGCTATTCGCGAAGCTTTAAACAACGACTAATCCAAGCAGGTTGAAGACAGTTTAAATAGCCGAAAGCTGTGTTGGACGATTTTGAACAATTGTGAGTCGTAGTTGTATCTTGTTGAACTGAAAACCCGTCCGATTACTTAGCATAAGCCAACTAGTTCAGCTTTATGCTACTTCCCATCGTTCTTTTTAAGATCGATTTTGAATTTGTAATCGTTTAGTTAGTGTTGAATTAGTAAGCCCATACCAAAGTTATGCAGAAAGTGATGGATTGCATATCAAAAAATCTTCAACGGCCCGGGCGCAATTTTAATTTTTTTTCGATAGATGTTCGGAACGAGTTTTATACTATGTGACTGAAAGCCTAAAACAAAAGTTCGGGAATTGGTTAGAATGGGGTTGCGCCAGAATACTTACTCCGCTGACCTCTGTGAACTTAGCACCCCACTTTAACCAAATTGAATAAAAAATTGTTTTCGGGTGGAGCTTTGTTTGTACTTGATTGTACCGAAAAAATTTTCGTTTGTACCTCCAAGGGAACGGAGAAAAAAATGCTCCGTGTGAACTTAGCACCCGACTTGCACCAAATTAACTGAAATTTTTTATTCAGATAGTACCCCGTCTGTAAATGATTGAACCGAAAATATTTTTTTTTTTTTTAATAAAAAAAAAAAAAAAAAAAAATTATTAAAAATTTTTTTTTAAAAAAAAAAAAAAAAAAAGAGACGGAAAACTATTGTAAATTGCTTCTATTTAATTTTACCTTCAATCGATTTTAAAATACTTTAAAATTTACATCAAAAACTAGCTATCTAAACCAACCAATCCTTCACACAAAGAGTAAAATAATTAGAACGACAACACCATATAAATCGATGACCGGAGTATGATCGATTTTCAAAATTCGAAAAACCAAAGATGCAAATATATGCTATAGATACCGTAGTTGATTGTACCTCCAAAAAATTTTAAGAAATATTAATTTTTCTATCAAAAAATAACATTCTAAATCAGCCAATAATTCACACTCAGAAATAAATAATTCGAAAGACAATCCTTCGACAACACATTATTAAACGATAAGCGGAGTACATGCGCTTTCAAAATTCGAAAAACCAAAGATGCAAATATATGCTATAGAAACCGTAGTTGATTGTACCTCCAAGAAATTTTAAGAAATATTAATTTTTCCATCAAAAAATAACATTCTAAATCAGCCAATAATTCACACTCAGAGAGAAATAATTCGAAAGACCATTCTTCGACAACACATTATAAGTCGGCATAGTAAAGACCGATTTTCAAAATTCGAAAAACCAAAGATGCAAATATATGCTATAGATACCGTAGTTGATTGTACCTCCAAGAAATTTTAAGAAATATTAATTTTTCCATCAATCTAAATCAGCCAATAATTCACACTCAGAGAGAAATAATTCGAAAGACGTTCCTCAGACAACACTTTGTAAATCGATGATCATTGTTTAATATTTATGAAATTTTCAGAATAATAAATACTGTTGGAAAATTGAGAAGAAGAGATACCCATTCCATGAAAATTGATGAGATCAGTAGAAGTAGCAATAAACCATAAAATCATAATCTACTTTCTTGTACTTTCAATTATACGAACCAGACGACATACTTGAAGGAAATTTGTGTATTCAACACAGGTACCGTCTCAAATATTTGCCTCTAAACTTTCTTGAAAGAGGTACGTACTTTCTGAATTGGATTCGATTTTCAGATCCGATATTTACCTTACTTATTACCGAGAGCTGAACAGTGGAACCAACCAAGTTTCTTGGAAAGAAACTCCTATTTAAGAACTGAGAGGTACCCTTTTTAAAAAAGGGACTAATTAAAATAAATAGATACGGTCAGGAGGTACAGATTCCATTCATGAAACTCGGGGTTGATTCCAGGAAGAATTTAAGTAAAATATTCATTCATAGGTAAAAAAAAGGAAAAAACCATAAACAAACCGATTTTGACGAAAAGATATTTCTGTTGCACTTACGGGATCATTGCCAAGTGACGCACGCCGATTTTGTTACATATATTGTAGAATACTAAAATCTAAAGGATACGTATTTTATTTTATCGGCAGCCAAGAGTATTTCAGGGATTTCTCGAATTTTGAAAATCGGTCTATACTATGCCGACTTATAATGTGTTGTCGAAGGATCGTCTTTCGAATTATTTCTCTCTGAGTGTGAATTATTGGCTGATTTAGAATGTTATTTTTTGATGGAAGAATTAGTATTTCTTAAAATTTCTTGGAGGTACAATCAACTACGGTATCTATAGCATATATTTGCATCTTTGGTTTTTCGAGTTTTGAAAATCCGTCTATACTATGCCGACTTATAATGTGTTGTCGAAGGATCGTCTTTCGAATTATTTCTCTCTGAGTGTGAATTATTGGCTGATTTAGAATGTTATTTTTTGATGGAAAAATTAATATTTCTTAAAATTTCTTGGAGGTACAATCAACTACGGTATCTATAGCATATATTTGCATCTTTGGTTTTTCGAATTTTGAAAATCGGTCTATACTATGCCGACTTATAATGTGTTGTCGAAGGATTGTCTTTCGAATTATTTCTCTCTGAGTGTGAACTATTGGCTGATTTAGAATGTTATTTTTTGATGGAAAAATTAGTATTTCTTAAAATTTCTTGGAGGTACAATCAACTACGGTATCTATAGCATATATTTGCATCTTTGGTTTTTCGAATTTTGAAAATCGGTCTATACTATGCCGACTTATAATGTGTTGTCGAAGGATCGTCTTTCGAATTATTTATTTCTGAGTGTGAATTATTGGCTGATTTAGAATGTTATTTTTTGATGGAAAAATTAATATTTCTAAAAATTTCTTGGAGGTACAATCAACTACGGTACCTAAAGCATATATTTGCATGTTTGGTTTTTCGAGTTTTGAAAATCCGTCTATACTATGCCGACTTATAATGTGTTGTCGAAGAATCGTCTTTCGAATTATTTCTCTCTGAGTGTGAATTATTGGCTGATTTAGAATGTTATTTTTTGATAGAAAAATTAATATTTCTTAAAATTTCTTGGAGGTACAATCAACTACGGTATCTATAGCATATATTTGCATCTTTGGTTTTTCGAATTTTGAAAATCGGTCTATACTATGCCGACTTATAATGTGTTGTCGCAGGATTGTCTTTCGAATTATTTCTCTCTGAGTGTGAATTATTGGCTGATTTAGAATGTTATTTTTTGATGGAAAAATTAATATTTCTTAAAATTTCTTGGAGGTACAATCAACTACGGTATCTATAGCATATATTTGCAACTTTGGTTTTTCGAATTTTGAAAATCGGTCTATACTATGCCGACTTATAATGTGTTGTCGAAGAATCGTCTTTCGAATTATTTCACTCTGAGTGTGAATTATTGGCTGATTTAGAATGTTATTTTTTGATGGAAAAATTAATATTTCTTAAAATTTCTTGGAGGTACAATCAACTACGGTTTCTATAGCATATATTTGCATCTTTGGTTTTTCGAATTTTGAAAATCGTTCTATACTATGCCGACTTATAATGTGTTGTCGAAGGATCATCTTTCGAATTATTTCTCTCTGAGTGTGAATTATTGGCTGATTTAGAATGTTATTTTTTGATGGAAAAATTAATATTTCTTAAAATTTCTTGGAGGTACAATCAACTACGGTATCTATAGCATATATTTGCATCTTTGGTTTTTCGAATTTTGAAAATCGATCATACTCCGGTCATCGATTTATATGGTGTTGTCGTTCTAATTATTTTACTCTTTGTGTGAAGGATTGGTTGGTTTAGATAGCTAGTTTTTGATGTAAATTTTAAAGTATTTTAAAATCGATTGAAGGTACAATTAAATAGAAGCAATTTACAATAGTTTGCCGTCTTTTTTTTTTTTTTTTATAAAATTTTTTAATTATTTTTTTTTCGGTACAATCATTTACAGACGGGGTACTATCTGAATAAAAAATTTCAGTTAATTTGGTGCAAGTCGGGTGCTAAGTTCACACGGAGCATTTTTTTCTCCGTTCCTTTGGAGGTACAAACGAAATTTTTTTCGGTACAATCAAGTACAAACAAAGCTCTTACCGAAAACAATTTTTTTATTCAATTTGGTTAAAGTGGGGTGCTAAGTTCACAGAGGTACTCCGCTGCCACATATAAAATATGAATTACATAATTTGGGCATACTTCAGGACGCAGGCTAAGTCGTAGTATAATATCAGTTGTTACGCGATTTGGAGGTTTTACTTGATTTGGTTTTGAGACATTGCTTGAAATCAGAAATGCGTTTGTAGGCGATTATATAAAAAGTCTGTGGATATGAAAAATTTCGATTTGATATCTTATCAATTCCAAGAAATTTGTTTTTGAATTTTTGAAAACATATGCAACTTGCACCTATTTTTGAGTTGAATATCCAAAAATTCTGAAATGAGTTTTGAGATATATGTATGTATTCTGAAAACACTTTCTTACTATTTATATGAAGAATACGTGGAAAAAAATTAATTAAATATTAGGAAAGACCTAATAGTTATGACGAAAATCGTGAAAATATTTGCATTCTATTTTCACTGAAAACAATTTCCCCCGCCCTCCTTCCGAACGCCAATGGATATTTAAATTTTTTTATCACAATTACTTTTATAGTTGATTTACATATACGCACCGAGTTTCAACTTTCCATCATGAGCCGTTCTATAGTTACCCGTACCATACTACCTCAAAATTACATTTTTCAACATGCTACTGCTATGACTCTATCTGAATACGAAGTTTCAGTATGTATTACATCTTTACAGGTTCTTGAGATATAAACATTGGAACTTTTTCCTTTTAACCCTCCTCCACCCCTCCCTAAAAAAAATTTTCCTGCTAGGAACCTATTGGGCCTACTTATAGTAAGCATCTATCTTACACCGTTGTTAAGATTTGGCACATTTATGTATTGTAAAAACCGGATTTTAGTTGTATAGTGTCGTTGTTTCATGATATATTGTAATCTAAAGTTTTTCACACCGCGCCTCTCGTACCTCATTGACCCATCTCAAAAATTTCTTTCCGATTTATTCTCCTATAGTATCTATATTTACAGATGTTCTTTAAGTTTTAATTTCATGACCTTAATCATTTTGGAGATATGGTTTTGAGAATGTCTCGATCTCGGCTTTCGAATGTTTTGGACGCATTGTTTTTCTCCCGATTCCTACACCCCTTCTCCCATATTGGAAATATTTTTGCAAATGGGTCCACTATCGAAGCTCTACATAAATTCCAAATTTTTAGCCTACTAACTTAAGCGGCTTCTGAGATCTTGAATCCAAAATTTTTCTTCTAAATGCTTCCCCCACCTTCCTCCTCACCACGCATAAAAGTCACTTCAAGGGGTCTACTCTGTCTATTCAGAAAAAAAAATTAATTTAATAGCTTTAAGGGGGTATTCTAGTCTAGAAGCCCGAATTTCGAGCGTTTTTTGAGGAGTCATAAAAAAAAATCTGCCAACAGTCTGGGCGCAACTGTATTATTTCTCCGGCAGAAGTTCAGAACGCGTTCAATTCGGGGATGCGGTGTATGTTACTATATGACTGAAAACCTAACAAAAAGTTCGGGAAGCGGTTAGAAAAGGATGTAACATATGAATTAAATAATTGGGTCATATTTCCGGATGCGGTCTAGAGGTTGAAAAAAACAAAACTTAAAAATAGGTGATTATTAAACAAACCTGGGGAAGTGAAAAGATATTCGATATCTGATCAGACCTGAGAAACATGGTGGAATTCATGAAAAAGTATACAACCAGTTTACACCCTTTTAGGGGTCGAATTTCAAAAAATCTTGAAAACACTTTCTAGGTATTCACATGAAGAATCCGTAGAAAAAAAATGAATTCAATACTTCGAAAGACCTAGTAGATATGACGAAAATCGTGAAAATATATGCATTTTATACTAACCGATATTTTTTTTTGCCCCCCCTTCTGAACGCCAATGAATATTCAAATTTTTTTTTATCAGAATTACTTTTCTAGTTAATTTACATATACGTACCGAGTTTCAACTTAATAGCATAAGCCGTTCTAAAGTTAGGAAAAACACCCCCCACCACCGTACCATACTACCCCTAAAAAAAATTTTATTTTTCCACCATGCCACTACTATAGCTCTATCTAAATACCAAGTTTCAGCTTCCTATCATTATAGATTCTTAAGATATAAGCATCGGAACTTTTTCCTTCTCACCCTTCCCCACCCTCACCCTCTACACCCACACCCCCAAACTTTTTTTCCGTACTAGGGTTCTATTAGGCCTACTTCTGGTAAAAATTTGAAGCAACCATCTTACACTGTTATTGAGATATGAAACGTGTTATTTTTGAAAAATTCATATCCCCTCCACTTACGTACTCCCCCGCCCCCTTCAAAGATTTTACTTTGAGCAATCTTTATTTATCAAGCTTTGTATCCAAACCGAATTTTGTTTTTCTGGTGCAACTGGTTTGTAAGATATCAAAGTCTAAAGTTTTTCACCCCCCACCTCCGTACGCCACTACCCATACCCAAAAATGTTATTTCTATCTACTCTCCTAGTATAACTACAGATATTTGTTAAGTTTTAATTGCTTGCTATTAACGGTTTAGGAGATAAGGATTTTAGAATGTGTCGATCTCGACTTTTTTGCGTTTCGGACGCATTGCTTCCCCCTCCACTCCCACACCCCTTCACCCATATCTGTTTTTTTTTTTGCAAATGGGTCCATTATCAAAGCTCTATAGAAATTCTAAGTTTCAGCCTCCTAACACAAGCGGTTCCTGAGATCTAGAAACCTAAATTTTTCGTCTAAAACGCTTACCCCGCCTTCCCCCTTACACCTCCTCCCCTGAAAATAATGTCAATTCAAGGGGTCCACCAAGTCTATTCTTAGAAAAAATTTTAATTTAATAGCACCACTGGCTTGAGAGCTACGAGCCTTCAAAGATTTTGGGGCGGTCGACGTACGGCGTACGGGGTACGGCGTACAGACGGAGTGAAATTTTTTTTTGCTTTTTTCGCGTCTACTAGTCATGAAACGTGGACAAAAAAATTTTGAGGGCAGCAAATTTTTTTTTTTTAAAAATCGATAACAATACTGTATTATAAATAATACAGTAAAATTGTGACCACTTTCTACATTTCGATTCCGTTATATTCTACTAGTGTAACTACAAGACATCAAGTTTTAATTTCGTAACACTAACCGTTTAGAAGATATGGATTTAAGAATGTCTTAATCTCGGTTTTGAAGCGTTTCGGACGAATTGTTTTTCACTCACAACCACATCCCCCTTATCGAATTTTTTTTGCATATCAGTCCACTATCAAAACTCTACATAAGATCCTCTTAGCGTAAGTGGTTCCTTAGATCAAGATACCAAAATTTTTCAACTTCGTAGCTTCAATAGTTGGGGAGCTACGACCCTTCAAACGATTTTACAGACGCGGATGGCGGACAAACGGACTAAAGTTTTCTTTGCTTTGTTGAATTTTTGGGTAGAACTTTTTAAAAAAAAACCAATAACAATACTTTATTATAAAAAGCTAGAATTTCTGGTACGGATTATCAAGTATTATGAAATATGTACTGCATCATTCTGAATTGATGTGAAGAAGAGCAAAGCAGAAATTGACTTAAAAGTCTAAGATGAACAAAAATCCTGATTTCAATATACCACTGATGTAGACAGAGGTATCCGGACGAGTTCCTTCATATGATCCCTATTCCTCATAAAGGAAGAGGACCATCCAAAAGTAATCAACGGATTGGGATCAGTACGTTCGGTCGAATGTGCGTCGGGTTCAACCCCCAACACCGACTACGTACTTTACTGTAAGGATTTCAGACGGACACGGGCTCCTTATCTGTATTTTTGTGTACATGAGAGCTTTCTATAAGCTCGCCATACATTTCATTAAAATACATGGAAAGAACTTGGAAGAAGAAGAAGAAGAAATTGGAAAAGCTAAATGAGTTTTATGAAAATTAGTTCTTCCGATTCTTCCGAATTTTAAGCTTTTTTCAAAATCACAGTAGTCGAGACTTATATGTCAACGCCTATTCAAAAGCTATTCACAAAATATTTAAAAATGTCCACAATTTTTAAAGCAACAATATTATTGTTAGGTGTCATTGGAAATCTCAATGGATATTAATTTGTTTTAATTCGGAAAGAATTAAGCGATGTTTGCTTAAATAATACGTGCGTCTACATTTGATGGTGGTCTACATCCGATTTGTTACAATGTAAGTTGAAATGTTTGTTTCTCTATGCAGCATTTGATGTAATTTGGGTTTGAAAAACTATTTCCTCGATAGCTAAATCCAGGGACAAAAAATTGTCTCAAGTACACGCGCATGAGAATGAATAATCGAAGAAAATCGATGCTGATCAATGGTCACAATGGAATTCGAAACAAGTTTGCTGTTCTTTACAAAACTGTAAATATGTTACTCTAGGTATTTGTGGAATAGTGTTTTGAAAATAATTCCTGTTTTTGGTTTTTCCTCAAATTCAGCACTGGGATAGGGATTTAGAGCATATGGCACGAGGGTATCTAAGACATTGTTCAATTGCCAAGGACAAATGTAATTTTATATGTAAATTACTTTAATTTTGGTTTTAGTTAATTCATTTCAAAGCGGTTTCCTTTCGATGCAGACGATGAAACAATTACAGTCGCAATGACTTATTCCTTCAGTCCAAAGGATCCATTGAATCGGTTTGTTATATCGTTTAAGAGATCATGGCTTTTAGAAATTAACGAAATCAGCACATTTGGTCAATTCCAAAAGTTTAAGTAATTTTGTTTAATTTTGAAATTTTCTAAATTTCATATATGCAAGTTTTCACTAAAATTTGTATATTTAGACCGGCAAATATGACTGTATTAAAATATCCCACTGTGTAATTCGTAGGATGTGCTTCTGCCAAGTTAATATGTATACACATTTGACTTTTTAATCGCAGTAGTTAAGAGGGCAACAAAAAGAAATGATATAAAAAAAAAAAACATTTTAAAAAATGTAAAAAGAGGTGTCGGGTCCAACAAAAACTGATGATATTCACAGAGTCGGCTTTCTTTCTATTAAATATTTCCACTTACGTTTGTATACAAATTTGTGATATTCATTTTCTCAAGAAACCCGACAATCGCTCGAAGAAATATCACCCTCCAAATTTTCCAGATTAAAAGCAACCAAAAAGTAAACTTTGCACATCATCATTTTGCTATACGACGAGCGATTGTCGCGTTTCTAGGGAAAATGAATATCACAAATTTGTATACAAACGTAAGTGGAAATATTTAATAGAAAGAAAGCCGACTCTGTGATTATCACTTTTTGTTGGACCCGACACCTCTTTTTACATTTTTTAAAATGTTTTTTTTTTTTGATTACCTCTACACTTTACTTTAAATTAAACATTAAGAAAGAAAAATCAGTTATGTACTTTATTTCAAAATAATTATAAAATACCTTAAATAATTTTAAAACATGTTTTTCAACAGCTAAGAGGTATACAATTTACTGTCAAAAAGCAACCAAAAAGTAAACTTTGCACATCATCTTTTTGCCACGACGAGCGATTGTTGGGTTTCTAGGAAAAATGAATATCACAAATTTGTATACAAGTGTAAACCGACTCTGTGAATATTATTCCTTTTTGTTGGACCAAACACCTTCTTTTACATTTTTTAAAATGTTGGTATCTTACCCGAAAAACTATTATATAATAATATTTTCAGTTAAAAAATCTGCCAACAGTCTGTGCGCAACTTTATTATTTTTCCGGCAGAAGTTCGGAACGTGTTTAATTCGGGGATGCGGTGTATGTTACTATGTGACTGAAAACCTTACAAAAAAATCGGGAAACGGTTAGAATAGAGTGTAATATATGAATTATATAATTGGGTCATATTCCGCGATACGGTCTAGAGGTTGAAAAAGAAAAAAACTTAAAAATAGGTGATTATTAAACAAGCCCGTGGAAGTGAAAAGATATTCGATATCTGATCAGACCTGAGAGATATGGTGGAATTTATGAAAAAGTATACAACCACTTTACACCCCTTTAGGGGTCGAATTTCAAAAAATCTTGAAAACACACACATTCTAGGTATTCATATGAAGAATCCGTACAATAAAAATGAATTCAAAATTTCGAAAGACCTAGTAGGTATGACGTAAATCGTGAAAATATATGCATTTTATATATACTGAAAAATTTTTCTGCCCCCCCCCCCTTCTGAACCCCAATGAATATTGAAATTTTTTTTTATCGGAATTACTTTTCGAGTTGATTTACATAGGTATATGTAACGAGTTTCAACTTTCTAGCATAACCCGTTCAAAAGTTAGGAAAAACACTCCCCACCCTCGCATCATGCTACCCCTACAAAAAATTTTATTTTTCCACTATGCCACTAATAAAGTTCTATCTAAATACGAAGTTTAAGGTTTATATCATTACAAGTTCTTAAGATATAAGCATCGGAACTTTATCCTTCTCACCCTTCCCCACCCTCACCCTCGACACCCCTAACTTTAAATTCATTTTTCTCTACTAGGGTTCTATTGGGCCTAGTTCTAGTTCAAATTTGAACCATCTATCTTACACTGTTATTGAGATATGAAAAGTGATATTTTTGAAAAATTCTTATCCCCCTTACTTCTATGCTCCCCCGCCCCCTTCAAAGATTTTACTTTGAGCAATCTTTATTTATCAAGCTTTATACCCAAACCGAATTTTGTTTTTCTGGTGTAATTGGTTTGTGAGATATCGTAATCTGTACTATTTCAACCCCCCCCCCCCCCGCACGCCACACCCCACCAAAAAATTTTGTTTCAATTTACTCTCCTAGTATAACTACAGATATTTGTTAAGTTTTAATTGCTTGCCGTTAACGGTTTAAGAGATATGGATTTTAGAATGTGTCGATCTCAGCATTTTTGCGTTTCGGACGCATTATTTCCCCCTCCACTCCCACACCCCTTCACCCATATCAGCAATTTTTTTGCAAATGGGTCCACTATTAAAGCTCTATAGAAATTCTAAGTGTCAGCCTTCTACCATAAGCGGTTGCTGAGATCTAGAAACCAAAATTTTTCGTCCAAAACGCTTCCCCCACCTTCCCCCTCGCACCCTCACCCCTGAAAAAATCTCACATCAAGAGGTCTACCATGTCTATTCAGAAAAAAAAAATCAATTCAATAGCTCATAGGATTTGGGAACTATAATTCCTCAAACGAGTTTGTTTATTATTAAAATAATAAAGTAAAATGTGATGTGGAAAAGTTCACCAAAAAAATTATATATTCATTTTCCACCAATTATTTTTTTCCAGGAAATATATTTCAATATTAGTATTACTGAATAATAACTTAAGAATACCGTATTTTAAGATAATTTCAACTTTCTCCTATTTAGTTAAATTTTAGGTATCTTTTACATCTCACACCTTACATGCTACATATAGCCCCCAAAATTCTTAAACTAAATCCATATTCGACATACAAAAAATTGTTACAGTAATTTTTATTTGTGTTTTTTAGGCACATGCATATGTCATATCGGTACCATTAAAAAATATAATAAACAAAAAAATAAAATTCCTCTTTTTACAACCGAACCACGGTTTTTATATTTTCATTTTTCAGATTTCCTACAACGCGGCGTTTTCTGGGAACGTATAAACCGCGTTGTAGGAAGCCTACCTGTATTTTAGTTTTTTAATAGTTGCATGTAAAACTATGCAAATAGAAAATCGTCTGTGCCCTTCGTGTAGGTGCCTTACAACACTCCCCCAAAATTCATTAAATTATTCTTCCGGAATTTACTAGTACTAACAAACTCAAATTTTCATACAAAACATTTTTATTTAAATTTGTTAACTTTAATACTACCTCCATCATGAATTTTCCCTCAATACTCCCAACATGTATTATCCCCAACTACAATATACATAAATCGAAGATCAGTATTTCATCTACATAGTTATCTACTAAATAATAATTTGGTGCACCCTTTTGTGGTGTATATAGGAAATGTCGTAAGTATGTGACATATGGTTCAATTTTATTTAAACGAAAATTTTGGAAATATAGAATTTCAAAAATTGAATCTAAAACACTTTCTTGCTTGAGTAAAATGATAAAACGATCACAGATACCCGTAGCTATCAGCAATACTAGGAACAGAGATTGTCTTAACCTAGTTAAAAAATGAAAACAGATGTAGGTACCATTTTGATAATAATTACGCTATCGCGTGGTCACACACGCACTCTAATATTTTCTTGGAATTAAAATTTTTGTTTTTTTTTTCAAAATTATTGAATTCGTTCGGGAAGTGGTTAGACTAGGGCGTAACATATGAATAACATAATTGTGTCATATTCCGGGATGCAGTCTAGGGGTTGAAAAAGGAGATAAACTTGTAAATAGGTGTTTATTAAACAAGCCCGTGGAAGTTAAAAGATATTCGATATCTAATCAGACCTGAGAGATATGAAAGAATTCATGAAAAAGTATATAATAACTTTACACCCCCTTAGTGGTCAATTTTCAAAAAATCTTGAAAACACTTTCTAGGTATTCATATGGGGAATCCATAGAATAAAAATGAATTTAATATGTTGGAAGACCAAGTAGATATGACGAAAATCTCTTTTCTATTTTCACTGATCATAATTTTCAATCTGTTCTCCTAGTATAACTACAAATATTTCTTAAGTTTGAATAGTGTGCCATTAACGGTTTAGGAGATATCAATTTTATTATGTGTCTATCTCGGCTTTTTTGGGTTTCGAACGCATTATATTTTTCCCCACTCCCACACCCCTTGATCAATATTGACAATTTTTATGCAAATGGGTCTACTATCAGAGCTCTAAAGAAATTCCAAGTTTCAGTTTCCTATCATAAGCGGTTACTGAGATCTAGAAACCAAAATTTTCCGTCTAAAACGCATCCCCCTTCTCCCCCCTCACACCCACCCCTAAAAATTTGGGTACTTCAAGGAGCCTACTCCGTCTATTCGTAAAAAATTCGATTTAACACTTTTGCGGGGAGGCTGACTGGGTGGGTCCCACTGTTGAGGTGTCTGACCATTGTTTTCCAGTTTTTCATTGTAAAAACTACGACTTGGCAAATTTTCTGCTTTCTCAAAACTGTTAATTTTTTCGATTTTTTTGACATCTTTGACAACCAGGTGTCCCGACGTCAGACCTGCTGACTCTAGTATATTCACATACACCCTAAATGTAACCAAATACTAAAATATTAGCTTTCTTAAATCCGTTGCGATTTTTTGTCGCGAGCTCTCCGACTATTATGGTTGTAAAACATTTTCTCTTAACATATATTGCAAAAGCTCTTGGCTTAAGCATTTACCAAAGCAGTTTAGAAGCATAGAAGTAAAAGGATGGTGCAATCTGAAGTAATATTAGAGTTACTTCATTACGTAACCAACGGAACACTAGGAGGTGAAGTAGAAGTGGTCAGCTACACGCGTGTTCGTGATTATTACCCCGATTTTAAACTCAGATACTCCTTTACAGCTGAGTGAACTGTTAGTCCAGCACCCAATAACATTCTCGAAAATTACTTGTCGCCAAGCAGATTCGAACCTGGTATCAGGTGCACCGGAGACAAGTGCTCTAGCCACTAAGCCACCCAGACAAGGTTACTTTGATCGAAAACTGTGAAAATTTTAAATTTTCTACTCTTCCCTCGAGAAAAACTTGATTAGTTTAGTACATTTTTTATTTGACTGTTGGCTGTCCTTACGCAGCGCTACACAAAATTTGCGCAAAGAGCCAAATTTGAGTTACTGCATGTCGGAACATCTACTGCAATGTATTGATTGGATCATGGACCTCCATTAGCTGTGTTTTTTATTCCCAGTTAACCATAAAGCTCGACAAAATTGCACGGCAAAACAACAACAATGCGGCTACGGTAACCGCACTGTTGTTGTTTTGCCGTGCAATTTTGTCGAGCTTTATGGTTAACCGGGAATAAAAAACACAGCTAATGTGGCAATCCATTTAGAGCTTGCAATGAAGCTTTGGATTCTCGCGACCTCCATTAGCTGTGTTTTTTATTCCCGGTTAACCATAAAGCTCGACAAAATTGCACGGCAAAACAACAACAATGCGGCTACGGTAACCGCACTGTTGTTGTTTTGCCGTGCAATTTTGTCGCGCTTTATGGTTAACCGGGAATAAAAAACACATCTATTGTGGCAAGATTACCAAGACAGTTGAAGAAGTATGCAAGCTCCGAGATGAGCTTTCCTTCTGGCTGACAGAGCTGGACAAGTACAGAGAACGTGAAGGACTGTCTCCTCCTCCTCCTCATCCTGGCAGCTATCTTTCGAAGTTACTTCAAACTTAAAATGGATTGAATTTTTGAAAAAAACTAAAAGAAATGTTTCAATCAAAAACTATTTTATTTGGATTACCAATTTCAAATCTAATGAATGTTTAAATTCATCAGAATTTTGTTTAACAATGCAAAAGCTCGGCATATCATGGACAACTTTTTCGAAATAATGACATTTCAAAAACGTCGGTTATGTGAGATAGCAAATCGAGGTCTCCATTGAATACATCTCAGTGGAGCGCTAAATTTCGCGTAATTTTTTGATTACTTCCTGGAATTAAGCGATCCAAATTTTATCTTTGAATGAAAATTTTGTGTTTATGGTTATAGAATTTTATGATAGTGTTATTGCGCTACCACAACGAAGTTTCATGCAACGCGTCTTGCATGATACCTAGATCTATATAATAATATAACATTGAAAACTATTGGGTTATAACTTTCGAGTTGTAGCCAAACGAAAGTCCTTGTAAAATGATGATTTGTGTTCGTACGGCCTATTGCATATACAGTTGTGTTCATGAAAATAGTAGTGCAGCACCTCATAGCATTAAATATTCATGTTTCGGCATACTGAACATTGCAAATTGAACACGTGTTCATATTTTTCTAAGAATAGCATGTAAAGAAGAGAATAGCGATAAGATCCCGTTAGTTTTGCATTGGTTTGTGTAAGTTTTTGATGAATTTGATGAATTTGACTGTTCATTAAAATAGTAGTGCTCGGTGTGAGTGGTAGAAAAACAACTATAATAATTGATAAGTACAACGAAAAACGTCAATAGTAAGTGTAATTTAGCAATGAATATTTTGATGATTGATATTCATTGGGTTTGTAACTATTTTTTACTCTAGTGGGCAGAGGAAAGCATTGCACGGCTGAGAAAAGAGATTTAATAGTTAGTCTTAAAGCAAAAGGCAAAACGTACAAGGAAATTGAAAATATTCTTGACTGCACACCTACAATGATATTTAACGCGATAAATTTTTAAAAAAAGGCCAGAAAATCGTGGTGGGAAACGCAAAACAACCGCTGTCAAAGATAGACGCATTGTGCGCTTTAGCCAGATTCGGCCGTCAGCATCCTCTTAAGTAATCAAAAATGATTTAAATCTGTCGGTCATTGATGTTACAGTCCGTCGTCGTCTAGTTGAACACAATTTAAATGCCAGAAGTCCTAGAAAGGTACCCCTTTTGACTCGGAAGCATGTGGAAAAACGACTTAGATTTGCAAATACTCATCTGGTCTGGCCCGCCGAAAAATGGCGCACCATATTGTGGACAGATGAAAGCAAAATCGTTTTATTTGGTGGAACAGGCTCTAGGCAGTATGTACGACGTCCACCAAACACAGAATATAATCCTAGGTACATCAAGAAGACAGTTAAAAATGGTGGCCTAAGTATAATGATATGGGCTTGCTTTTCTTACAATGGCGTTGGTCCTATCCATATAATAAATGGTATTATGGACAAACATGTTTATATTTACATACTAAAAAACACAATGCTACCATATGCCAGTTGGGAAATGCCTATAAAATGGACATTTCAACAGGACAACGATCCGAAACATACTAGCAAGCTCGCAAAAGATTGGTTTATATCCGAGAAGATCGATGTGATGCAGTGGCCACCTCGGTCCCCAGATCTTAATCCGATAGAAAACTTATGGGGAGATGTAAAACGGGTTGTGGCAACTGCAAATCCTTCAAACAAAGCATAGCTTTGGCTAGTTGTTCAGGAAGCATGGTCTCAAATTCCCTTGAAGCGTTGCCAGGACCTTATCGATTCCATGCCCCGCCGATGCGAAGCCGTTATTAAACATAAAGGATATACAACTAAATACTAGACTTTTTTCAATATTAAGAACCTGTAAAATCAATTTGGAATAAAGTTATACAGTTTTGTTTTTCCTTTCATGTAGCCACTACTATTTTCATGAACAACAAAATTTTGTTATATTGTTTTGTTTAAGCCGTGCAGGCAAATAAACCTTAGTTTTTAATACAAAATTACATGGATATTAATTAAAATACATATTTTAAAATTGTTAGTTTAGTTTTTCTTTAAAACATTGCTTGATCATTTAAATTTTCTGCGCAGTATTTAGAACTGAGCTGCACTACTATTTTCATGAACACAGCTGTACATACATACAAACTCCAATGGGAATTCATTGATTGTTTCCTTAAAAGCGTACGAGTAGTACACGAATATATTACAGCTCTATTTATGAAAAATTCTGTTTTGTATCTTTATTTAAAAATAATTATAAGATGCATTAAACAATTTTAAAAACAAATTTAAGAAAAATTAAGGAGTATAGAATTTACTGTCAATTCTTTTGTCGGCCAATTGTTCATTCAACCAGTCACGTAGTTCCGATACACTAGCATAAACTCCTGGATTCTCATCACCACATCCAATACCCCAAGCAACGATACCCGCTTGATAGTATTGTTCGCGAGTTCCAGCAATCGGGCAAACTAAGGGTGAGCCTCCATCGCCTTTGGAAGTGTCCTTACCGATTTCACCACCAGCACAAATAAAGGAACGATTCAATTCAAAATATTTGCTCAAACGAGTAGTACGTAAGAGCGTTTGGCAGGCATCATTCGCAACGATTAGAAGATCGATTTTCTTCATGATCACTTGACATGCCGGCTAACCCAAAGACATCCTTGCCCCACCCGGTAGCAATGCACCGTGTATAATCGAAACACGTCTTTCGCGGTGGCAGACATACTGTCAGTTAAAAATAGGTGAGCTATTTCACTTTTCTTGCTTCTCCATTATTATTATTTTTTTGTTGATTAATTTGCGAGTCAGAGATGTGACGTTTTTCGTGCAAGGTAAGGAACACAATACCTATTTATAACGGACATAACCTCAAAACCTCTTGCCGGGTTGCGATATTATTTACAATCCCTCCTGGGAAAATACCCAGTATCTTTCGGGTAATTAGCTCATAAAGTAATTAGCAATATTTTGCGAAATGCTCGAAGGCATATCATCAACCAACGCAATCTTGACACGAAAAAGTGAAAAAAAATTTTGAAAAGAGTTACATACTTTTTCACGAATTCCACCATATCCCCAGTCTGAAAAGACATCCAAAACATTTTCACTTTACGGCGTCAGCCGTACTCAAAATGGTTTGAAGATTTGTAAATCCCAAACGCTTTGAGTTATAAAATTTAATTTTTTTACGAATAGGTTGAGCAGGTATATAGAGCTCTGATAGTAGCCGTATTTTGCATTTCTCGCAAAAAATGGTTTGAACCAAATTTATAGAGAATTCAATTCTCTATCTTTTTTGCCATGTAAATATGTCACCTATTTTAATAAAAATGGTCAAAAAGCTTAAAAAACTTGTACAATCTCCTAGTTTTTGCACTTTACGCTTATTATTAGCAATAAATAATTATTTTTCAAAAAATTTGGCCAGATAAAAACAATAGAGAATTTAATTCTCTATAAATTTGGTTCTAACCATTTCTTGCGAGAAATGCAAAATACGGCTACAAATCGACAAAACAGAAAACTCAAAATTTCGGGCACACGCCACATCAAATTTTGGTGTAAAACTGTGATTCCCTATTCTACTCTATCATTGGAACCATGTAAATATGCCACCTTTTTTTCATAAATATGGTCGAAAAGTTTAAAACATTCCGTGTTTTATTTTTTTCCGATATCTACTGAAATTTTGTCTCTGATTACTGGACTACAATAGCGTATAGAAGTGTGGATGAAAAACTTAAGGGCTAATATCACCCTGAAAATCGATTTTATTTTTTTTACAAATTTTTATGTCTTATACTTTCAAGAATTATAAAAAAAATTCAATTTACAAAATTCCACGTTTACCAGATTCTTTTTCATTTTTGCAAATTGAATTATTTTTAGTGAAGTTAAGTTGCCGACCATCAGGCGCCATGGTTTTCATAAGTAGTTCATTTATACCAGTAAAAAACAATGTTAATATTAAAAAACAAGAAAAATTGTTGCTACATAATTAACGGATTGATAAGGTAACAAAATCGTATGGGCTTTTAGTGTTAATAATATACCGAAATTCGATTAGTCCAAACGGACTTTTTCCATGTTTAATCGGCTTAAAATCTCTATTTTAAATATCTTTATTTTAAGAAAAAAATTATTATAACTTTACCAGAAATTTCATAGTCTCGAAACCACTGATGATATACTCCGACTTTGACCCGAAAAAAATAAAGTTTTGCAGATTTATTTAAATTGCTATTATATTATTTATATTTTATACTTTCAGTGTTCTATAGTTTTCTAAAGAAAATTTTATAAATATCGAATTTCAAAAACTGCTGCTAAAACAACTTCTTATATGAGTAAAAGAACAAAACGCTCAAAGCTTTATTTTCAACAGAGACTCCTAGCTATCAGCACCGACCTTTCGAGCTTCGACAAAATTCTTGGAACAATATTGGGTTTTACCCAAAAAGTTCTTGGTACAGATTGTCAAATAAAAACCGAGTAAGTACCATCTTCATGGTAATTACGCTATCGCGGGGTCACAGAGCACTCTAATATTTTCTTGGAATTAAAAATCGTTCTTAGTTCGAAAACATATGTATAAGCAAATAAAATACTGTATTATTCGAAATTAATGATGAAGTAATATCTGCCAACAGTCTGGGCAAAACTTTATTTTTTTCGGTTCAAAGTTTGGACAGGGATTGAAATGGGCTCGCGCTAGAATGCTTACACCACTGCCACATATGAATGACGTATGCAATTACAATTACAACTTTTTTTTAAATCGATCACACTACTGTACTATTTATGAAATGAACTAATATGTATCAGGTATCACCTTCGACATGAGCACTTTTTGTCCGTTCAGACGGCACCTCGAGTAAAAATTAAATTTGTTTTATGGAAAAGTTTCCATCATTAGTATCTCGTAGAAACCACTTCGTTAAAACACATTTTTAATTTTTTTGAAAAAAAAATATTAAAAATCTGCCAACGCAAGCGCAACTTCAATATTCAGTTCAGTAGGAATCCATAACGCGTTGAAAACGATGAAGGTAGAACAATAATGTACCAAATAGACTACTGTTTATTCCGAACTGCCGGCGGTCCTTAAACGTGAAAATATGAATCTTTGGAGAAAGTTTTTTTTTAATTTTCAGGTCGATTAAAACTTTTTATTATTCAAAAATAATAAAATAAAAACTTATAATATATCGATATTAAGTTTCGATATTACACACCGAGTTTCAACTTTCTAGCATAAGCCGTTCTATAGTTAGGAAAAACACCCACCATCCCAGTACTGTACCACTCCTGAAAAAATACATATTTTTCCAACATGCCACTACTATAGCTCTATCTAAATTCGAAGTTTCAGCTTTATATCAGTATAGGTTTTAAAGATATACCCAATTAAACTTTTTCCCTTTCACCCTCCCCCACCCTCACCCACTACAAAAAATATCCAAATTTTTTCGCTGCTAGGCCTACTTGTGGTAAAAAATTTGAGCATCTATCTTACAATGTTCCTGTGATATGAAACGTGATTTTTTTTGGAAATTCTTATCCCCTCACTTCCCCCTTAAAAAATTTTACTTTGTGCAATCTTTATTTCTCGATCTATGTACTTAAATCGAATTTTATTTTTCTAGGGCAATTGGTTCGTAAGATATCGTAATCTAAAGTTTTTCACCCCCCATTCCCGTACGCCACTACCACCACTCAAAAATTTCTTTCCAATCTTTTCTTTTAATATAGCTACAGATATTTGATAAGTTTTAATTTCGTACCATGAAAGGTTTCAGAGGTATGGATTTTAGAATGTGCCGATCTCAGCATTCTTACGTTTCGGACGCATTATTTCCTCCTTTACTCCCACACCCCTTCACCTTTATCAACAATTTTTTTTGCAAATGGGTTCACTATCGATGGTCTATGGAAATTCCAAGTTTCAGACTCCTAACATAAGCGGTTGCTGAGATCTAGAAACCAAATTTGTTAGCCTAAAACGCTCCCCTCTTCTCCCCCTCACACCCACACCTCTAAAAGATAGCAGTCATAGAGGTTCACCCAATCTACCCACCATAAAAATTTCATGATAATACCTCAACGGGTTTGGAAGCTACGCGCCTTCAAACTATTTTGCGTACGGCGGACGGCGCGGCGTACAGACGGACATTTTTTTTTTTTTTGCTTTTTTGGTGTTTACTAGACCTAAAACGTGAAAATATAAAATTCAGGGTAGCAAATTTTTTTGAAATTTCAGGTCGATCACAATACTTTATTATTAAAAAATAATTAAGTAAAACGTATTCACATTATTCCCCTAGGATATCACTACACATACATACACTGAATTACAGAAGTTCTGAATTTAATTTACCAGAGTTTGTCGTAGCCTTCGTACTTTATTTATCAATCACTGAACAATTGTATTATTTTTTTTCGCACTGTAGGTACCACGGCTTGCTGAGCTGCAATCAAGCGGCGACTAATCTATGAAGCAAGTGGAAGATTGTTTAAGTAGCCGAAATCTGTTTTCGATGATTTTGTATAATTGTGTATTGCAGTGGAAACACTACATTTGTGTTCAATGCGAAATCTCTTAAGAAAGTGCATATTCTAGTAACTTCCACGTTTTTGAAGGCTTTTTTCGAGAATTTTTCTTTAAAAGAAAATGAAATTCAACCGATTTGAGTGTTATGGTAATCATTTAAAAGTATACAAATTTTTATTAATTATTTATTGAAGAAAGTTAGCTCTTTAAAGAAAAGGTCGCTGGCTGCCCCGATGATTTCTCCACTTCTGGTCATCTAAAACAAAAAAATCAAAAATACTATTTTTCTGTAGACTTGCAATTCTGGTTGGTACCAGAATTAAAAAATTTGGTTGAAAAATGACAAAATGGCGGACTTCAAAAAGAAATTATTTTTTTTTTACTGAAATCGGGCTGTAAAATGGAAAGTTAGTAACGAAAGAAACGATTTTGCGAGAGCTATTTATGTGTGGAACAACATATCCAAATCGCAGCCCAATCGATTGGATAGAAAATTTTTTATCACCCGGACCAGCCGAAAAAAATCTGCCAACAATCTGGGCGTAACTTTATTATTTTTCCGGCAGAAGTAAGGAACGCGTTCAATTCTGAAATGCGGTGTAGGCTACTATGTGACTGAAAACCTATCAAAAAGAACAAGATCATGGAAGTGAAAATCTGATTGGATCTGAGAGATATGGAATAGTTTATGAAAAAGTACACAATCACTTTACACCCCCTTAGGGGTCAATTTTCAGAAAATCTTGAAAACACTGTCTTGGTATTCATATGGAGAATACATAGAATAAAATTAAATTCATTATTTGGGACGAGGTAGTAGATATGTCGAAAATCGTGGGAAAATATGCATTCTATTTTCACAGATAATTTTTTTTGCCCCCCTTCTGAACGCCAATAGATATTCGATTTTTTTATTCAAAATTATTTTTTTAGTTGATTTAGATATACACACCGAGTTTCAACATTGTAGCTTAAGCCGTTCTATATGTAGGAAAAACACCTACCACTTGTACCACACTACCCTTAGGGGTCGAATTTCAAAAAACCTTGAAAACACTTTCTAGGTATTCATACGAAGAATCCGTAGAATAAAAATGAATTCAATATTTGGAAAGACCTAGTAGATATGACGAAAATCGTGAAAATATATGCATTTTATATTTATTATTTTTACAAATATTTTTTTTGCCCCCCCCCCCCCCTTCTAAACGCCAATGAATATTCAAATTTTTTTTATCACAATTTCCTTTCTAGTTGATTTACATATACACACCGAGTTTCAACATTGTAGCTCAAGCCGTCCCATATATAGGAAAAACACCTTCACTTGTACCACACTACCCTTAGGGGTCGAATTTCAAAAAACCGTGAAAACACATTCTAGGTATTCATACGAAGAATCCGTAGAATAAAAATGAATTCAATATTTGGAAAGACCTAGTAGATATGACGAAAATCGTGAATATATATGAATTTTATATCTATTATATTTACAAATAATTTTTTTTGCCCCCCTTTCTAAACGCCAATGAATATTCAAATTGTTTTTTATCAGAATTACTTTTCTAGTTGATTTACATATACACACCGAGTTTCAACTTTCTAGCATGAACCGTTTAATAGTTAGGAAAAACACCCCCTACCCCCGTAGCATACTACCCCTAAAAAAAAATTTATTTTTCCAATATTCCGCTACTATACCTCTATCTAAATACCAAGTTTAAGGCTTATATCATTACAGGTTCTCAAGATATAAGCATCGGAACTTTTTCCTTTTCACCCTCCCCCACCCTCCCCCTCTTCACCCTCAACCCCAAAACTTTTTTTCCTACTAGGGTTTAATTAGCGCTACTTCTGGTAAAAATTCTAAGCATCTATCTTAAACTGTTCTTGAGATATGAAATGTGTTTGATTTGAAAAATTCTCATCCCCTCCACTTCTATGCTCCACCTCCCACTTAAAAAATTTTACTTAGATCAATCTTTTTTTGTCAACCTTTACACCCAAACCAAATTTTATTTTTCTAGAGCAATTGGTTCATGAGATATCGTAATCTTAAGTTTTTCACCCCCCACCCCCATACACAACTTTCCCCACCCAAAATTTTTCTTGATTCTGTTCTCCTAGTATAACTACAAATATGTTTTAAGTTTGAATAGTGTGCCATTAACGGTTTAGGAGATATGGATTTTAGAATGTGTCTATCTCACCTTTTCTGGGTTTCGGACGCATTACATTTCCCCCCACTCCCACACCCCTTTATCAATATTGACAATTTTTCTGCAAATGGGTCTACTATCAGAGCTCTATAGAAATTCCAAGTTTCAGCTTCCTAACATAAGGGGTTACTGAGATCTGGAAACCAAAATTTTCGGTCTAAAACACTTCCCCCTCCTTCCCCCTCACACCCCCACCCCTAAAAATTTGGTCACTTCAAGGCGCCTACCCCATCTATTCGTTAAAAAAATTTCAATTTAATATCTCAAAGCGTTTGGCAGCTACGAGCCTCCAAACGATCTTGCGTACGGCGGATGCCGTACGCCGTACGACGTACGGCGTACGGCGGACAGACGGACTGAAAATTTTTATTGCTTTTTTCGTGTCTACTAGTTATGAAACGTGAAAATAAAAATTTTGAGGGTAGCAAATTTTTTTTCTTAAAAAATCAATCACAATACTTAATTATTAAATTAATAAAGTAAAACGTTGTTTCGAGCAAATCGATCTTAAAACTTTTATTATAGAAAAATTATACTTACCACTTTAACGCTTTTACAAGATGTTTATGCATAAATTAACGAACGTACACTGGCTGTTATGCAGTTATGACACTGGCTATTTTTGCGGCTTTAAAGCGGCTAGTAAATCCAAATGGAGAGGGATAGAAGATGTAACATACAATTTTGGCTTTGGTGTGAGAAAGACAGTCCGAGTAGTATAAAGTGAGTACTGTCAAAAACTAGCCGCAAAATAGCCGCAAAATAGCCGCAACATAGCCGCAACATAGCCGCAACATAGCGCATTCGAGCAGTGTTTCGCAACATTCTAGCACTTAATCCAAGAAAAATCCTTCTACCAATGGATTTCTGAACTGCTACAGACTTGTTTTTAACAAAAAAATTCTGGAAAGTGCCATGTTATGTTATGAAGCTTATGCTGGCCCACTTTGTTATGCTGGCCCACTTTGCCCCACTCTCCCCAACCAATAGAACAAGAATATGTTAAGAAAAAACTTGTTATATGTTTTTATTTAAAAATTATTATAAAACGCCTTAAACAATTTTAAAAGCAAATTTGAGAAAAATTAAGGAGTATAAAATTTCTTGTCAATTCTCTTGTAGGCCAATTGTTCATCCAACCAGTCACGTAGTTCCGATATACTGGCATAGACTCCTGGAGTCTCTTCACCACATCCAATACCCCAAGCAACGATTCCTGCTTGATAGTATTGATCGCGTGTTCCAGCAATCGGACAAACCAACGGTGAGCCTCCATCTCCTTTGCAGGTGTCCTTGCCCTTTTCACCGCCAGCACAGATAAACGAACGATGCAATTCGAAATGTTTGCCCAAACGGGTAGTACGTAAAGACGTTTGGCAGACATCATTCGGAACGACCGGTAGATCGATTTTCTTCATGATCACTTGATACTTGCCTTCTAACTCGAAGATATTCTTGCCCCATCCGGTAGCAAAGCAGCGTGTATAATCGAAATTAGTCTTTGGCGGTGGCAGACAAACTGTCTTCACATTATCAGCCAACTCAACAGGCGATGAGAGAAAAAGGAGTGCAATATCATTGAACAACGATCCTTTGTTGTAGTGTTCATGTATAATAACTTCATCAATTTCACGATCCTGGTGAGGGAACAGTTCGCTTTTGGTTTGTGTGTCCCATTCGCCAGCTCGAATTCTCAAAGAGTCTGCCGGTTTTCCAGAAACACAGTGGGCAGCTGTTAGAACAACACCTGGATGAATAAGTGATCCACCACATTGGTAGATATTTAGAGTTTGGTCTCCAGCTTTTTCAACTTTCAATAGTGCCACCATCCAAGGGAACTCTCCGTATTGCGTTTCATTGTCCTTATCGCCTGTAATCTTAAAGCCAACGCCATCGACATTCCTGAAGCCGCAACCTTCCGGTGTTGGTGGTGGAAGTACTAGAGGTTCGGTAATCTGCGTAATCGTTATTAGTTAATCTCAATAAATTAGTTTTACTAAAAAAAGGGAATCTTACCTTACTCTCAACCATACAACATTCTTCCAAGTAGGTGCATTCTTGTGGTGTACCGTCGATACGAATATCGATCACACCAGTACCATCTTTTATGATAGCACTGTCTTTGCAAAGATAATGTGATACACATTCAAATCCGTCAGAACATCCTGTTGTAACTGGTGTTCCAGTAGCTGGAGAAGCAGTAGTTTGCTCATTTGGATTCCCAAAGATCGATGCGATCAGACCATCTAAGTTTCCATTTTGAGGAGCACATTGTACTGATGTAATTGTCAGCAATGCCAACGAAATAATACCGACAGTATTCATTTATTTTCTGTAAGAATAAAAAATTGTAATTAATTTATAGTATTAAGAATTTCGTGAAATGGTTTATGGTGTCGATTGGTGATAATCTGTAACTTTAAAAGGGAAAATTAAAGAGCTTCTGCCACGGAGGGTTTCGTACAGTTTCGATCCTACATAGGGTAAAGTACGCAGTCCTGAGCCCCCTCACCAGTAATGAGCCCCTTTTTGCAAATTTTCACCAATAGCTAAGAATATGCTGGGTTTAGCTAAATGCATGTTTTGTTCGTTAAATACCATTATTCTTTATTGTCAGTTCGACATCACTTTCCATTTGCAAGGAGAACTGTCGGAAGAAATATTTCGTGCCGAACGGACTGACCCCCTTAGTGATTTGGAAAATTAACTATTCTTGTGCAAATGTATAAAGATTTCCTTTTGATTCAAACAGCGGGTAACTACCGTATTTCGATCTTAGGTTTTACTATACTTTTGTGCTGATAGATTTATATATTTCCTACATATTTAAAATAAAAACTTCTATAATTATAGAATTTCTTGCGAAATTAAAGGGGGCTCATTACTGGATCAAACTTTTTTCATAATTTCTAGTAATGAGCCATAGGGGGCTCACTACTGAATTAATGTAAAGATATAGCGTTCCAGTAACGAGCCCTGTGATATTTTACAGTTTAGATGAAGTCTATATGGAGTGTACCGTATTCCGTGCACAACCTTGAAAGGGGTTATTCCTTGATCTATTTTGAGACAAAAATTGTCATACAGGGAGGGTCAATTTTCATTATCCGTGGAGATACAGGATAGTCAAAAAAAGTGTTTCGGACCTGTATTCTCACCCATTTAAAACGTTATATCTAGAAAACTAGTAATCAAATTTAAAATTGTTATAGCTTCTTTTTTAGGGAATCGAACTACCTTTCATTAGTTACATTGCTAAAACTGGAAGGTACATATTAATTTTAGAAAATAATTTCAAAATGCCTGAGTATTCCGATGATGAATATGGATACATTCATCTATGGGGAGTGTCAAGGAAAATAACTTGTGGCGCAATCGCTAAATCATCAGAGATATCCGAATCCACGAACACCTCACGGGAGATTATTTCAAGATGTTTACAGAAGGATTCGGGAAACTGGCTGCTTGTCCCGAGGAGAGTAAATGCAAACCCTATGCCAACAATCACTGTTCAAGCCGATAAAGGAATACTGTATGGAGTACAAAATGGTCCATCCATCAGTATTCGACGCTTGGAATTGAATGTAGTTGAACATTTCTAAGTGGAAAGTTTGGAGTTGATTAAAAGCAGAACACTTGCATCCCTACCATCACACACCAGTGCAGAAGCTGCTACCCATTGAATGCCAAAAAAATTGAGTTTTGTAATTGGCTCTTTGAACGACAAAATTTGACGAGAATTCTATGAACAACGTTTTTGGGACGGATGATTCCCAATTTACCAGAGACGGTATCAGAAACTTCCACAACCTACATAAGTGGGCTGAGAGCAATATACACTCAATATAAATTTCAGCAAAGATTTAGTGTCAATTTATGGGCAGGTGTGATTCGTAACTATTTTATTATATATGTGACTTCCGCCTTCTTTAAATACTTACACTTTTTAACAAAAACGATCTACAGGACTTTTAGGATGATATTCTACTGATACTATTGGCTCCATGTCTTACCAACACGATGTGGCTCCAGCTTCTAGCATTATGGCCGACACAGATTGGTGGTTAAAATTATAGCAATCACTGGATCGGTATAAACGGCATGCGAAATCTCCTAATATTACTATTATGGATTTATTTATATGGGGGATGAGGAATCTTGTATAAGCAACGGCAGTAGTAACATTGAAATATCAAAGTACCAGGATCAATGCGTCAATAACAGAATTAATGCAGGAGTTCAGGAGTACGAGAACACTTTCAAAACGAAAAAATTTATCGTGCATTCAAAATAAAGGTGGTACTTTGAACATTTATTGTAAACAACCAATTTTGGAATAAAGCATACAAACTATTATTTAATTCTTTCAGTTTAAACAACAAGTATGTTTGTACATCAACATCAAAAGTGCAATATTTTTGGAATCATAATTTTTTCTTAATTATTGAACTTATGCAATGCAAATGTGTGCAACTTTTGTAAGCTTTTTTATAATGGGGATTTCTGAGAAAAACTATTGATCACGAAACTTTTAGAATAGAAGTAGCAAAATTTGTGTTTCGAAGTAAATATCTCAAGATCGGGTGTAGTTACAATTTGAACTTTTACATTAAAAGAAAGGTAGTTCAATTACCTGAAAAACAAGCTATAGTACTTTCAGTTCTGATTATTAGTTTCCAAGATAAAACGTTTTAAGTGAGTGAGAGTACAGGTCAGAGGCGGATATTCAAAATTAATCATTCCTGGACAACAATTTTTGTGTGAAAATTTATCAAGGAATAACAACTTACAAGGCTATTTACGGAGTACAGAAAACCATGTATATTTCATCGTTAAAAACCATATTCTACAAATATTCGCACCTTCATTGGGGGGGGGGGGCTCAGTATTGGGTCGGCCATGGCTCAGTATTGGAAAAAAGGGGCTCATTACAGGGCACACTGGTCTTTTTTCACTATTATTCAATTTCTTAAATAATTGTGTTTGCAAACGTTATACTATTTATTTAGTTTAATAACTACTTACATAGTCCTTAGAACAAAAAAATCAGGTCACCAAAATATTTTGATATGTCAAAATGCGGAAGACTCAAACTAAAAAATTTTCTTAAGGGGGCTCAGGACTGGGTACCTTACCCTACCTACTTAAACTTTCTTTAATCTCTTTTATAGATAAGATTTACTCATTGAAATTGTATCTTAACGTATTCATCGACAAGTTTTTATTTAAACTCCCTCAATAGCGAAAACAAATGAAAGGTTCAAGGTTGGTTATGTTGTCGTTGTTTGTTGTTTACACAGTAAAAAATTTTTACTACTTTAAAAGTAGGCAATGGGACGCCAACTTTAATTATAGTAAAATTACACTGCATTGTGTACGCTACACAATAGTGTGTAAACTTTAATTACATGCTGATTCTGTATACTTTACACACTAGTGTGTAAAAAAAAAAAATTTAAAAAATTTGCTTTTTTTTTCCTGCTTGCTTGCTACGAATTTATTTTCCTTCAAATTATTTTTTTTTGTTTGAAAAATTAGAATGCACACTCTCGGATTCGAACCATGAACCCGTCGCACATAAGTCCGATACGCTACCACTCGGTTACCTGAGCGTTTCTGAAACATGCTTAAATCATCAACAATAGCCAAGAATGACGTAAATTAACCCTACTACTATATAAGAAATAGTACTTTTACATAAATTCGCTTACTTTGTACACAACGCTATTGAATTCTGCACAACGTACGTACTTTTATGTAATTTTTACAGAAATTACACAATTTACACATTTTATTGCAAATAAGCATATTAGTTCTGTACATTTACGTTCTAATTGTAAAATTACATTGACCCAACTGTAAAAATTACTATACAAAAAAAAGTACTTTTTCTGAAATTTTTTACTATGTACTTTCAACACTGCCACCTTTCGTAAAATGAAAAAAGTTCTGGTAGTTAGATAGAAATTTGACTACCAATTTACTAGATAATTACCCGAATCACAAAGAATTGCTAGATATCGGGTATTTACCCAGAAGCGAGGTTAAATTAGGTGTGTAATGGTGTTTCATATTAATAAAAATTTTAATAAATACGACAATTAAGGAACTTGACATGTAATTCATGGGTTGTTTTATCCATAACACTTTTCAAGGATTTTTTGTTAGATTGTGGTAGATGCAAATGGGGTTTGCTAAATGATTCTATGATATGTCAAATGTTGTGTTCAGATGAATACTTGCTGACAGTAAAATCCAGAAAATGTATTTTTGTAATGCTTTTCTGATATATATATTGTCATAAATATTACCTTCTTTGTATGTTCTGGGATATAAAAATTTAATGTTTTCGCTTTAAAGCCTACCTCAACTCCCTCCGCCATAAAAGCCACTATACTACTATAGTCTATCTTCTACGAGTTTCTTGTTCTACTACTACTATATTAGGTGTGTTTTTTTGCGATTTATCCAGATCGAGAGTCGTGATTCAAATTCGTATAGAAAACACCAATAATACTGTTGTTTTTTCATGTTTTTATTGCTTTATCCTGTAGATAGTAGGCTAGATTTCAGAGTTTATCGCGAAAAGCAACCCCAGTAAGCTTACTGGGGCTACTATTCCGGTTAAAATCTGTATTCTAGCCTACTATCTACAGGAAAAAGCAACAAAAAACAACAGTATTCTTCGTGTTTTGAATCACTACTCTCGATCTGGATAAATCGCAAAAAAACACACTTATTGTAAAATAGTTAACGGCTTAAAACTCTTCATAAAGTTTGAAACATCACATATAAAAGTCTTCTAATAGTTGCATGTAAAAATATGAAAATAAAAAAAAATCGACTGAGCCCTTCGTGCAAGTGCCATACAAAACTCCCTCAAAATTTAATAAACGATTCTTTTAGAATTCACTAGAACTAACAAACTCTAATTTTCATATAATACAGTACATTATTATTCAAATTTTTCAATTCTATTACACCCCTCAATAATCCTAACTTGTATTATCCCAAGTACAATATAAAACGAAGGTTACAGTATCTTGCCGATACCCAAATTTTGCTTTACAATTTTTTAATAATAAAATAAAAAAAATCTGAGAATGGTCTGGGCAAGACTGTATTATTTTTCGTGTCAAAGTTTGGCCAAAGTCGGAAAATAATCATCATCATTGTTTCGAGATTATGAGGTTTCTTGAAAACAAAATATTTAAAATAGAGATTGTTAGCCGATTAGACATTGAAAAAGGTCATGTAGTCTATCCGAATTTCAGCATTATTATTTACACTATAAGAGATATGACAAATTGAGAAAACGTATGCAAACCCATTACATACACTTAGGGGTTGAAGAAATTGTGGAACAGATTCTTAGCTGAGTTCTTAAGAATCTACTTGTTATGTCGTAATTTTGAAAAATTTGTGAAAACGTAAGCAAACTCTTCACACCCTCTTGGTCTTTCGTGAAATTGATTTTTAGGTCATCACATCAAATTCCGTAATAACCAACTGTATATCTTATCAGAACTAAGGGATGGCAAAAATTGTGAAAATATATGCAAGCCCTTGGGGGTTGAATACCAAAAATGTAGAAATGAATTTGTAGGCTATTATTGTATATACAAAGTTTGTGGAAGCGAAAACCGACCTAGTATCTTATCAAACCTAAGAAATATGACAAAGCTCTGAAAAATATAAAAACCCCTTACACTCCCTTAGTATTGAATAACTGAAAATACTGAAATTTACTCTGTAAATTTACTCTGTAGCGACTATATAGGAAGCCTTCTGAAGTAAAAATTAATTTGATATCTCACAAAATCTAAAAAATATGTAGAAATTTTAGAAAACCTTTGGCGCCTCCCAGCTGGAGGTTGAATATCCACAAATCCTGGAAGGAGTTAACAGACAAATATGAAGACAGCACGAGAAAGTAAAAATCAATTCACTTTCTTTATCGCTTCTAAAAGATATGACGGAAATCGTGAAAATGTTATTAACCCTTTTATATCCTCTTAGTGGTTGAAAAAGGAAAAAGCTTAAAAACGAGTTTTAGGCGATTATTGTGAAAGGTCGTGGAAATGAAAGGATATTCGAAGTCTAATCAGACCTGAGGGATATGACAGAATTCGACAAAATGTGTATAACCCATTTACAGCCCCTTAGGAGTCGAATATCAAAAAACCTTGAAGTTTCTAGGCATTTATGGGAGGAATCCGTAGAATACAGATTTATAATATTTATAAATTAATTCAATGGATAAGAAGACCTAAGAGATATGACGACATTTGTGGAAATATATGCATCCCATTTTCTTTTATCATTTTCCCCCCTTTCCGTACGCCAATGGATTTGAATTTTTTTTTTAACTAAATTACTTTACTAGTACATCTATACAGCCACCGACTTTCAACTTTCTAGCATGAGCCGTGTTCTACAGATAGGAAAAACAGCGCCCATCACTGTACCATAGTACGCTTATAAAAATTATATTTTCCAACATGTCACTGCTACAGTTCTATGTCTATCTAAATATTAAGTTTCAGCTATCCATCATTATGGAATCTCGAGATCTAAGAATCGGAAATTTTTCTTTTTCACCCTAAAAATTGTATTTTAAGTTTTTTCTGCTAGCATATCTACAATCCGCCTTTCAAGTTCATAACATTAATCATTTAGGAGATATGAATTTTAGAATGTCGTAATCTCGTTTTTTGCCGTACTCCACACAGTAAAAAATTTCAGGAAAAGTACTATTTTTTACATAGTAATTTTTACTGTTGGGTCAATGTAATTTACGTAAATTTGCTATAAAATTCGTAAATTGCGTAATTTTTGTAAAAATTACATAAAAGTAGGTACGTTGTGCAGAATTCAATGGCGTTGTGTGAACATTAAGCGAATTTATGTAAAAGTACTATTTCTTGTACATATAGTAAGGGTTAATTTAAGTCATTCTTGGCTATTCTTGATGATTTAAGCATGTTACAAAAATGTTCAGGTGGCCGAGTGGTAGCGTATCGAACTTATGTGCGACGGGTCCATGGCTCGAATCCAAAAGTGTGCATTCTAATTTTTCAAACAAAAAAAAATCATTTACATGAAAATAAATTCGTAGCAAGCAGGAAAAAAAAAAAATTTTAAATTTTTTTTTTACACACTAGTGTGTTAAGTGTACAGAATCAGCATGTAATTACAGTTTACACACTATTCTGTAGCAAATACAATGCAGTGTAATTTAACTATAATTAGATAGATAGATAGATATTTATTTCTTAAGTTTAACAGTTCGATTATTTCAGTTGGTTTTCCATTTAGAGTTTAGACGTAATGTCTTTACAGCTTTGTTGAATACAGTAAGCACTAAGCAGATGATAATCATATGTACACAAACAATTAATTGAATACATAATACAATAGTTTTCAGGGAAAAGAAGGAAAAAAAAAAAAAAGTAACTATAATTAAAGTTGGCATCCAATTGCCTACTTTTAAAGTAGGTAAATTTTTACTGTGCAACTCCCACACCCCTTTATACTTCAATGTTCTATAGTTTTCTAAAGAAAATTTTATAAAAAGCGTATTTCAAAAATTTATGTAAAACATCCTCTTGCTTGACAAAATGCTCACAAAGTTTCATTTTCCACAGATTCTCGTTGCTATCAGCACCGACCTTTCGAGCTTTGGACAGAATTCTTGGAATAATATTGGGTTTTACCCAAAAAGTTCTATTAACAGATTCTAATTGTCTTAACGAATTAAAAAAAAAAAGTACCATCTTGATGATAATTACGCTATCGCGGGGTCAAACACGCACTCTGATACATATTTATATTTATGGAATTAAGAATCTTTCTTATTTCGAAAATTATTAAATTCGTTAATATATGCATTGTAAAGTCCGTGAATTTAAATTAATTACAAGCAAATAAAAAAAAATCTACCAACAGTCTGGGCGAAGCTTTATTTGTTTTTCGGGTCAAAGTTCGGGAAGCGATTGAATTGGAGTCGCGTCAGAATGATTAAACCACTGTCTCACACATAACTCATGAATTGCGTCATACTTCGGGAGTAACTAGCAATTATTTTTTAAAATCAATCACACTGCTGTATTATTGATATGATGAGCTAATATGTATCAGGTATCACCTTCGACATGAGCACTGTTTGTTTGTTCGCACTGCACCTCGATTAAAAATTGAATTTGTATTAATAAAAATTATATTAAGGATAAGAATTCAAAGCAATCAGCCTTGATACGTTTTTCAGGTCGATTAAAACTCTTAATTATTCAGAAATAATAAAATAATATCTTTTAGAATATTTCGACTACGTGGCTTACTATTGTTAAGGTCCGCCAATTAAGAGAGGATAAGATTTTTGTATGGCGGAAAGGACTCTTTGGATTTTCATTACGGACGCGGATTTGTGTCTCTCTGCCACACTTTCGGGATGGATTAAACTTTTTAAAAACGTTTCACACTATTCCTCTATGACGTCACTACACATGCACTGAACTATAGAAGTTCTGAATTTCATTTACCAGATTTCGTCGTAGCCTTTGTACTTTTTTTTATCAATCACTGAACAATTTTATTTTCGTATTCGCACTGTTCAACGGTATAGCTATTCGCGAAGCTGTAATCAAACGGCGACTAATCGAAGAAGCAAGTGGAAGATTGTTTAAGTACCCGAAATCTATTATCGTTGATTTTGTATAGGCGAGAAAAACTAGGGATGTTTGATTTCGATTCGATTAATCGATTAATTTTTTAAAAAAAATCTATTTTACCAATCGATATGAGTGATGTAGATTAATCGTCATAATCGATTAGTTAACGTTAATTAATCGAAGAAATTTGAACAGTAAAAATATTCATTTATTCATGAAGAGATATAGGTAGATCCGGCAACAATGTTTGGTAGTAGGAACCCAGTAAGAACATTTTTTGAGAAAATTGCTTACTATGTCAAATTATGTATTAGAATTACTACTTTATTATTTGAATACGAGTATTATAATATACTAGGTATTGGTATTGTTATCAACCTAAAATTTCATAACAATTTGCTACCCTGAAATTTTCATTTATTTTCACGTTCTAGGACTAATAGACCCCAAAACAGCAAAAAAAAATTGCCGCGTCCTTCCGCCGTAGACGCCAAGTTTCAACTTTCTAGCATAACCCATTCTATAATTAGGAAAACACCCCCCACCCTCGTACCCACCCTAACCCTAAAAAAAATTATATTTTTCCAACATGCCGCTACTATAGCTCTACCTAAATAACAAGTTTAAGGTTTATATCATTTCAGGTTCTTAAGATATAAGCAACGGAACTTTTTCCTTTTCACCCTCCCCCACCCTCATCCCCAAATTTTTCCCTATTAGGGTTCGATTAGCGCTACTTCTGGTAAAAATTTAGGCTTCTATCTTACACAGTTCTTGAGATATGAAATGTGCTTTTTTTGAAAACTTCTTATCTCCTCCACTTCTATGCCCTACCTCTCACTTAAAAAATTTTACTTTGATCAGTTTTTATTTGTTGACCTTTATAATCAAACCGAATTTTTTTCGTCTAGAGCAATTGGTTCATGAGATATCGTAATCTAAAGATTTTCACCCCCACTCCCATACGCAACTGCCCGCACCCAAAAATTTTTCAATCTGTTCTCCAAGTATAACTACAAATATTTCTTGAGTTTGAATAGTGTGCCATTAACGGTCTAGGAGATATGGATTTTGGAATGTGTCTATCTCGGCTTTTTTGGGTTTTGGACGCATTATAATTCCCCGCACTACCCCTTGATCAATTTTGACAATTTTTACGCAAATGGGTCTACTATCAGAGCTCTATAGAAATTCCAAGTTCAGCTTCCAATCATAAGCGGTTACTGAGATCTAGAAACCAAAATTTTCCGTCTAAAACGCTTCCCATCACACCCCTACCCCTAAAAATTTGGTCACTTCAAGGAGCCTACCCCGTCTGTTTGTAAAAAAAAAATCAATTTAATATCTTAAAGCGTTTGGGAGCTACGAGTCTCCAAACGATTTCGCGTACGGCGGACAGACGGACTAAAAATTTTTATTGCTTTTTTCGTGTCTACTAGAATAAAGTAAAAGACCAAATCCGCTCAAGACCTCCTTGACCTATGGATATTGAAATTTTAAATCTGGACTACTGGTCCAGTTGATTATGTTAGCTTTGCTGATGGGAAAAAATCGTCCTATTCCTTCGGGTAGATGCCATAAAAATATTATTGGAAAATATCTATTATCTTAATATTTCAAAACATAATCTACTTTACTTCGGTCGCGGATTATAAATTGGATTCCGATATCACAAAATAGAAATTTCCTCAGCAATTCCACCAGCTGTCAGGGTGTTTCACATAGTAGGCAAAGAATATACCCTCTGAAGAGTCTATGCCTTCCGATGATGAAACCCCTCCTTCGGACCTAGTCCAACACAATCTTATAAAAAATGGGCTCTCCACTAGTGGTGTGCAAAAAGGAATTATTCGTTATTAAGTATTCGTTACTTGAAACGAGTACAATACTACTTTACAAAAGTATTCGTTACAAACCCCACTAAAAAACAAATTCCCGCTTCTGGGCGGATGACCTTTTTTTTTAGCTTCTCACATTGCGTTTGGTACTCATATCCCAAAAATTTCATCGCCTGAGCGGACGACCTTTTTTTTTAGCTCTCACATTGTCTTTCGTACTGAAATCCCAAAAATTCTGAGCGGATGACCTTTTTTTTTTCTCACACGAATTACTCAATAAAGTAACTAATACTCAATTGAAAGTATTCAGTAATTATTCGTTACTCCAAAATAATCGCTTTGCACATCACTACTCTCCGTTTTTCCAAATTGTAATGTCCTCAAGGACAGCGATTAATCAACAGTCGGGGATTTCGTGTTGGAGTGTCAGTTAAAACGTAACTGACGATCGTAGGAACGGGCTTTAGAAGCGTACGAGTAGTACACAAATATATTACGACTCTATTTATGAAAAAAAACATTTATGTACTTTTATTTAAAAATAATTATAAAATGCCTTTAACAATTTTAAGATCATATTTAAGAAAAATCAAGGAGTATAGAATTTCTTGTCAATTTTTTTGTAGGCCAATTGTTCATCCAACCAGTCACGGAGTTCAGATACACTGGCATAGACGCCTGGAGTCTCTTCACCACATCCAATACCCCAAGCAACGATTCCTGCTTGATAGTATTGATCGCGTGTTCCAGCAATCGGGCAAACCAACGGTGAGCCTCCATCTCCTTTGCAGGTGTCCTTGCCCTTTTCACCGCCAGCACAGATAAACGAACGATGCAATTCGAAATGTTTGCCCAAACGGGTAGTACGTAAAGACGTTTGGCAGACATCATTCGGAACGACCGGTAGATCGATTTTCTTCATGATCACTTGATACTTGCCTTCTAACTCGAAGATATTCTTGCCCCATCCGGTAGCAAAGCAGCGTGTATAATCGAAGTTAGTCTTTGGTGGTGGTAGACATACTGTCTTTACATTTTCAGCCAGTTCAACTGGCGATGAAAGGAAAAGGAGTGCAATATCATTGTACAAGGATCCCTTGTTGTAATGTTCATGTATAATGACTTCATCAATTTCACGATCCTGGTGAGGGAACAGTTCGTTTTTGGTTTGTGTGTCCCATTCGCCAGCTCGAATTCTCAAAGAGTCTGCCGGTTTTCCAGAAACACAGTGGGCAGCTGTTAGAACCACACCTGGATGAATAAGTGATCCACCACATTGGTAGATATTTAGAGTTTGGTCTTGAGCTTTTTCAACTTTCAATACTGCCACCATCCAAGGGAACTCTCCGTATTGCGTTTCATTGTCCTTATCGCCTGTAATCTTAAAGCCAACGCCATCGACATTCCTGAAGCCGCAACCTTCCGGTGTTGGTGGTGGAAGTACTAGAGGTTCGGTAATCTGCGTAATCGTTATTAGTTAATCTCAATAAATTAGTTTTACTAAAAAAAAGGGACTCTTACCTTACTCTCAACCTTGCAACATTCTTCCAGGTAGGTGCATTCTTTCGATGTACCGTCGAATCTAATATCGATCAAACCATAACCATCTTTTATGAGAACACTGTCTTTGCAAAGATAATGTGATACACATTCAAATCCGTCAGAACATCCTGTTGTAACTGGTGTCCCAGTAGCTGGATCGCGTGTAGCTGGAGACGCAGTAGTTTGATCCTTTTGATTCCCAAAGACCGACGTGATCAGATCATTTAAATTTCCATTTTGAGGTGCACATTGTACTGATGTAATTGTCAGCAATGCCAACGAAATAATACGGATAGTATTCATTTCTTTGCTGTAAGAACCAAAAAATTGTGATTAATTTATTGTTTTAAAAATTTAGTTAATTGATTAATGGTATCGATTGGTGATAATCTGTTACTTTAAAAGGGATAATTGAAGAGCTTCAAACGCCATCAGAATCATTTTACTAATACCCCATTCACATCTTCTGCAATCTAGAAAAATCCGTTCTTATAAAAACATTTGTTTAAAACGTGTGAAGCACGAAACACCTCAAGAATTATATACCCAGATTTCTTGTTTAATTGTCGTATTTCTTAAAATTTAAGGTAAAATGAAACTCCAGTAAACGCATTAGTTACCCTCCGTATCTACCAATTCTTTGTGAATCGGGTAATTACCTGATAAATAGCGAATCAAATTTTTATCTATCCGACCTTTTTCTATTTTACGAAAGGTGGCAGTGTTTAAAATAAACACCGATTAACAATTCCCAGTAGGTTTCGAGTCTCTTTCACGACTTTTCTTTATGGTTTGAGCCTAAGATGTCGTATTATTTCTGTTCCAACATCGACTTTTTTCAAAATGTAGAATATGATTACCAGGTGTTCAGACAAATAACGACACCATCTGACGGATTCTTAATGGTGCTGACAGTTAACAGAAAAAATAAAATGTGACTTTTAAAATTAAAAAATTATTATTTTGTGTTAATTGTTGTGTGCAAAGTAAGTGATATCACAATACGCCCACTGAAGCCGCTTACCCAGTTGGTCGCTTGTCTCTTAAGAGACATAATCTCGATGGTTTGAGCCTAGGAATCACATTGCTTATCTTTCTTCATGACTAGATAGAAAGAAATAGCTATAGAAACATGTGCTCCCACAATGATCTATTTGTAAGGCAAAAAATAGCCGCATCACTCCGAGCGCAGCAAATGTCATCCGCGACTTACACGATAAAAATTAAATACGCGAAAAGTTACAGTTCAAGTACGGTTACAATAAAACGACACAAGTTCGATGTGAAGTGATTGGAAATGTGTCACTACGTTATTAGTTTTTTATATTTATTGTATTGCAGTAAGGTAACTTCGCCCCTGCTTGCACGTTTCATTTCATAACCCCCTTTCTTATATCCAGCCGATGGCAATCTCCGCGAAATATTCATACGAGTATGAGCTTTTATCACAAAACGCTATCATCAAACAGATGGCGCTATTTCCAAAGCCATTTTTCTATCGAGACATTCGCAGACATGTCTTCGAGATTCGGGGAGCATTTGTCTCGATACCGTGTATTTTTCCCATAAGACGTCTTGAAGAATCTCGCAGACAGGCCGCCATAGTCTTCGAGATATCTGCGAGATTCTCGCAGACGCGACCAACTGGGTAGGATCGACATTTTTAATCCACCCTCCGCCATCTACAAAGTGAGTGTTATAAGTTTATTTGCTATTAAATAACTGCAATAAAATGTCATTTCAGGATCTCTTCGATAATCAGGTCGGAAAATTTAAGGTAAAAGAAATATATTGATTTTGATTTTTTTTAGCTTTTCACGATTTGTTTGCAGAAGTTTGTTTTGCAAGGAAAGAAAGCAGATTAGGATTTTGTGTCGTTGACGCTGATGACTATTTTCTTCCAAGAAGCAGTAATTTTTGTTAAGAACCTTTCTAGGTCAAGTTGAGCAGGTTGAGTTCATTCCTGTAGCGTAAGTTCCTAGCGAGCCGTCTGATATCAAATAACATGAACTGCAGAAATCGGAGTAGGGAGATCGGCAGTAAAGAAATTGTTCAGAATTGGCCCGGAAACTGGTTCCTATGGAACTCCTCCTAAAGGATGAGTTCCAATTAATTTAATTTAAATTTTGTTATTGTTAATAATATTGCATTATGTTCAAAATTATATTATAATTAATAATTTTAATAAAAAATCATTAAAATTTGTATCAAATATCGTTTTTATTTATTACCCATATATCTTGCTAGTGGAGCATATCCAGTTGGTAAAATCTGCGAGAATCTCGGAGATTTCTCGGAGACATGTCGCTCTGTCTGCGAGAATCTCCGAGACGTTGTATGAAAAAAATACACGTATCGAGACAAATGCGCACCGATTCTCAGAGACATGTCGGCGAATGTCGCGATAGCTAAAAGTCTATTACAACAGATGGCGCTGAAGGATTTAATTTGTAGCTATCGCGATATTCGCCGACATGTTTCCGAGAATCGGTGCGCATTTGTCTCGATACGTGTATTTTTTTCATACAACGTCTCGGAGATTCTCGCAGACAGAGCGACATGTCTCCGAGAAATCTCCGAGATTCTCGCAGATTTTACCAACTGGGAAGAGCATAACCAACATTCTTTTTTTCAATCTTGCCGTTGAATATTATTAATTTAGGTTAAGATACAATATTAATAAAAAAAATTATAAGTAAATAAAGTTTCCAATAAGTCGCTTATAAATCCATTAATTCACCTTGCAATGAAATATTTATTTTTTCTCGATTAAATACACTTATATGCACTATGTATTTATTTGCGAATGACAATTAAACAATAATAATTGACAGACGGCAGTGAATTAAAAGCAAATTGAGATTAATTACCTGTTTCTTTATAATTGGATGAAGAATTTGATTCCACGGAATAAATATTACAAACTTGATTTTAATTTATGGGGACCGGATTTTTGAATTAATTTTTAGTGTGATTAAAAACAACAACAACTAAACGGATTGTTGTTGACCCATGGAGGATAGTGTAGCAGAACGCATTCTGAAATTTTTTTTTAACTATGTCTTAATTATTGTAAATTTTACGTAGAAACAAACTTTTGACAGTTTTGTTTTCGATATTTCATAAAAGTCCTACTTTCCATTTTTCAGGAACAGCTACATTAGGAAGTTGAAAGTTGGGATTTATTTCGGGACGCAAAACAACTTCATTCTATATTTTAAAATGCTTATCACCTGAACGGTTCATCTCACAAACTTTAAACATTTAACAGTACAAAGAGAGTATTTAAAAAACAAAATTGGGGGGATAGTAGTTCGCGTTAATTACTAGTTTCGAGACTAGTTTATTTATCACTAGACTACTAAGAGATATTTCACCATCTGTAAAAATTAGAAAAATTTTGTCGTAGAACTCTTAAGCTGTAGGTTTGCAGAGTCTAGAAGGTGTTAAAAAATTATTTAGCAATTTAAGAAAGTAGCAGAACGTAGGACCGAAACTATTCCTTAAATATCAAAAAAAAAAAAAAAACAGTCATCAGTCTATCAGAATTCAGAAATTTTTTATTGAGCCTTTTTAAATTACTCCAACTCTCTTTTTACACGGTAGGCAAAAGCGTAAAAAACATGCTACTTATAGTAAAATCATAGATGTGTTATATAACTTAAAAAAAACGTGTAATTATCGTGTAAAAAAGTGTTTTTTTTTTCGTGGATCTGTTATTTTAAAATCGTGTAAAAACAGACCGTGTAAAAAGAGAGTTGGGTGTACACTAAATACATGAACGATATGAGGATTTGAGCTTGAAAGTGATCTGTTGTCTAAGCATCTTCGTCTAGTAATAATTTCGGCCTAGACCAAGACTGAGTTAAATGCAGTTATGACACTGGCTATTTTTGCGGCTTTAAAGCGGCTAGTAAATCCAAATGGAGAGGGATAGAAGATGTAACATACAATTTTGGCTTCGGTGTGAGAAAGACATTCCAAGTAGTATAAAGTGAGTACTGTCAAAAACTAGCCGCAACATAGCCGCAAAATAGCCGCAAAATAGCCGCAACATAGCGCATTCGAGCACTGTTTCGCAACATTCTAGCACTTAATCCTAAAAAAATCTTTCTACCAGTAGATTTTTGAGCTGCTATAGACTTGTTTTTAATAGTTCGGTACGTATTAATTGAGGAAAGTGCCAAGTTATGTTATAAAACGCGCTAAAACCGGTATTTTTCTTAAAAATGCAGTTGTTAATTTCGTTTACTAGATGCCGCTGGCGTCGCAAAGAGTAGTATCTCATTCTTTTAATGTTGTTCGCCTCGTCGCATGATGTGGCAGTTATTGTACTTTTATTGCACTTAAGAAATAGCAGCTATTTAGTCATGCTGTTATGACACTGGCTATTTAGCGGCTATTTCTTAAGTGCAATAAAAGTACAATAACTGCCGCATCGTGCGACAAGGCGAACAACATTAAAAGAAAGAGATACCACTCTTTCCGACGCTAGCGGCATCTAGTAACCGAAATTAACAACTGCATTGTTAAGAAAAATACCGGTTTTAGCGCGTTTTATAACATAACATGGCACTTTCATCAATTTATACGTACTGAACTGTTAAAAACAAGTCTGTAGCAGTTCAAAAATCTTTTGGTAGAAGGATTTTTCTTGGATTAAGTGCTAGAATGTTGCGAAACACTGCTCGAATGCGCTATGTTGCTGCTATTTTGCGGCTATGTTGCGGCTATTTTGCGGCTATGTTGCGGCTAGTTTTTGACAGTACTCACTTTATACTACTCGGACTGTCTCTCTCACACCAAAGTCTAAATTGTGTGTTACATCTTCTATTCCTCTTCATTTCGATTTACTAGCCACTTTAAAGCCGCAAAAATAGCCAGTGTCATAACTGCATAAGCATTAATGTGTTGGGCATAACTATGCAATGTATACCAACCGCTGTCATTAGATTGAACCAATTCATCTACTACCTTCTTGGAAAATTTGGAAATCATAGTATACATCAAAAAACTGAACTGAACTGAACTGCAAATATTTACTAGTTTCAAATAACCTTTTCACCATTATAATTGTAATTTTCAAACTATTTTTGTAGCAAATACATGTTGGTTCACAGTAATTCAAATTAAAAAACTTTATTGTTTTTATAGTAAAAGCCAATTCTGTTACATCTCTTACAGTAGCTTCAGTAGCTCCATGTGCACGTTAAATGCGATTTTGTTGATTTATGACTGTTTTCATGCTAATTTTTCACGTTAATGGCAACAAGCAAACAAAATAAAATTTCACCACTTTATTAGCAGGTATGTAAACTAGGTCGTCCATAGAGAAAAAATTCTAAACTGTATTTGGAAAAACTGCAATAAGAACAACAACCCTTGAACATTTTTTAAAATTCGTAAATTCGGGTTTTAACATGTAATTTTCATTAATATAATGCTAGAAAAAAATTTAAAGAATGTCTTCCATAGATCAAATTTTAAAAAAATTTCATTTTTGTTAGTACAGTATAATCTTGCTACACTCCACGAAATAAATATAAAGGCACCTAAACTTCTTTGATAAAAAAAATAAATAAGTGTTATTTACAATTTCTGAAATTAAATTCTTTAAATGTTTTTTAATATGGTTTTATCTATAATACATTTAAAAAATAAAATAATTTTTTATATCATAAAAAAAAAAATATAAAAAAACGGAGCGAAATAATTATAAAGGCAATAAAGGAAAAACTATTTTTTTTAATTTTTAATTTTTTTTTCGGACATGTTAGTAAGACGTATGGCCACCGTTGTTATTTATGACTACTTCTAATCGCCTTGGCATCGTATAAAGTAAGCTATGAAGGATACTGACATCAATTTCCTTCCATTCCCTATTAATGGGATCCTTTAGCTACTTTACAGAGGAGTACTGCCGCCCATGATGAAAAACTTTTGATGATAATATGGCCCAAAGATTCTCGATTGGATTGAGATCTAGACTAATTGCAGGCCAATCGAGAACCGCAATACTTCGTGACATAAGGGATTCTTTTGTTTTCCTTGAAGAATGAGTAGCCGCATTGTCTTGTTGAAAAACAAACTCATCACCAGCAATTTTCGCTCCGTATTCGATTAAAACATTTTCAAGAAGTTTAATATAATATTCGGAGTCCATACGAGTCGGCACAAAGCAAATCGGTGTGGTACCATTGTAAGATATTCCTACCCAAACCACTAGAGAACATCCGCCAAAATTTCCGCGTTTTCTGTTTTCCCTTTTTGAACCTTTATTGCGCCAATGTTTATGGGCATCATCTGTACCAACCAAGTTAAATTTTTTCTCATCACTGAAGACTACCGTTTTCTATTCTTCGCCCCAAAAATGGTATTTTTGGGTAAACCGTAATCTAGCCTTCTTGTGTCTTGAAATTAATGACGGTTTACCACATTTGCTGTCGTATAGGAGATTCAATTCTGTCTTCATAATGTGTTGTACTCTTCGTAGACCTACTGCTAAATTCAACTGGCCTCGAATTTCGTTTGCGCTAAGGTTTTCCTTAACGGCAATTCTCCTCATTTCTCTTTTCTCTCTTTTAGATACCGTTGGTATCCTTCCTGGTCGCTTTTTGGTGCATTATATTTTCCCCATTTTGATGTAATTATCTATCACACTGCTCGATCTGTTTAGCTTAATATCTATTTGGCGATTTGATAAGCCCTCGCCGTGATAAGCGGCAATTGTACGCTTTTCTTCGTCATTTAGTACTTTTACCCGCGACATTCTAATGTACTTAGGGTAAATTATTTTCAAATCACATTAAAAAATTTGTAAACATATTTTTAAAAAGAAGTACTTACACTTTATTGCGTTTTTTGCGGAGAATATAACTAATATTAATAACTCTTTGAAAGTGCCTTTATACTTATTTCGTATGAAATAGCTGAACAGTTGACAGATCTTTTTTGTTTCTCTAAGAACAACAACAAAAAGCATGGGTGACTGGGTTTCTACTTTCAATGAAACCAATAAAAATATTCCTATATATTAGTATATTATGTTACTGTCAAAAAATGCAATGATTGTTGTGCCTTTATATTTATTTCGCGGAGTGTAGTGTGAACCTTCGATAATGTGGCCTTTCCAGTAAAGTGAACAAGCAGTTTTTTCTTAAATGTTTCTTGTAATGTGCACGATGGTAATTTTAGCACCTCTATAATATGAACGTGGTTATCTATAAAGTAGCACTCTGTTTACAAAGTTATGGGAATTGATATAGGTATATTACGAACAAACTTACAAATAAGATCTAAAGTCGTGGAAAAAGCGTTCAACACTATCCGACAATCCAAAATAACAAATTTTTTAAACCTCCCTCTCCAGAATAGAAAAGCATTTTTATTTATCATTTTCAGAATTATTACAAATAGTTTTGGTTTTCGAAAAATATAAATGGATTTTTGTTTTATGCTTAATGTACATAATAGTGTTTTTTGAAATTTTATTTTTTTCAATAAAATGTATCATCTACAGCATGTATTTTATCGTCTCCAATAAAGTGAACACCTCCAAAATGTGAAATCAGTCGGTTTCAATTAGGTTCACATTATCGAGATTATACTGTAATAGGTTAAGGTACCCAGTTGCACAAATAGCTAAAAATTCATAACAGTTTTTTCTTCACTAATAATTTTAGCTATTTCTATTGTCACAACAGCGAGTTTTTTTTCATGATACTAGTTATGCTAACATTAGTCCGGCCACTCGCTTAATGAGAACGCTAACAAGCATTCAGCTATGTTGGACATATTTTGTACAAATGTTGTTGACTTATCTGGGTTCTTTATATAAGCGCCAAGAAAGGTTTTTCCAAATTTGTCAATATCCAACCCCGCAGGAGGGTGTAGAGTGGTGGTGTACATTTTCTCGAATTCCGATATATTTCTTAGGTTTAATCTATGTATATCGAATTCGATTTCACTTCTAAGGGCTTTAAATAGAGGGTGCGGCGTGCGAATAAAGTAACTATATGATGTTAAGAATATTTAAATTCATTGTTTTCGAATATTTAATACTATTTTTTTTTTATTTCACAGATAAAACTTGGGAGACATAAAAATGGAACGCTACACAATTGCACAATTAACTAAGATAGTTTTTCTGTTCCTTGAAAATATTCGTTCAATAGTTAATACTCGACGTGTAGACAGGAGATTTAATTTTATGGTGAAACGCCTGTTCCTACGGGTTCATTCTGTTGTTGGAAATTCAAGCCGTACAGGAAGACCTCGTACTGGCAGATCGGTCGAAAATATTGGTATTGTGAGACAGAGTATCGCAGGCGATATCAAAGAGAAGACGATCTGCACAGTTGCAGCTTTCTAACCGCACCCTTCGGCGGATTTTTTAAAAGGATTCGCGCCTTTTCACGTATAAAAGCCAGCTAGTTTAAAATTTAAATCCTCGGGACCATACACCATACGAGTACATGTGCAATAATGGAGTTATTGAGACAACAACTTTCAAATCAGATAATTTCCAAAAACTGCGATATGAGGTGGCCACCAAGATCAACTGATTTGCGCGCTCCTATTTTTTTCTTGTGGGGCATTCTCAAGAAAAAAGTGTATGTGAATTAGACCCAAAATTTACAGTAACTAAAGAAAAAATTTCATGAAGAAATCGGTCTTAAACAGCAAGAAACACTCCACAAAGCTATGGAAAATACCATAAAAATAACATATCACCTTGATCAAAAAGATCCCGGAATAAACACCGTGTGGCGCTTTTATTGTTCCGATTTGAGTTCTTTTTTTTTTTTGTTTGGTACATCTGTTGTTGACATTCCCTCTAAATCTTAGCGTCATAGCTTGACATTCGCAAAAGTTACGTAGCCAAGAGTACATCTATCTCTGTGTTTGTTGGCGATTTTTTACAATTTTAGAAATGGATTTAAATTTGCAACAACGAACTTGTATTAAATTTTGCGTAAAAAACGGATTTAATGGTGCGCGAACGTTGGAAATGTTGGAAAAGTGTTTCGGCAAAGATTCTCTAAAGAAAACGTTTACCAGTGGCACGAGCGTTTCAAAAGTGGTCGTGAGTCAATCGAAGATGATGAACGCATTTTCATGGATTACAACGGTGTAGTGCATCATGAATTTTTGCCAGAAGGCCAGACAGTAAACAAAGAGTATTATTTGGGCGTTATTAGACGTTTGCGTGAAGCAATTCACCGAAAGAGACCAGAATTTTGGGATTTTGCACCATGATAAAGCACCGTCGCACAGTGCCATCATTATTCGTAATTTTTTGACGAGAAAAGCAACAAATACCATCCAACAGCCACCGAACTCACCTGATTTGGCTCGCTGTGACTTCTTTCTGTTCAATCGAGTTGAAAAACCACTACGGGGAACGCGTTTCAGCAGCCGAGAGGAAGTAATGGAAAAATCGCAGGGAGCACTGATGGTCATACCGAAAATCGAATATAAAAAATGTTTCGAGGATTGGATTAGGCGCTGGCATAAGTGTGTTGCAGTCGATGGGGATTACTTTGAAGGGGACAATATAGATTTAAATGAATAAACTTGTATTTTAAATTTTCTCAAGAAATTCCGGGAACTTTTTGATCAAGGTGGTATTCTTGTGTTCGGAAAAATGGCTCTCATTTAACCGATATTGTTTTTCAAAAATAATTTTATATTGTTTAAATTGTAGATGACTCCTTTCACAAGAATATACCCTAGAAGATGGAGTAGGACCGTCAAAATAACAGATTCTTAACGAAAAAAAAAAATATTTTTTATTCTTAACTTGTTGAAAATACGAGGACAAAGGGATATTTCGATATCGAATGTATTTCACGAGTTACAGACCGATTCGTGGAAAGGTCGGCCGACATTCAATATGATTTTTTTGTAACGAAAAACTTTAAACGCGTTTTTCTGGAAACCACTTTTTGCGGAGCGCGGTACGTTTAAAAGAAATTAAACTAAATTTGGGGAGCCCCAACGACGAGTTTTTTGTTTTTATTATACTTGTTTTTTTATTCCACTTTTTTTTATTTGAGTTGCAAAAAAAGAGTGGACAAAACTGTTGTTTTTTTTCAAATAGCTGCCATTTCAGTCTTAGGGCGTTTTTTCAAATTCAGAAAACGTTGGGGCCCCAAAAATTTACTCCAGTTTCATAAACTTTTTTGAATTTTTGGTTTCAGATCACTTTTCAAGGCTGTAGAAGGTACCGCGTGCATCAACTCACGCCGATCGCGGCCTTACGTCATAAGAGCTAGAGCCGCCATTTTACAAAATATTTTTTTTGTTTTAAATCACAATTTTTCTTCACTTGTACCTCTACATAACCCATTAATAGTTTTTTTCCATATATATTTATTTTATATCCAAAAAAATCCTGAAATTGAGACATTTTTCGGGTCTTTTAACTGATAGGTACTCCCCTTAACACAATTTGAATTAAGCATTAAACAAGAAATCTTGCTTATCAGTTCTTCTTCAATACTCCCAACTTATGTATGTTATTCCCAAGTCAAATACAAATTGGAGTTGAAATTTTCATCTAGATTTGTAGCAGTATGGTTTTTTTAAATTTCATGTTAATATTTTTCAAATTTTAATAAAAGCATGAATAAAATATACATATTATTTATAGCACTTATAATTTCAGTCCTTGCCGGTGAATTTACCTAGATCTTGTCGACACACATTTTTCTTAATAGCCGTTTGAATAATAAATTAAAATTTGCTGTTCGTTTCTTTTTTAATTTATGTATGTAGGAAACTTTTATACGTATAGCCTATAACGTCTAATTTTATTTAAGCCTGGAATGCAAATTAGTTAGACAATACCACGAAAACGAATATAACAACTTTGGGTTTTTTTCTTAAATTGCTATTATTTGTATTTTATATTTCCATAGTTATATGGTTTTTCAAAGGAAATTTTATAGTTATCTAATTTCAAAAATTGATGCTAATTGAGTGCGACAAAAAACAAAACTTTCTTAAAATGATAAGATGCTCAAAAATATTATATTCAACAGATAGTCGGAGTTATCAGCAGCGACCTTTCGAGCTTCGACAAGAATCTTGCATTATCAAGTTTTATTTGAAAAGTTCTTGTAACAGATTCTAATTGTTTTAACATAGTTTAAAAATAAAAACCGAGTACTATCTTGATGATAATTACGCTATCACGGGGTCACATATACACTTTAATATTTTATTGAAATAAACGTCTTTTTTTCGAAAATTATTGAATTTGTTAGAAAAATACTCTTTGGTTTAAATTTATTATAAACAAATAAAAATATGTATCAATTATCACCTTCAACTTGAGCACTGCTTGTAAGTTCACACACTGTATCTCGACTAAAAGTTGAATTTATATTAAGCTGAAGTTACCAACTCAAGGCTATCGGACTTGTTACCTTTTTGGCTGCTGCCTAGTATCTCGCAGTACCCTCTTTGTTAAAAACCAGTTTTATTTTTATACAGAGAAAAAAATAATAAAAAATATAATCACTATTTATTTAAACATCCCATCAACCAGTTAAGTCGCAGAAAAAACAACCGTCTGACGATCGTATCGACTTCAGGTCAGACCAAATTGGCGATATTTCAAGCGTAAAATGGAAATTGATGCAGTACTGAGATATCGTGGTTTTTTCAGCGTTTAAAAGTCGGCATTGAAAATCGTAGAGACTCCTCTATAATATCACTAGACATGCACTTAAAAATACAAGTTCTAAACTTATCTTACCAGAATTCGTCGTCTTGGTTTATTTGTCACTTAACAAGTTTTTCTTAATCTCACTGTACCAAGTTATTGCTATTCGTGGAGCTGTAGTCAAACGGCGACTAACCGATGCAAGTGGAAGACAGTTTAAGTAGCCGAAAGCTGTTTTCGATGATTTTGAATAGTAGAATGTTGTAGTTGTTGTATCTAGTTGAAATGACCATCCCGTCCGATCCCTCAGCTCAGCATAAGCTAACAAGTTCAGGCAATGCTAAGTCTAAAGATGCCGGTTAATCTCATCAGGCCTGTAGACAGTGTATAGGAGCTATGTATACAAGTATAAGAACCTGCTCCGCCTCCTACTGATATAGAAATGATCTTACTAGACCCAAACTCCTATCGAAATGAAAAAAAAAACAATAACAATACCGGAAAAAATAATAATAAAATATGTTACCTGTATGTATCAAATAGATAATTAGGAGTTATGGAAATATGAAGAATCATTCCCACAAATGGACTCATTAGATCGGTTGGATTACAGGTAAAATAGGAACAGATGATCGAGGCTGTGTGCCGATCACCTTGGAAAGATTTAATCGGGTCCAATATGACTAAGCTACTCGTCGTACAATCGCTGAATTTCACATGGGAATTTTTGAAATTTTGCATTACATGTGCGAAATTTTATTTTTCTTGGAAAGCCCCAATGAAAAGCGAATCGAGACGTGCGATGATTCCAATGACGATTATGTTATTACTATGTCATGTACCTATTTGATTAAATATTTAGTAGTAATTGTGCGAAATACAATTTGAAGGTAGATCATAATGATAAATAAATAGTATTGTATTAATATATGTATATAATATACAGAGTCACTATATGTACATATGTCAAGTTCACAGAGATTTCCTGAAAATAAACATTCAAATTACTAAAATCTAAACATATATACTACATACATATATGTATACAACTGTAAGACTTAGGTGATCATGTGAGGTATGTATTGTATTTGTAATTAAAACTTTAATAAACATATTAACCTAATGAATCCATAGTGCTTAATGGGGAATTAAGTTGTGAATGAATATAAATATTCATTGTAAGTTCAACCTTGCTGAAAGCACTCAACACTGAACGAGTGTGTAATAATAATACACAACGTAATGTCAGTAGCATCTTCAGTTTGAATTTCATCGCATCTCAGCATAAAGTCGCACCCAGACTGTTGACCGATTTTTTTTTAGCTTTAATTACTCTAGTAGCTAGCACATCTACATATACATAGATACATACTTAGTTTCAACTTTCTACCATAATCAGTTTCTGCGATATGAAAAAGCACCAGCCACCCCCGTATCTTGCTGGCCCTATCAAAAATTGTATTTTTCTGGGATGTCTCTATCGTGGCTTTATACAGTTTTACTTTATTATTATTTTAATAATACAGTATTGTGATCGATTTTAAAAAAAAAAAAAAATATGCTAGCCTCAAAATTTTTATTTTCATGTTTCATAACTAGTAGACGCGAAAAAAGCAATACAAATTTTCAGTCCGTCTGTCCGCCGTCCGCCGTACGCAAAATCGTTTGGAGGCTCGTAGCTCCCAAACGCTTTGAGATATTAAATTGAAATTTTTTTTACGAATAGACGGGGTAGGCTCTTTGAAGTGACCAAATTTTTAGGGGTGGGGGTGTGAGGGGGAAGCGTTTTAGACGGAAAATTTTGGTTTCTAGATTTCAGTAACAGCTTATGATAGGAAGCTGAAACTTGGAATTTCTATAGAGCTCTAATAGTAGACCCATTTGCATAAAAATTGTCAATATTGATCAAGAGGTGTGGGAGGGGGGGGAATATAATGCGTCCGAAACCCAAAAAAGCCGAGATAGACACATTCTAAAATCCATATCTCCTAGACCGTTAATGGCACACTATTCAAACTCAAGAAATATTTGTAGTTATACTAGGAGAACAGATTGAAAATTTTGGGTGGGGCAGTTGCGTATGGTGGTGGGGGGGGGGGGGGGGTGAAAAACTTTAGATTACGATATCTCATGAACCAATTGCTCTAGAAAAATAAAATTCGGTTTGGGTATAAAGGTCGACAAATAAAAATTGATTAAAGTAAAATTTTTTAAATGGGCGGTGGAGCATAGAAGTGGAGGAGATAACAATTTTTTAAATAAAACACATTTCATATCTCAAGAACAGTGTAAGATAGATGCTTAGAATTTTTACCAGAAGTAGCGCTAATTGAACTCTAGTAGGGAAAAAAGTTTTGTGGTTGAGGGTGTTGAGGGTGAGGGTGGGGGAGGGTGAAAATGAAAAAGTTCCGATGCTTATATCTTAAGAACCTGTAATGATATAAACCTTAAGGGGGGAGGCCACAGTAGCGGGCCTTTTTTACGGGTCATTCTGTGATAGGATTATTGAAGAAACTATAAAGCATATCGAAATTTGGTAAAAAGCACTTTATTATACGAGTCTTGAAGAATGTTTTTGCATATAACTGAAAGTCTATATAAACAAAATGGCGGATTCCCAGCTGTTTCCAATGGACGCCTTTTTTTTAGTGCTCCACGGCCGGTCGTTTTTCTCGTGCAATTTCAAAGAAAAATGGTGGGTCAATGAAATTTTCGATAAGTCATAATAAAACCTAGAGAAGCACGTAGGATTTTTTTTTTTAAATTTTTTTGTTAAAAGGGCGAACTTTTGAAGAAGAAAAAACGAAAAAAATCGCTAGAAAAATGCTTATAACTTTTTGAAAATGCAATATATCGCAAAAATCCTACGTACTTCTCTGGAAAAAACAGTTATCAATAGCCTGTTAAAACAGCAAGTCCAAAAGTTGAAAATTGTGTAAATAAAACGACCGGCCAGCTCAAAAAACCTTGTTTCGGGAAAAACGCGTTTAAAGTTTTAAGTACGCTCTCTTTTCTCCAGTAGGGTAGGCCCCGCTACATTCGAATTTTAGGTACTTACAGGTTACGCACGTACCTGTAACTATAGGACAACATTTTTGGGACCCTAAAGAGCCTTTAGAGACAAAATTTTTTTTTCGATATTCCGAAGCCGCTACTGTGGCCTCCCCCCTTAAACTTGGTATTTAGATAGAGCTATAGTAGCGGTATGTTGGAAAAATATAATTTTTTATGATACGAGGGTAGGAGGTGTTTTTCCTAACTATTGAACGGTTCATGCTAGAAAGTTGTAACTTGGTGTATATGTGTAAATCAACTAGAAAAGCAATTTGGATAAAAAAAAATTTAAATATGTATTGGCATTCAGAAGAGGGGCAAAAAAAATTATCTGTGAAAATAGAATCGACGATTTTCGTCATATATACTAGCTCGTCCCATCTTCAGCGCTTCACCTCCGTCCTCCATTTAAATTCAGTAAACTTCAATGGTAATTCTATATACAGAAACCAAATTTTACCTTCCTGGCGCAATTGAGTCTGAAGATACTGTAATTCAAAGTTTCCTAAAATATAGAAACCAAAGTTTTTTATCTGAAACTCTCTCACCGTGCACCCCCACCCCCACCTCACCAAAAGATACCACTCGTAGAGAGCGGTTAACCCAACCGACCTATCGTAAATATTGCAGTTAAATATCTCAAGGGGTTTGTGAGCTACGTACCTTCAAACGATTATCCGTACGACGCGCTGCGGACGGCCGGCGTCTACGACGAACAGACGGAAATTTTTTTTTTTTTGCTTTTTAGGGTCTACTACTCCTAAAACGTGAAAATACAAATTTTCAGGGTAGGAAATTTCAGAAATAATAGAGTAAAAGTTAACATGAATCCTTCGAGTCTTCCTTCTTCCCGAATATAATTTAAGAAGACTTGGTGACGACTCCGAAAAAAGACTTCTAGATAGGTGACAAAGGCACTGGCAAGAACAGGACATGGGTAGATACTGTCAGTCCATAATTCCAATGACCTCATTACATGCATGGTTCCCAATCTTACTGGTAGGCTCCAGTCGCTCAATGGTGGTTCTATTTTCTCGACTAATGGCCAATCAAATTAAGACCAATATTCTATAGCACGTGTCTTAAGGACACAGGCCAAATACCTTTTTGAACCGATTTGGAATTACTTCAAGCCCACTGTGCTCCCATTGCAATATAAGACTGCCAATCACGTCTTTTGGTCATGTTCCTAATACCCCTTAAGAACTAAACTTCTTGCATCTCTGACGGCTTTAGGCTTCGCTCCTCCTCTGTTTATACAGGACATCATCGCAGTCTCCATCTTGTAAGATAACGACAAATCTCTTTTAGTACTGTTTAACTTCGACAAAACATACAACGTTTTTAATATTAAAATTTTAATATGACTACAGCCTATGACACTATTAAATTAATTTTATTTAAAAAAAAAATACTTACAGTGATTGCTCGTTCTAATAATTATTTTTAATTTTTAATAGTGCTACTTAGACGATTTCCTATCTATGAAACTGCTTTACTTGAAACCCTGTGTACGAATGTAGGTGTACTACACTCTAAGAAAAATGTACTAATATAAAAGTAGGAAATGAGTTTTCTACTATTATAATAGTAATATCCAACTGGAGTGAGATATAAATTTTCATGCCAAAAAACGTGTGAAAACGGTAACTCAATAATGAGTAAATAATCGCTAAAATCGTCGCAAAAAGAGATTAGTTATAAGAGTTTTTCACACACGAAATGTAAAATTACTAAAAATTTAGCGCGATTATACTTCCTTTTTAATATTCTTTACTACTACTTTACTACTGTGTGTAAGATTTGTACAAGTAACGTATTTTGCTCACGTTTCCGCCAATATTTACGTATAAATGAGTGATAATTTTTACACGGTTTTTACCGTGAAAATTAATATCGCACTCAGGTTGAATATTAGAAATAGTAGGACATCTATTTCCTAATATGTATTATGGTAGGATTTGTCCCTACATTTTTATTGTAACAGTATTTTTCTTGGGAGTATAACGTGCGATTAATGTTTTTTTAAAGGTACCCACTTAGATAAACTGATAAACTGTAGTATTAATGAATTGATACTCGAACAAGAAAAAAAAACTTTGGCCGCTATTCATATATTTTTTTATCAAACACTGAAGTCAGCTTTAACTTAAAGCCAACTTTATGGCGGCTGTGAATAGCGGCCATTATGTTTGACTGCTTTTTGGAGAATAATACAATTTATTTTTATATTTCTGAACGTAATGCCTTTTCTGTTAATATTTTATTGCATTTTTGCCAGCCATATGATTATTCATATAAATACTTATTTTCATTATATATCACATTTTAACTATTGGCACAAAACCAAATACCGGTTATTCCCGAATCAGACACTTTTTGGGAATGGACGCAGTCGCAATTATCCACGAATGCCTCGATTTTTTCCAACATATAGCAATGAATTTACACGTGTTTCTGTGTAAAATCGCATCTTAAGTGTAAATAAACGCAGTGTGGAAAGAATCGCGCAAATTCGCGTGCAAAATCCTTCTTCTTGTGCGAAAATATGAGTTTAGACATACAAAAGCAGCAACGCGCTTTAGCAGTTTAATTACACACTTCCAATAGCTTTTCACTTTAAATAGACTGTAAATTAACTACTATTATTGTTGAATTTTTATAACTTCAGATTTTTTAATTTTTAGAGTGTACAGAAGTAATTAAGCAGAAAATATATGTCATATATCCATAGGCGTACGGAAACCTGGTCAAAGACTATCATCAGTGGAAAAGGGTTGCAAAAACTTTCACGGATTTCGTCATATCTCGAAGGTCTTCGGAAAGGTTGAACTAATTTTATTTACAAGTTTCTCAGATTAATGCCTAGAAACCGTTTTCAGGATTTTTTTTTTTAAATTCAACAATTAAAAAAAAGTGTACAGTGGTTGTAAGATCTATTTTCACGAATTTCTCCATATTCGTTAGGTCCGATCAGTTATCAAATAAGTTTTAGTTCGAGTGACTTTTAATCATAGAGATATATACTGGAGATAACAAGCAACGATTGAGTTGAAGGCGGATGTCGTACCATTCACTTGCACGTAAAACAACAACAAATTGTCACAACGACCCTGTTTTGTCTCACTCACTTACACGTTAAAACATCAAAAACGACTATATTTTCTGTCACTTCTCTGGCTTCAAAGAGCTTTATACAAAACCAGTCGCTCTTGCCGTCTAGCTCTTTGCTTTTAATAACATAAAACCGCAATCAGTATTTTTTTGTTTTTCAACCCATAGGCTAGAGGGCTTACAATTTATATCAATATTTTTGATAACAGATAATTTCAAACAAAGATAAAAATAAAACAGATTTAATTTCGATATTTTGTTAAAATTTTATTTTATTTTTAATTATTTACATGCATTTTTTTATATATTGTATAAACTAGTTAACAATAATAATTTATTGGTATTTTATTCATTATTTAGGTCTAAAATTCGTATTAGATAAAAGTATTTACAAAAAGTTTATTACATTCTCCATACATTTCATCGCATTCATTCCCTATTTTTTAAATAAAATTTATTTTAACCTATTAACAAAGAATTTCTTGCATTTGTTTACATTGTTTTCTTTTGTAAAAATAATAGTTTTGAAGTATGATAAATCGATGAAATATTTAATTTAGAGTCTGAAAAAACTTGTAATTTGTTTAATGAAATCGACTTTGGGCACACGTTTAGACGGTATCGACGAATTAAGTTACGCAGAGTTCAATTCAGGACATACTGACTTCACGAAATTTGCATACAAAATTGCTCTAGACTTGACGTCTCGTCTGTCCACCGCGTTAGCTTATTACTTTTAGAAGAGGAAAAGTCAGGAATTGCGACGGTTCCATGAGTCCCTTACATTAACATTCGTCTTCCCAAATTCTCCATATTTTTCTTTCAGAGACCAACCCTGTGTAGATAATTCCTCATGTAACAATGTCCAGTCAGAGCTGCCAATAGGGTTCAGCCGAAAGAAAGTGTCTAATAAAATCCAACGTCTTCTAGCATCTACGTGCTATGATGGCCAAATATGCCAGACGTTAATGGTGGACTTGGGAATGTAAGCCAACATCAAAATTCATTATCAAAAATTTTAACAAAATGTCAATCTATTTTTTAATTCGATCGTTGTAACACTTAGGACCGGTTCCTACGATCGTCAGTTATGTTCAAACTGTGGTACTTTAAGGCCCGTTCCTACGATCGTCAGTAACGTTCTTACTGAAACTTTAACTGACAGATGCTCATACGAAACTTACAGTCAAAGTTCTAGTTAAATTTTAACTGAAGGTCGTAGTAACGGTCCAAACTGGCATATTTTCATACAAAACTTGCAATTAAAGCTAGAATTTAACTGACGATCATTCTAACTGGAGTTTTAACTGACACATTTTCATACAAACTAGAAATTTCGGTTAGAATTTAACTGAAGATCGTAGGAACGGGCCTTAATAGTAAGAGTAATGCTGTTATGACACTGGCTATTTCTTAAGTGGAATAAAGGCCGCATCGTGCGACAAGACGAACAACATTAAAAGAAAGAGATACAACTCTTCAACAACTGCATTGTTAAGAAAAATACCGGTTCTAGCGCGTTTCATAACATAACATTGCACTTTCCACAATTTATACGTACGGAACTGTTAAAAACAAGTCTGTAGCAGCTCAAAAATCCACTGGTAGCAGGATTTTACCTAGGATTAAGTGCTAGAATACTGCGAAACACTGCTCGAATGCGCTATGAGGCTATTTTCGAGCTATGTTGCGGCTATTTTTGTGCTATGTTGCGACTATTTTTTGACAGTACTCACTTTATAGCTACTCGGACTGTCTTTCTCACACCAAAGTCTAAATTGTATGTTACATCTTCTATCCCTCTCCATTTGGATTTACTAGCCGCGTTAAATCCGCAAAAATATCCAGTGTCATAACTGCATTAGACTTGTTCTAAATTTTAACTGTTTCGTCAATGAGTCAAAGTTTCTGACACATCAGAAGGCCTGATAGCAGTGCGATCGTTCTACTGTAATTAAAATGTAATTTTCATTGAATTCGAAAAATCTAAACATCGATTTTTATAGCTTCTAATATTATTTTACTTTTAGACTACAAGTGATAACCCCATGACTAGTAAACTAACGCGGTTAACCACTAAGCTACCGAGAAAAAGGCTGCTGTGGCTAAAACTTTATTTTCGAAGTGAACTTTAAGAGCCATGTCTACCCTCATTCGATGTTTGAGCTAACAACATATAGCAAAAAAAAGTCAGCAACGTTGTCGAGCATCCACAGAACAATTTAAACGAATGAAGGAACCAGAATGCAGCAAAGCAAAATTTTAACGAATGTTTTCGAAGACGTCAAGGTCTAAAGCTCAGTACGGACCTCGATGAAAATTTTCATTCGCAAATTTACTATTTATCTCTCCTGTGTCCACAATGAAAAAATCGATGTGCAGAATAATGTGGAGAAGTAAACAGCTGATCTTCTGTTTGACTTTTACAATTGTCAAAGTGAGGGTTTTTTGAAAATGTAGTATCATGCACATTAATATATGGGCTCTTTTTTTAACATAAAAATTAAATTGAAATCACAAAACAAATTTTAAAATAAAAGCACAGCTCAAAATATCCACTTCCGACTTCAAAAATATCCACTTCCACAAAACACACTCTTTAGTCGGTTAGTCTTGAGTATGCTTGTCAGGTGTGGGCTCCGTATTGCGAGGAACATAAGAGTAGGATTGAGTCAGTACAGCGAAGGTTCTTAAGGTTCGCTCTAAGGGACCTTCCCTGGTCTGATACGTTGCATCTTCCTCCTTACGAACAGCGTCTAAAACTCCTTTCTCTAGAGTCGCTTGAGAATAGACGGATTATCCTTAGGGCTGGTTTTGTATTTAAATTAATCTTAGGTGAAATTGATTCCCCTTATTTGCTTGAAGCCATAACTTTCAGTATTCCGCGTCGATCCTTGAGAAACTATGTGCCACTCCACATTTCTCATCATCGCACCAACTACGGTCAAAACGAACCAATCGCATCTCTTTCGCGAATTTTCAACAATAATTACTACCGAATTGACTATAATTTATCTAGCATGCAGTTAAAGTCAGCTTTACGCGATAAATAACTTGTGATTTTTTTTTTTTTTAAATCTTTTAAGTAATCATTGTTTTGATGAAAGAATAAATAAATAAAAAAAGAAACTGGCAAATAAATTCAAACGAAAGACATAAGATGTCAAAATTTTCATCCCGGCAATGAAAAATTAAATAGCGGCACATTTAATTGGACGGAAAAATATGGTCTCCATGCTCTCAGCGCATCTGGTGGTGAATACGTGAACTGTCAGAACGAATGAAAATTTTCATTCGAACTCCGTACCGCAAACAAAAACCCAACGCAAAAATTTGCGATGAAATTTTAATCCGTTTTTTTTACATGCATTTGGTATGGGAATGAAAATTTTCATCGAGGTCCGTACTAGGCTTAAGTTGGATGGCAGCTTCATAGAAGAAGTGTATTAGTATTTTCAAGCATTGAAGAGAACACTTTAGATTTGTTCTTTTTATCAAGATTAGTGTAATACTTTTCTTATCAGTACACTGTTCTCGAAAAGATTGAGGTCTTTTGTGTGAGTGTTTCACTGTGCCAAAAAGACCAGTCAGTACAGACAAATTACTGATAAAATTGTAAGCTATTTGAATTGAGGTTGTAAGTTGTATTCAGATTCTAGTTCTTGCGGAAATAGAGCGGGTATTTTTTCAGACACACACAACGTTGCAAAGTTTTACCACCGCCGACTATGCCAACGATTTCCAAGCGAAGATAATAAGGACGCGGCAGCATTGAAGCCAGACTCAAAGGCAAAGCGAAATCTTGTAATCTTCACTGACTGCCAAGCCACAATTGAGACCTTGGATTTGACTAGCTAGGCTTGCGCATTTTAGTTCACCATAGTGAACGATCATTTCCGATTCCCGATTCCTCGAGAACTAGTTCGTTCTTTTAATTCACTAGTTTGCGGGAATGCAGTGAAGTTTGAAACGACTTGTAGTCCTCATTATGGTATAACGTGATGAGCAAAAAAAAGATAGTCGTCGTCATTCTGGTAGAATGTGAAATCAATGAATAGAAACGAACTAGCAGCGGGACTGACAGTGAACTAGCTCGCGACGGAACTAGTTTACAAGCATATTGACTACCACCTCCTCTAAAGTCGTCAAACAGTGCGGGGAGACCATTTAGGAAGACAGGTCGGGATTGTAGATTTTAGATGATGGAAGATCGTCTAAGCTCCCGATTCACTACGGCATCAGCCGGCCTATTGTGATTGTCCTCCCTTATTATAACTCACTCAGGACGGGTATATCAATAAATTTTAATATGCTCTTGAGTGAGTAAGACAAGAGTTCCATTGGTTTTAGGAAGTAATGTCCAGGAAGTCTGAGTCTTCTGTGTGCGAGTACTTTGCAGTGGCATACATAGAACGTGTTCTACAGCTTCCTCTTCTTCACACAATCTGCAAATATCGTCTAAAACGACACAAAATTCGCATGCAGATGCTTTTTAAGCTTACAGTGTCCTGTAATTAGTGCAATCAAGCGCAGAACCAGATTATGGCTCAATGAACGAATCGAAGGTTCGTGTTTCTACAAGTGACCTTCCAAGAACAGTTTGGCAGTCTGCACCCCACCGCCCATGTCCAGTGGAGACCACATTGGGTATCGCAACAAATCATTTTTTGCCGCAGCTGCTTTCATTCCGCGCCAAGCCAATATTTCTATGCTTTTCTAGTCAGGTCTTCAAATTTTCGCACTAATACACTTCAAAAATGCAATTTCATACCAAGGTTAAGTACTAGTAGAAGAGAAAAAAGGCGAACTATTACAAAAACAGGCGATTTTTTTGAGATTAAATTACAAAAAATGAAGTACCAAAGCGTAATCCCTCATTCATTTGCAAGGTCCCTATTCATTTCGTCAAATATGTAAACGAGAGCTACCAGCCAATCAAATTTAATAATCAAGAGGAATGCTATTCTTGTTTTCACATATTTTATAAAGTCTACAACCTTTTTTCTGTATCACGCTGTGAACAAAATAAGTGAGACTTCACTGTTTTGTTAACTTTTATAACTTATCGCGTCCCGCACCTCGACCCCACATAAATTTGTTGTAAAACTTATTTCGTAGCGTGGCGTGGAAGTATTTCATGCCCGAAGTTTCTAGTTACTGTATAACCTCTTCTCGGAAATAGGACAAGACCTATACACTAATCCAGACTACACAGGACCACCGAAACTGGGTGATTATAATGAAATAATTTCACACTTAACAAGAAAACTAGATCAGTTAAAGTCAGCCTTATGCACAATTTACTAACATGACTTACAATTGGAAACAGAACAAATTTAAAACATAAATATTTCATCGAATTATCCTTCAAAATGTCCACGCATCTATAAAACTTAAAAGTAATACTTAAATATTATTAGTTTTAAATCACTTCTTTGTAAATAGAAATGAACATAAATCAACGACTTATTTTCAAAACCAACATGCACAGTACTATGTGAGAATCGAATTGAAAATACATAAAAAAAAGAAGAAAATAATATTATCGATTAAGGTCAATTACCAAGGAAAAATAAGAAATCATAGCCGAGTTTTAAACATTAAATTATGCAAGTGAAAAAATATTTCTTAAGATCTGAGAATCAAGAATTGATTTCTATTTTTCCTTTTCTTTTTTGTATTGTGAAATTCATTTAATGTCAAACTGCCCAAAGGAAAATTTACCTCCGAGTGAGGTAATTTCGTCCATGAACAGCAGCTCTGAATGCTAGTTAGAGTTCTCGCCTATTTCGTGATCGGCAATCGTGATCATCATTTTCTCATCTGAACTATCATTACTGTCGGAGGAATGGGATTGTGTTGACGCTGCAGCTTCCTGTAAAAAGAAAAAAAAAAATTATGTAAAAAAATGGAAACGATGGATTCTGATTGAACAATTCTATATCACTGAATACTACAGTTAAAGTCAAACTATGTAGGGCGACGAACGTGATGTCCAGTTTAATCTCCATAAGTTTTGTTTGTTATGTACGTAGCAAAATAAAAAAGAACCTAACACATTGTTGGACATACTAAATATAAGAGTTAGCACACAACAGTTTTCTGGCGTGGCATCCTAATTAAACTTGTTTGCACAGGCGTATTGTTGAAGGCAATACCACAGTGCACATGGGAATATTAACTACTCCTATGGTTTGTAATGTGACCCGGACGAAAAAAGCCAGCTTGCTTGAATCTTGTTGACGTCCACAGCCGTAGTGGAATATTAAGCCCAATGGGTTAAGATAAACCAGATAAATATACTACGATATTTACTAAGTATTTGCTTCAAATTATCAACATGACACGTATGACTGCAAGAGCAATAGCCTTGGTAGCACACTAAATAAATACCTTTACGTAGAAGGCAGTATATCTGACGAAGGATCTTTTAACTCCCGGACACCATCTTCTCCAGAAATTTCTAAATACTTCAAAAGATCTGATAGACACTTCAACAGTTCCATAGAACAGCATACAAAATTGTAGACAATTCAAGATAAGGCTATTAACCGCAAAAAGAATCTAGTCGACATCAAGCGAAAGAATTCTGCGTAAACAATCACTCCAGGAGCAGTAGATGGCAAAAAGAATATTGTGTATTGAACCAGTAGCAGTAGGTGCGTTAAAGCCCGTGCGGTATAGAATACATTGACTGTAGGTCATGAGCTAAAAGAATTTAATGATTCAATCAAATAGCAAAGTACGCTGAATTCGGATTTATTTATCGTTAATTGCCCGTCGAAGACAATATTTATAAATCCAATAATCTATACCGAAACAATTAGTGATCGACTGTGTAATATACAGGCCTATTCAGGACCGAGTCACAAGTCACAAAGTAAGTCGAGAGTCACAATTTTGTATTAATTTTGAATTAATTGTGACTTTTTTGACTGGAGACTCTGATCCTGAATAGAGTCACTGTATAAGAACTAACACAAACATCCATTATCTTGAGTACGGACAATGTGTGTTTCATTTGAAACCAGTACATTTGAAATTTTTTTGCAGTTGTCCGATTTTTCATTTTTATCTCCACTAAAGTGGATAAACGCTGTATTTAGTTGACATTTCATGAGACATATGTATCTCGATTCCGTGAAACGTTAATCAAAATCCATCTGCTACACGTATACACACTAAAACTATGCCATTTAAGAAACCTGCGAACTTTGGAGTTCGCAGGGTTTAAGAGTACTAAAAAGGTACCAAAAGCGGCCATTGTCCGTACTCAAGATAGTGGATGTTTGTGTTAGTTCTTATACAGTGACTCTAATCCTGAATAGGTCTGATAGCGTTAGCACAAAAATGGACCCCAAACATAACATCCTTTACGCAGGTTTAAAGTTTGATGACCCCGAGCCGGGGTCGCTGATAAAATTATCGTCGTCAGACTTGGGACTACAATGGACGGAAAAGAGGTAGGTATTGATCAATTGATTTCGAGATTTGTCTGTATTCGGAACGTGGTATGGTTGGCGTAAGAATTGTTCAATTAAGCCTTTTGTAACATTCTGTTTCACAATACTTCCAACTAAACGCAGTCGGTGTCGAGCAGATATACGAGCGCTCACGTTTCTCGAGTTTTCGTTGTTATGATTTTTCTAAATTGGCTGTCGTGATTGCAAGAAAACTAATCGACAAATCAAAACGAACCAAGGCTTATTTTGTTAGTTTCAGTTTGGTATTCTCTTCTATTTGAACTAAAACGATTCATGAAAAAAAAAAAAAAAATCCAAACTTGTTTAGCAAGTTGAAATGATTTCGAAAATTATGAGCTCCATCTTTCCAGCCGATTGGAGACTGCAATTGCAAGGCGTTGCACAAATGTGCCCAAAAATCTGCTGCGTTTGAATATTTTTCGCTCAAAAAAATAATAAATAATAATAATAAAATAATAATAATAAAATAATAATAATAAAATAATAATAATAAAATAATAATAATAAAATAATAATAAAAAAATAATAATAATAAAATAATAATAATAAAATTATAATAATAAAATAATACATAATAATAAAATAATAATAATAAAATAATAATAATAAAATAATAATAATAAAATAATAATAATAAAATAATAATAATAAAATAATAATAAAATAATAATAAAAAAATAATAATAATAAAATAATAATAATAAAATTATAATAATAAAATAATACATAATAATAAAATAATAATAATAAAATAATAATAATAAAATAATAATAATAAAATAATAATAATAAAATAATAATAATAAAATAATAATAATAAAATAATAATAATAAAATAATAATAATAAAATAATAATAATAAAATAATAATAATAAAATAATAATAATAGAATAATAATAATAAAATAATAATAATAAAATAATAATAATAAAATAATAATAATAAAATAATAATAATAAAATAATAATAACAAAATAATAAATAATAAAATAGTCTAGAAAGTTCGCTAGACTTGCTTATTTCTTTCTGTCCTAAAAAAAAATCTCCCCGAAAATGCTTTTTTTAAGCCTCAAAATGGGATCAGATTTTCTTCTAAAGCTTATTTCAATTGTCACTATTTCAGAATTTTCAGAGATGGCGCTTTGCAACTCAGCGCCATTTGTAACACATACTTGCTCCCGTTTGGTAGAACAGGTTCATCGATGGGGTAGCAAGGTACAAGGGTAGGGTAGTTTTTCATATCTCGTAGCCGAAAACTATACATGGGGTGTTATGGGACCTTTATACAGTTCCGTTTCGTCGTATAGTATACGAAAATTTTCCTGCTGACAATTTATCTGAGGCATTACCAACAGGGTTGTTAACCCAGCTAAATTAGCATTTAAGATGATCCACATCGTTTTTTCAATTGCAATCTGATCCAGTTGAACTATTGTTACATGTAATCTTGGCAAACGCGTCACTCGATCGGTTTCGAATAAAGGAAGCAGCAACAACCGAATACCTAGTTGCAAAGTAATTCAATCAGAGCCAAGCTGAAGTATATAAGGGGCGGAACAATTCGAAAGGGAACACCTTCTAATAGAATATTCTCGTATAAACCAAAATAGTGTAGAAGATCAAAATCGAAAGCTGTAAAGCTTTCGAGAATCGTCCACACACATCACCGAACGACCGATCAAGTACAGTCTAGACTACAGCCAACTAGTACATTTTATTATAAAGCTGGTGAAGCTTTCAGTCAAGGACATAGTAATTCCCATAGAGCTATAACTAATGGAGATCGCAAGACGCCGTTTCTGTATAATGCACTTTGAAGCATTTTGATGCAAAATTGAACATTTTTGTATGGAGCGTTTCATACCCGGTGGCAGTGAAATGCAAATAGTAGCGTAGTATTTAAAGGTTGGGCTTTTTTTTACTTTTCAATACCGGAGTATAATATACATGTGAGTCAGATGCTGATAGTAGCATTGTGAATATCGCCGGTCCTTTGCGAGAAAGCCTCCGGCTTCAAAGCAGTCGCTGCACGCTGTCTCCATTATACATATAGCTCTATGGTAATTCCAGATGAATAATCTTAAAACGATCGTTGACACATAATGGTGTTAGTGAGCGTGTTAAGCAACCTAGGGACGCCATTTTTTTTATTGAAGGGTTGGTTAGTTATTAACATTAATCAATGCACATCGTTACAAATTTCATTCAACAACATACGTTTGTCCTATGCTGATCATGTCTAGTTTTTTGCCAGAAAACATATGCGGGAAGCTCTGCTTTTTTGCTTTCATTTGAAGAAAACGGATGCTGAATAGCATCAAATGCTTGTGGAGGCCTATGGTAACAATGTGTTAGCGGAATCAAAGTGCATGGCTTATCGATTCACAGACGGCGATTTTCACCTGAACGACAAGAAGTGCGAAAATCGGACCAGCAGGGTATCGTCTACTATGAGCTCTTAAAACCTGGGGAAAACTGTCGATGCCTACCACCAACAATTGATCAAATTGCATCGTATTCTGCTTGAAAAAAGGCCGGAATATCAACAAAGACATGACAAGGTGATTTTCCTCCACGACAACGCACCATCGCACACGTCAAAACTGGCCCGCAACTACTTGGACACACTCACCCCGCTTATTCACCAGACCTGGCCCCTACTGACTATCACTTGTTTTCGTCGATGGGCCACGCGCTCGCTGAGTAGCTCTTTGGTTCTTACGAAGTCGTCCGAAAATTGCTTGCTTCGAAAGAGAAGGATTTTTTTGCGTAGTATCCACAAATTACCCGAGAGAAGGGCGAGAGTGTGTACTTCAAATAAATTTGTTTGTTTTTAAAAACGAGTTGCAATTCGAGACCATGAGCTCAGTCTTACCAACATAAAATGTAAAAATAAATAACAAAACAATATAAAGAAATACAAAAAAATAACTAAATACTTAATAATTAAATAAAATGTAAAAATAATAACCTGTGCATAATTAAGCTGTTTTATGCTGTACAGTGGTGGTGGTGCCGGCTGAGTCTGAAGATTTGTCGACACCCAAATTATTGAGTTACCAGGAATCGGAGTTGATGCATCATTCGGTTCAGAACCATCCTTCTGGATAAAAATTTAATACACAATTCAATAAACCGATTCGTTTCTTGTTGTTTTTTTTTTTTAATATTTAGTACAATCATTAAAAACTAACCGAATTGATATCAATCACAGTCTCATCGTCCTCATCGTTTTCGTTTTTCATCATCTCATCCGAACTATCGTCTTTCAATCCCATTTCTTTACTCGACTCGGTCTTCTGGTCCATATCGTCTTTCATCTCGCCCATTGAATCAAACTAATAACAAAACAAAAAAATAATAAAACAAATATTAAAAAATAATTAAATAAAAAAAGAAAGAAAGAAAAATAAAACAATTATTAGAATTTTCAGGGATGGAGTATTCCAAAATTTAGAGTTGTTAGTGCCTCAGGACGCAGCGAGCTTAATGACGATTTTTTAGTCATAAAGGGCAAATGCGGAAAAGGCACCCTTCTTAGAGCCATGACACAATAAAAGCAGTGGCAGAAACAGCAGCGTCGTCAGAACTGCTTTTTGCTCTGCATTATGAATTTAAATAAAAGCAGAAGCAGAAAACTGCCACGGCCTTTATTGTTTGTATCCGGAACAAATGATGATAGAAAGCTTAAATTTAGTATTTTTTTTATTGTGGCACATTTTAAAAATCAGCTTTTTGATATGGGGAGTGTTTCTTGCGAAACGGTTCACGCTAGACAGTCATACGTTGCATACGAGTATATTCACATCACATATAAAAAATACCTACGAAGTCACATTTTCACTGAAAACCGTCCTTAAAACAGTTCTAACGACTTAAAATCAAAAAGTACAAAGTTTTTCAGCTGGACGTTTTCACAATTTTGGACCAATCTTGAAATTAAAGTTCTTTTAAACTTACATTATTTCTTGGTTTGTTGTGTGTCTTGATGTGCTTGGACAGGTGATCGCTCCGCATAAATTTCTTGTTACATTCGTTGCATTGGAAACGTTTTTCGCCGGTATGAGTGCGACGATGTCGTTGCAATTCATCAGATCTGGTGAAGCGTTTGCCGCAGAACACCCATGAGCACACGAATGGTCGTTCCCCTATAAAAAAAACAAAAAAAAAAAACATTTTATAAACCGTATCTTTCTTCAAATTATCTTTGATCAAGTTCTTCTGTCTGAATGTTCGGTGTATTGAGTTTTACAAAAAATCAAAAAAAAAAAGAAAAAAGAAAATAAAAGAACAATTTTGCTGCCCTTAATTCCTTCATTACAGGTTTATCGTAATTTTAATTGCATACGGTAGTTTCGGAGAATAGTCTGCCAAAATTTTTATGCGAATGTATTCTTTTCCTTAATTTACTAAAATTTTCAAAGATTTATAATAAGGTGAGAAAAATACGGATTTTAAATGTACTGAGTCATAGAAATATTACGAATGGATGTTATGGTACATCACTATCAAAGAAAATAAGCTTCCTTTCTACCATTATCACAGGTTAGTTGATCAATAACACTAGCAAAACTTCTAGATCTTGTCTCTTGGTGAAGAAACCTGGACCACATCATCAAAAATATTTTCTGTTCTTACCACAATGAAAGATTTGAATTTGAAGATCAATGTTATGGGGAGAATTAGTGCCCATAACACTTCCTTTTAAAATACTGTTACATGGTGCCGTGGCTGCACGAGCAACTCGCAACAGTAAGAAAAACACCAACGTCCCAATACCTAGGAAGAAAGCGGAGAAAGGCGTGGAAAAATCTGAAAACTTCGGCCAAGTTTGAGATGGTGCTCACGGATTGTTCTTACAAATTCCCCAACACTCCACACACACACGAATAATTGGGAAAGCTCTCGACTCAACCCATGCAGTATAAAAACACGATAGAGTTTGCACCCGACACAGTTTTACTAAGGCGAAGAGACACAGCGATCAGTTTCCAAGAGAAGTTATTTATAAAATGATTTTGTTGAGTGAGTTGTACATAAAAAAAAGGTGAAAAGTGCATCCTTTCAAGCGACGACTCTATGACAGCAAAAATTCAATAAAACCAAACAACTGAATTGCGAAAGATAAATATTTGGTGTGCTTTGCCGACAAATGGGAGAACGTAAAAAACCGGAGGTGAAATTGAAATTGTGAAAATCCCCAAACATAGTTTTAAAGAAATGGAATCATTCATTACTTTTCTTAGTCTTTACTCCAATTCGGTTCCTCATGTCCATTGAAATTATCAAAATGCCATCTATGTACCAGGTAAGTAAAAATGAAACCGGATTTCTTTTTTTACAGAATATACATGTTTATTGTATGACTACTCCATGTCAATATCTCCCCAGTTTTCCGTTTGTCCAACTTAGACCAGAGTGCCCTAGAAGTCCTACAGCTCGTAAGCGCCGCCTATCTAGAGTTCGCTGTGTCCGTGGCACAATCCCTGATACGAGCTTTAATTCCGTTTAATGGTTGATTGACCACCTCCTCTCTACCCTCGCGTCTGACGCCGATCCTATTCTCACCAGCTCATCGGCCCGTTCGTTGCCTGTTACGTCACTATGCCCTGGCACCCTACATAGTCGTACTCTATTCTGACTACAGAGTACTTCTCGACAGCGCTTGACTAGCTGGGATTTGATAGTCACCGATTCCAATGCATTCAAAGCCGCCTGGCTGTCAATGTAGAGTGAGATACCCCAACCAAATATTTCCTCCATCAACATGATGTTACCTGCCTGGAGCACTGACAGAATTTCGGTATGGAATACACTACAGCCATTCGGCAGCTTAAAAGATTCTCTTGCACTCAACTGCTCAGAGAAGATTCAAACGCCAGTGCCGCATTCAATTTTGAAACCATCCGTATAAACGGAGAGTTCTTCCTCATTTACTACCCCGATGCCTTCCTAGCCCGCTCTGCTTGGGTATACAACCCTAACGATAGTTTAAAATCATTCACCATGATCATATAATTTGTGCGAAAGTTAGTCGGAAAGAAATTCCCTAAGAATGGAGCCGTGTTCTATGGATCCCTCCCAAAAGAGACTACAGCTCAATGGTTTTACCGCGGTGTTTGACGCAACCTGCTTAATGAAAATATCAAGTGGTACAAATTGCATGCAAACTTCCACTGCCGCTGTTGGAGGTGTGCGCAGGGCTCCTGTGATCATTACACAAGCACTTCGCTAAACTCCACCCAGGTCCCTTTGGATATACTTTTTGTCTGTGTTCTTCCACCAAACCGCCGTATAGAGCCAATGCATCATATTTGGTTTCAGATCCCAGCTCTTTTCAACGACCTGTCTACACGCAAAAAGCGCATTGTTTACCTTTTTAATACGCTCTAGACAATGTTGCTATCCAATTTAGCTTCCTAACCAAAATTCAGGTCGACCCCTTTAAGCATTGGCAGCCTGAATTCCGGGATATTGTGCTTCCTAGTAAATAAAACCAACTCAGTTTTTGAGGCGTTTACTCCCAAGCCACATCTTTTGGCCCACCCCCTGCTTAGTATGCGGAGTGCCGACTCCTGAGCTAGTATGACTATGTCATCCGCGTAGGTCACAACCTTGATTCCTTTCCTTTCGATCTCCATCAGAACCTCGTTCACTACAATGAACCACAGAAGAGTCGATATCAAACGACTCAGTGGAGAACCCCTGGAGGCTTGCCTTATTACCGTTCCTTGCCCCTCTCCGAACTCACGATCCCGGTTTCCAACAAGGCCGTTAACCAGCCCGTCTCTAAGCCTATGCCAATCAGAGCCTCCCCAATTGTTTCCACTGCTACATTCTAAAAAACATCTAGAAATGCCGCCAACGTGAATTCTATATTTTCCAAACTGAGCAGCACATAATACATCAAATCCTTCTGATCGCACCAAACACAGAGTATTGTCTTCCGTCGATTCTCACGTCAAAATGGCCACTTTTGAATTTTTTAATTACTCAAAGCACTGTGATTTACCAATAGTATACTCGCCCTAAGCTTCTACAAGGATTTGATGTGAGTTTGCAGCAGTTTTCTTCAATGGCAACAGAAAATCAATACAGTCCATGAATCGTACTTTCCAGGCAATAAATTCGACATGTTCACCGCTATGAAAAACTATGCTGTTTTATGAAACTTGTATTGTTGTGAGTTGAAAATCTTAGCCAGATATCAAAACATGGCGCCTATGATGCGGTTTGACAGTAACTACATTGACAGCTAGGCCCATCTATGGGCAAACTATAATTTCATATTTGCATACCTGGTACAGATTTGTTCATATAAGTTAGCATGCATAAACAACCCGACGAATATCAGAGCCGAGTAGCAATGCCGACCCGGTTACGGACGAAATAAAAAGTCACAGAATTCGAGGAGTATTGGCTGTAAAATGAGCCAATACTTAGAAGGCATAATTAAAAGTGGTAAATGGTTTGTTTAAATGCGTTGATTCTTTGAATCAAAATCGAATTTTATCTGCCGAGGAAGAGATATTTGAGTCGGTTGCTGTTCTTTTTTGGTGTGGGGAAGACACACAGAAAAGCAGAGCATTCACGCGACATGACCTTATACTCAAATCACCCAGTCTCTACCCGAACTTTTTCATCCTCCTCACGAATTTCAACGGATAATACATATTTGAATCTAGAGTTTCCACAAATTTGCTATTTTTATAGCCTGTACGCTCTGCTCCAACTATTTTATTCCCCTCTTTGATTTATGTCTACAAAACCGAAATTTTAAATTAAACCGAAAAATTAGAAAAAGCAAAAAACCTACACGAAAATTCTAGGAATTAAGAAAAAGATATTCAGCATAAAATTATATACATACAACAGTAAATATTAACGGTAATTATTTTGACCAAACTAATCTCTGAATGAAGGGATCTAATTAAAAACATATCAAACCTGTATGCCATCTTAAATGGGCTCTCAAGTGTGACGTTTTGCCATATACCTTGTTACATCCAGGAATATGACAAATGTGCTGCTTCTTTCGATCCGAATGCCTCTCGCCTTCGGCACAATTCGGACATGTACATGCAACTCTCTTCAGTCTTGGTTTCACATCTATGCTATCGTTAACGTTAATGTTCACGTTCACGGATGTCTGATTTTGTGCTTGGGTGGGGGTAAATTGTTGCTGAGACGCAATATGTATCGGACTAGGACCGGGTGGCTCTATTGTTGCCGAATGTGTTTGAGAATTTGTTTGAGGCTGTTGTTGTTGCTGCTGCTGATGTTGTTGTTGATGTTGTTGCTGTTGTTGTTGATGTTGTTGCTGCTGCTGCTGTTGTTGTTGTTGTTGTTGCTGTTGATGTTGTTGCTGCTGCTGCTGAACTTGCGCTGCTGCATTACTATTTGCACTGGCAGTTGCATTTTGATTTTGCATTAACCATTTGATTTCGGTAGGTTCAGTTTTGATCGCTGTAAGATGTGGTGCTATTGATATGGGATTTGAAGAGGCAGTTATAGAAGAATTAGCGCTAGATGGTGTCGGTGTACTAGATTGGGTTGCCAGGCTTTGTCCTACATTTACTCCATTGGCTTGTATCACCTGATAAGTAAATAACAGAATATGGAAAATGTTTTCATGTCGACAAGCTTATGATTTGCATACCTGCACATTACCTAATCCAGGAATATTTTGAACTGGTATTGCCTGCAAACCAGGTAAATTTGGCATTTGTATTATGTTAGCGCCATTCGCCGAACGAAATTGATGTAGTGCTTGGGTCGGAATAACTGTGATTTGTTGTCCTTGAGCATTCGTAATTGTAATCGGTTGCTGTTGTCCACTCTCTTGCCCCGATACCGTTTGTACGTTCGACGTATTAACGAGGGCATTTGACTGTCCGGAATTCTGTTGATTCGTCACTGATGCAAGATTCTGTGCCGCCTGCTGTAGTATCACATTTGACTGGTTCCCCCCTTGCGCTTGTGCTGCATGTAGAGCCATTGGATTAATCGGTGCTAATTGCACTTGTTGAATTTGTCCTGATGGTGTTATGATATTTGCAACCTGAAAACATGAAAATACTCAATAAGAAATTCGTTGAAACTTTGACTAAAAAATTATTGTAAAAGCAGAAAAGACAGTTTCTGTTTGTATAAAGAAAAAAACATTGATTGAAAAAAATAAGGAGGCCGAGGACCGATTCTGAACCAACGAACCATCTTCAATCTCATTCACATTTGAGAACAAGTGGAACCGACGCAGTAATTCTGCAAATGTGCTGCATAGAAATTGCAGGTTTTCGTAATTGGGAGATGCGAATAAAAATATAAAAACAAATCATTTGTAATTTTCGCTTACCTGTGTAAATTGTGGTATTATTTGCATTTGTGGCTGTACAAGGCCGGGCATCGATGCAGCAAATGCTTGTAAAGGAACATGAACGGTTTGATAAACGGTCTGTCCGTTACCGGCATTGATGGGCACCTGAACTGGAACGGTTTGTGTCATTGGAAATTGTACCATATGTGGAAGACCGCCGTTCGGTCGAACTTGTATATTTTGACCTAAACGACATAAACAAAATAGAAGTTAGTGAACCATTTCCAATTATTACCAACAATTTAAACTACGTGATTATTTTAGCGCTTAATTTTTTTTTTACCAAAATTCCACTTAAAATAATAACAAGTAGCTTTCCACGCACATGATAGTATATGTTATAAAAGAAGCATGCAGTGTGAAATTATGATAAACTGATGTATGTTATTATACCAAAAAATATATATAAAATACAAACAAATAATAATAATGGTTGAATGCTAGCTGATTTGCTTCGAACGTTCTCTCATTATTAATTATTATTTACAAATACAAAAAGGGGAAACAGGAAAATAAATTGAAAATATAGAACAAAAGCGCCTGCTATCATCATTCTCTTTAATTTGTTTGCTATTAATGATCCCACCTTCAAGTTTTATTCCAGCAAAATTGTTTGCATTCGTGTGAAAAGCATTGCCCAACAGACCGTTTGCAGCAGCAACCGATGTAGGAATTTGAATATTTGTTCCCGGTATCGTAATGGTGGCTTGTTGCTGGTTCGCTTGTTGTTGTGTTTGTTGCTGCTGATTGGCCTGGGCTTGTGCCTGTTGTTGCTGCTGATTCTGTTGTTGGTTTTGTGCTTGTTGATTTTGTTGCTGTGCCTGGTGCTGTTGTTGCTGCTGTTGACCCTGTGCTGTTTGACTATTCGCAACTGATGTTGCTGTAGCAGTTGCATTCGTTACAGATGTTGCATTTCCTATTGGAATTGTTATATTTGTTCCCGGTATTGTTATTGTAGCCTGTCCACCTGTTGCATTTGGTAAATGAAAAAAAAAAAGAGAACGATTTCGCCAAAAGCAAACAGAGTTAGTTGAAAATGTTAATGAAATGAGACGGGGGAAAATGAATAAGATGTGTAGCTTTTGGATCATTTACAACGACAGACAGCACATATGCATGTTTATCTAGTACAATTAATTAACATCATAGAAATCGAAGGATCAACGAAGTCGTTAATAAATCATAGATTTAACGCTTATAAAATAAATGTGATAAACTTTCTTCAAAATACCCCCACATTTTGAAAGATATGAAAAACCAAGTCTTTAAACAGCATATCGTTCACAGCACTTCGTCTTGATCTTCCAATTCCAAGATATAATCTCAATTTAAAACGTTTATGACCAACATATCTCGGCCGTTCTCAAGGATCAAAATAGTTATCTTACAGAAACATTCTAAATCTTTCCCAATGTTCCAAATACCACAGATCCCAAAGACTTTCTGTTAATTAATGTAAATTACAATGAATATTATGAAATGAAAACAGAAACAGAAGCGGTATAATTAATGAACAATTTCAGTACGTTAAACTTTATGTATAATATTCACAGACAATAAGATTATGTAAAGCAGTGGGTATTCATATTTTCATTATACATACCGTTTGGTAGCTGAACCGTTTGCCCCATATTTTGAAGAAGATGAGCCGGCAAAACTCCAGTCGGTGGCGCCCTAATTAACTGTCCGTTCGGTGTAAGAAAGCATTGTTGACCGTTTATTTGGACAGCCTAAAAAGATGTGAATTTCGTTTTAGTTTTATCGACTTTTTAATTTCAATATTTTGTACGAACCTGAGCACCGGCAAATTGTGAATTGCCCATATTTGGTATAAAAAAAGCTTCTTGGCCATCGACTGTCACAGTCTGAAGTGGCTGAACTACGGATAGCATACCATTGCCTGGATTCTGTAAAAGTTGACCACCCTGAAATTGAAAGTATAAATATAAATTATGTATGTAGATACGAATTAAGGCTCAACATTAGAAATTTTTATTAGTAGAAAAAAAAGCTAGGGTAAAGACAAATGTTGACTTTGAGTTATCGTTAAAAATCAGATATTTTACTATTCTGATTTAATATTTTATTCTTGTTTGTTATAACACCTACTCAACAAAAAATTGTTATTATAGTTTAAAGAAAATCAATAAAAAGTTTAAAATGGCCTTTGTCCCAGTTCCGAGCCTCCCTGTTCCCTATTCCGAGCCATCAAGTGCCAGTTCCGAGCCTCCCATGCTCTCATAGCAAAAAGTACCTAACATTACTTAAAGAACCCAAGATTTTAAATAAAAATTAATATATTTCTCATTTTAACAAAAAAAAATCCTTCAGGATAAATAGAAAAAAAATTGTATGTTTAAGTACGTATGATTGAAATTAATATTGCAACATAACGCAGTCACGATCGGCTGCAAGCCAATCTAGATGAAATAGTGAACTCCGATTTATATTTCAGTTGGGAATATAGGTATGAAAAGAATGAGGAATGCACGCACGAGTACAATTATTTAGTTACAGGTAGAAACTATTGCATAGTTCTTGTGAGTTCCATAAATTAAGTTAGGGTATTTTACAGAATTTTTGTATAGGGTCATTCCATCAAAAACCGCAAAAAAAAGGCAATTTTGTGACCTTACCATTGCCGATTCTTTTGAAATTTTTTTTGCTTGAAGAACTAGTGAAAAAATATATAATTTCAATTTTTTTTTCTATCTCATTTTTTTGCTAGTTATAGTTATGGTAAAGTTTTCGCAAAAATGGTGTCCAAGTCCTCTTTGAAAATTCATATCTCTTTTAGTTTTTATCATAGAATAATAAAATAGGACTTATTTTAAAGGGGAAGGTTGTCGCAAAATAAGAAAAATACAAATCAAATTTATCCTTAAATTTTTCTTCCAAGGATATCGATTTTGACTTTTATCCTTAAATATCGCAAAATGCCAATTTTTTTTTCTTTTATTTTTTTATACTTTATATATTATTCTGTTTTTTAAAACATATCAAAAAATCAATTTGGGACCTCAATGGGATCGAGGTAAAAAAATCGAAGAATCGGCGATGGTAAGGTCACAAAATTGCCCTTTTTTTTGCGATTTTTGATGGAATGACCCTATACAAAAATTTTGTAAAATATCCTAACTTAATTTCTGGGACTCACTAGAACTATGCAATAGTTTCTACCTGTAACTAAATAATTGTACTCGTCCGTGCATTTCTCATTCTTTTAATATATTCCCAACTGAAATATAAGTCGAAGTTCACTATTGGTTTATTTGTTCGATTATGCAAACGGTTTTGTATTGTACCACGCGGAATCCCCAATTTCTGAGCTACAGAACGAATTGTTGAACCTTTCCTTATTTCCTCTAAAGTAACCTGCAATTGCTCCTGTGTATAATTCAGTTTATGCATATTCATTTACCTTATTTCTGAAACAAGTGAGTATTTTTTCACTTTAGTATAGTAAACACACTTCGTATACAAAAATATATAGAATAATACATTGTAACAATATTATATTAAAAGATTTTTGGTATAATCATATTTTTAATTAAAATTGCATTTTTAAGTAAATTGTCTTAAAATTCAAAGGAGACTCAGAACTTGGGGCTCGCAATTGGGTCGATGAAAAACATACATAAATGCCAGTTGCGAGCCCCCAGGCTCGGAAATGGAAATTATCAGAAATACTGCGCCAGTCCCGAACCTCCTTATTATTATAATTAAATATAAAATTTTCAGTGTTTAATAAATTACATGATAATATTTGTGAAATACGCTTTCCATATTGTCACAATACTAACATCAATTATATAAAACTAATGTTTTAAACACTATGTTGTGACTGAACTTTCTTAATGAAATCTATAAAGAACTTGCCGTTTTGTGGAACATGTCTGTTCTTTACGAATTCTGAGAACAATTGATAATATATTTCACACGATGTCTACAGCTGAACCACTAAAAATAGTTGAAAGTGATTTCTAAAAATTATAGTGAAGCAAAAAATGTCATGAATCCTTAGCTATTTGTGTAATAACCAAGGGTGGCTCGAAACTGGCGTAGGGCTCGCAACTGGGTTCCTTACCCTACCTATGAGCTTAATTTAAAACTTTCTAGTGTTCTTTTAAAAACAGTAAACCACCACTTGAGTTAGTTTTCAAGTTTCGCTCCCATTATTTCATTCTTCTTTATCTGTAGACTAGGCTTGTGTAGTTCGCGAACGAACTAGTTCAGAAGAGCGTTCCCAGACCTGAAATGAACGAACTAGTTCACAGTCAGTCCCGCTTCTAGTTCCTTTCTATTCGTTTCTTCAAGTTTGGAAGCCGAGCTGACGACTAAGATTTTTTTTGTCATTACACGCTACAACTACGACATTTTTTTTGCTCATCATTTTGTACCACAATCGTTCTAAACTTCACTACCTTTCCATTACTGAACTCCCGCGAACTAGTGAACTAAAAGAACGAACTATAGTTTGCGAGTGATCATGAATCGGAATTGATCGCTCAATATGATGAATTAAAATGCGCAAGCCTACTGTAGACGTTTTCAACTTCATTCTAGGAGATTAATAGAGCTTGAATTTAATAAAACTAGGTAACGTCCTTATCGAGCAACTGAACGCTGGTATTTGAAATTGTAAACGGTCTATATCATATGTTTCCAGGTCAGGTCAGCTTACAGTGCCGGCCACTACTTTCTGAAGACTGAAGTACTAATTATAGTTGCGCTCACGTCTCAATCTGCGCTGAGTAGTGATTGGTCGGTCAAGGACAATTCGGTCGTAATGACCGAAATAACTCAAATCATGTGAAATGAAACAAGTCGTTGAATCGGTTACGAGAAAAAATATTCTTCGTCTTGTATCGATCATATATACTGGAGATGACCAGCAGCCATTTAGTTGAAGGCGGACTTCGTCGCATTCACTTACAAGCAAAGCAACAACAATACCGACATACCGACCCTGTTTTGTCGCACTTCTCTGGCTTCAAAGCGCTTTATACAAAGCCAGTGGCTTGCAGTCTCCAGTATCTCTATGTATCCGATATTGATACTAGATGTTGACACTTGATGGCCATGTTTTAATTTTTGGGATTTATAAAGAGTGCACGGTTAATTCATGAATTAATGAATTGAATGTTTGGTTTCGATTTTCGCTTTGTGCATTTTCAAAATGTCTATAATGGAATAGGATTCACGGCTTTCGAGCACCGAGTACTAGGCACGTGTAGTTCGTGAACGAACTAGTTCGGAAGATCGTTCCCATAAGTAAATTGAACGAACTAGTTCGCAGTGAATTCCGATCCTAGTTCGTTTGTAGGAAGTAGTTCGTCATCACATTTGCATACGACGTATCATTCCGCGAAGTTGGAACTGAAAGAAGGAACTAGTTCAGTTCGCGAGGGAAGTGAAGACCTTCTTTTTGTAGGTCATCCATCACATTCAGTGTCAAGGGATTAGTTCCTTGGCGTTTTTTAAGGTCCTCACATTCACTCGGAACTTGAAAGGAATTGGTTCCTTCCTGAGTGGAAACCTTTTTTTTTAGGTCCATTTACTCCGAACTTGAAAGGAACTAGTTCGTTCCGAACTCTGAACTTAAAGGAACTAGTTCCTTCGTGAGTGAACTGCGAACTGCAAGAACGTACTACTTCGCAAAGGCTAAGGAACTAGTTCGTTCGCGATCACTAAGGTGAACTAGAATGCGAAAGCCTACCGAGTACCAACCGACACGAAAAGCCGATTAGAAACTTTTGGCGCTGTATGGCTATCAACTTCGGGTACGATACGAGAATATTTTTTCTGATGACCGCTGACCGATCGCCTGACTTGTTATTTTTCGTATGTCATGAGTCATTTCGGTCGGTCGGTCTTTTCGACCGAATCATGGATGTGAGATCTGAGAAGGTTCTACCTTCTCCTACTTGTCTTGACTTGAAAAGGTTAAAATATTCGAAGGAAAGGTAAGGTACGAGGAAACAATGGGGCCAATTCGACCAACGTCCGAATTTGTTAAAAATTTCGAGCGGGAACGACTTCCGGGCGGCTGTGGGTGGTACGTTGCTCGAAAATCAGACACTAAACCTTAGGCCTGTACAAAAATTTGTAACCACTTTCCAATAGGTCATTACATACCGATAAGCGGTTTGCGCGACTTGTAATGGCGCTCTGGTGTTGTAGCACCCCGTTTACCCACCCTACCTCAGCCACGACCATACGCTAAGTTATTATTACATTACAATCAGAATTGTGTTTGTCAACAATATATATTTTTGTTTGAGATTCTTACCTGTATAAATTGATGTGGTATTCCCTGTAAATTCTGTAAATTTAGAATCTGCTGCTGCTGCATTTGCGGATTAGTAACGAACGTTTTAACAGGTGTGGCATTCGTTGCCGAAGCTGCCGACACTTGTGTGCCGTCTGCCGATAAAGTGGCCATTTGTTGCGGCAAGAAGTTCTGCAATTGTTGCAATGTGATGACCTGTGGCTGAGTATTGGTTTGATTCTGGATATGTGCTGCAGTGCTAGCTTGTGGCTGCGATGCTGCCATAATAGCAGCATTAAGTTCACTTCCCTGTTGATTAAAATTTAGACTTTTAGTGGAAGTCAGTTCAAATCAAAGGATCACATCGAAATAGGCTTCACGAAAATAATACGTATGATGGTAAAAAGCAAATTATATATTAGTGTATTTTTTTTTTTAATGAAGAAGAGTTCGAACAAAAAAAAAAATAAGAAAGATACACAACAAACATAAAAGTATTATAAACGAAAATGACGATAAGAAATTTGTATTATAATGAAATGCACCTGTAGTCCTTGTGCCTGTAGCTGTGCAACCACTGAGGCACTGACCACTCGGACTTCAGAACCGGTGGTGGCATTTCCTTGTTGCGCCTCCAGTTTTATTAGGTTGAAATTGGACTAATTAAAGTCGCTCGAGATGTCGACCACAAACGAGCGTGGGGTTTACAAATAGAAGAAGATACCGTAGCTGATAATCTTGCACTCAACGATTCAATTGCTGAGAAAAACCTGAACGATACAAAAGATTTTCATCAAAGACTAATAAATTTTATTTGTTTCATTCTATCCACAATATCGACGGAATACCAATTTCAATAAATTCACGAGCAAAAATTTGAACAGGGTAGTAAAGAGGGATAGAGAACGAGTTATTTTAATCATGGGGTTTGGTATAACAAGATTATAATGATTTGCATATTTCAGGAAAAACACAAATTTATTTGAAAAAAAAAACTAACTGCATGAATGAATAAGTCATATGAAAGCAAATCGGTGACCCCGATTACACACGAGTCTTATGATCATATTAAAATTAAACTATTGGATGGTTGAAGGGGTGTAAAACGAAATAGTCCAGATAAACTGCGTATTTTAAAATAAGCATAAAGAAATAGGGATATTAGGACTTTGGAAACATGTTATTGATATGAATCCACTGAAGAGTAATATTTATTTTATCTGACCTACTGTTGAGTTAATATCATATTTTTCATCGACCTCAGAGTATAAGCTAAGTTCTAAGACTGGGGTTCGAGACCACGGCATCAGTGCTAGTACATTAATGCGTTTAAAGATCGTCCAAGTTGTTACAGGTACAACTGACGACATAGAGAAAAATGTTTGGTCAAAAAAAACTTTATAACCAACCTAGAGAGAAAGAAGCTAAAAACCGATTTTGCAGTTCCTTCGTAAACGCCCGATGACGGAATCAAATACCAACAGGGCTCAGCCACGATCATAAACAATAGCTTTTATTTGTCGCCAGAACGTATTGAATAATCCTTAAATAATCGTATAGATTAGTAACTTTATGTGATATCTTCCCTGTAGGAAAAGTTGTAAGGCCTGATTTAAATAATAGCAAAATCACGCCTGATTTCGGCCCAAAAATAGGCGAAAACGCAAGGTATGACGTTCGCTCGAAGTATATGATATGAATCATAGCACCCCTGTATGAAAAGTCGTAAGGCCTGATTAAATAATAGCAAAATCAGGCCTGATTTCGGCCTACCGATAGGCGAAAACGCAAGGTATGATTATCACCATATGAATATGATATGAATCATATCATTATGTAGGAAATGTTTTAAGATCTGATTTTTTGCACAAGTTGCCTATAGCGAAATGAAAATGAAAGGGGTTCTGTGGCGCAGTGGTTACGCGCGTCAATCCAAAAACGGTTAACACCGGGTTCGATTCCTACAAACAGCCATGGGTTTTATTAAGTTAGTAAGTGAGAAATAATATTTGAACTAGAAAAATATTGTCTTAGAAGAGTCTTCTGCCTCCTCCTAGGTTACAAAAAAGAATTCATGGTAGGATTTATAACTAACAAAAATAACTCAATATTTTGGATGTTACTAGTATGGTATGAGTCAGACCTAAATGTGAGGCCTGATTTTTCATACTGGTTGGGGATGCATATCGTGAATAAAATCATGGAACGGTCAGGTACAAATCAGCTGTGATTTATACAGTAATCGTAAGATATGACACAGGTATTATTTCTAATACCTGGTTGTGAATTTATGTGTCAGACCTGAAATTTGACAGGATCAATAAGGTGGGACTCATAAAGGACTTGCAAGCTATGACGTAGGCATGATTAGTATGGTATGAGTCAGACCTAAATGTCAGGCCTGATTTTTCATACTGGTTGGGGGTGCATATCGTGAATAAAATCATGGAACGGTCAGGTAGAAATCATAGCTGTGATGGCATTACAAATAATACCTGAATTAGATCTGAATCATGTCTATTTTTTCTACAGGGTTTACGAACCACCCATACAACCAGTGGCGGCTCACCGCATAAAGCTAATGAGGCTGAGCTTTAAGCTTGTGTTACACTGTTGTGAGTTTTATTTGTATTCGCCTACTTCGCATTGCATATTACTGCAATTTGACATCGTGGTCATACAGCGAGCCGCTACTGCATACAACTCCCAATACAGAGATGAACAAGGTGTTCTGGTGGGCTAAGCCTGCGTCGTCATTGATACGAAGACTTCTTCTGTCTCAATCTCGGTTGACTGACTTCTTTGGACAAACTGTTTTGAGTATTTATCTGTTTTAAAAGTTAATTACCACTACAATACCACTCTATTTAAAGGTCCTCTACAGACGCTCCTCAGAATTCAGCTTATACATTTCTTCTTCCATCTATCAATGGTTAACGGTGTTTATAAGTGATTCCTATATGTTAATAAATTTGCTAAATTGCACCTATCGAAATAATCTTAACCTAAATTGAGGAAAAAGTTACGTCTAGTTTTAGCTCTTTTTGATATCGAGAATAGGACCAATACCAATACCAATTTCAATTAAATTTTGGTTTAAGTCATGACTTAGCTTGACTAGTTTTATCCCAGCTGATAAAGTCAACGAGAAAGTAGACTTGTATTTCATTTGTAAGCCGACGTTCTAAACTTAATGCAAAATATTCTGGAACAGGTATCTTAAGGACTTTTTCTATAAGAGCTACCCGAAGAAGTACAAAGATTTCGCTGACAAGCTCGATCTTTTTTTCACTAAAAACTAATACATATGTACAAAATTTGGACTAAACGATTTCTTTAGTTATAGTCAGTTCCGTGAATTGAGTGAGGTTTTTTTTCTAAGATTCCTATAGGGCAGCAACACGAAGGACTCAATTAATGAACTCACTCTTGCTTATGACTTAAAACTAATTCCAGTAAAAAATTTACATCCTGCTTTAAAACGTTATTGAGTTATAGTTGATTCTGAAACTTGAATACCTTTTTGAAGTATTTTGTAGGCTGCTACGCGAAGGAGTCATTCGATTTGCATCATATTCGGAATTATCGCTTCAAATATTGGAAAGATTAAAAAGCATTATACCAATAATCGTGAATACGTGTTTTAAGGACTCGTGTATGAGAGGTTCCCAAAGGAGTTTAAAGATATCGACACTTCACGTGCCACACTTTTTGTCAAAAATTTTGACAATGCTATTTAAAGGTTCAAAATTTTTGTGCCGGTCACCGGTGACCCCCATGGCATTCAACTTGTTAACGAACTTGGCTTTACTTTTTCCATTTATCAGGATGTTACTAAAATCAACTGGCCAGGTCAACGTGTTCTTGAGTTATCGTACAAAGGGCAGCAAACACCAAATTCCAATTTTTCCTTCAAGGCTCGGTTCTATACATACGTTACAAAGTTTTCAGGTTGGATTAAACATATAATACTCAATGACTCTATCTAGATTATAATGAACATACTTAATTAAATTAACAGTTCAAATTAAGTTGTTTATAATTTCATCAAATAAAACAGGATTTAGGAAAACATATTTTTTTGGTCTTTATTTTAAATAAATATTATTCAAGGTCTCCTGAAAATTTAATGGGGTATTATTATAAAGCTTGGAGACCATGAATATTTGCATGATGATATGTTTTAAATTTTTTGAAATACGTAATACGGTTAATAAACTTATAAACTCCATTGGTAGTAAGTCCCGAGAGTACAAAACTAAATACGCCATTGAGAGATGCTCGTGGCGAGGATATAATATCGCAAAAATGTTGCTTTGCGTTACGTCATTGTAAGTGAGGTATAACGATGTTATGCATATTTTCATTTGTATTATATTTTCTCTATAATTCTCTCAGCATTTTCGGTCTGTTAACACAAATTACTTACCCCCCCCCCCCCCCCCCGCCCCCACTAAAATGACCTATCGCCGGAAAGAAACAAATACATATCTTGATGAGCTTCGGGGGAATAATCCAAATTCGACCAGTTAAATCTCATCGAAGAGGCTTAGGTCCTATTTTTGGTCTGGTCTTTTCGGACAAAACACTTTCATATATAAAAAATTTATATATTCCGTTCAAATATGAGGTGAACTTTAGTGCATATACCTTAATCATACATTTTAACTGACCTTTAATTTATGTTAATAATTTTCGGTTCTACAGGGCACATACATATATTGGCATCCTCCGCAATGCCAGGTGTAAGGGTGTTTCAGATAGTTGGCATGACAGCTCTCTCGGACCTAGTCCAACACAGTTTTAAACTGGCTTCTCCAGTGAAGGTATTTTAAATAACATGTTCTCAAAGGCAGTTGCCTTTCGTGTTTGTGTTTTACAGAAAGGAACTCCTCTGATACCGGTAAACAATCAATAAGTTCTTGAAATTAGTTCCTATGGTAGCTTTCCCATGAATAATTCCATTCTCGTTTATGCCGCATCTGTAATAACTTCAAGCGATCTTTCCGAAGATTAAGATCATAAATGCGACAATGTGAAGACTATCTTAGTATTATCACACGAAGGACTATTTTCTTTAAAGGCTGATCTACGAAGGATTCACGACAGATAGTGAAAGAGGAACGAACAAACCGCAAGGATAAATAACAAATCGAACTTTTCCCCAAGCCGAGCCGACAGAACTTCAGGATTGAAGATCCACAAGCAGCAAAAAAACCAAAGCTTGAACTATAAATTGGTATTAAGTTCAGATGGAAAACCGTCTATGAAAAGCAGAGAGTTAACTGTGATTACTACAACTGGAAAATGCTTCAAGATATGGAAAATATTTGAGAAATAGTATTGAATATCCAGCTCCTCATACAGCATTCAAAAGTCAAAAGACATTTGTCAAATCCATTGGACCAGATTGGCACGAAATTCGGCCGACCTAATTCTCATTAACCACTTATGGGAACGATTAAAAGAAGGTGTATTAAAGTAGTCAAGACCAAGGAATCGAGAGTCGAGAATAATCTAATGGAATTCTAAACAATTAGAGGGAGAGTGAGAGGGTGGTGATTAGGGAAAGGAGAGTGAAGCGTTTTGGACCAAAAATGTTGGTTTCCAGATTTCAGGAACAGCTTATGATAGGAGGTTGAAACTTGAATCTTATGTAGAACTATAATAGTGGACCCAACAGCTTGTGATAGGAGGTTAAAACTTGAATCTTATGTAGAACTATAATAGTGGACCCATTTGCAAAATGGTCGTTAGGAGTTAAGGGGTTGTGGGAGGGAGAAAAAAACAATGCATCCGAAACGTTAGAAACTTTGTGGTTGTCTTTACAATTATTAAGGATTGTGGGGTAAAAAACTTTGGATTGTAATATCTTTCGAACCGCTATACCAGAAAGATAAGATTTAGTGTCTGTATCTAGAACTGCAAGTGGAGTCTACCGAATGTAAAATCCTTTACGGGGCGGAGCAAAAACGTCGGGGATAGCCATTTTTTCAAAATCACCCGTATTGCGAATGTCGCGGTCACGTCACTTCGATGCCGATTCAAAGTGTCACGTCGATCGAAAAACGCCGATTGTGTAGCTCCATCGACGCGACTCAATGGCATTGCCATATTGATATGTATGTATCAGCTGTAAATTGTGAATTTAAGTTCATGTATGCCTTCGTTTACAACTATGACGATATTTTTCTGCAATATCAAATGCTACATTCAAATTTAAATGCGGATTATGCTTTTTTTCTAAAGTGGAAAAGCAATACATCTTGTTCAGCCCATTTGTGGCTCTCACTTCTGCTTGCATCTCGTGACGGTAGTCCCAAAGAATTTTACAGTGCCGAAAATTCGAGCCATATTTATTTAATGTGAGTCGATCTACACCACTTTTAATGATTATTACTTGCTGCGAATCCATCCAAATAAGGAAAGAAACATCTTTTTGTCAAATATATACTTGTATTTTTGCATCGACGTTAATTTTCTTCAGGCGTCACGGACTCGGAATGTCATCGACGAAAAATGACGATCACGGCACCAAGTTCTGTTTTTTCCTTGAAGTTGGCTATTTAATATACAGTGCAACCCGGTTATAACGTACCTTAAGGGGGCCACAAAAGTAGTTATAACCGATAGGTATAACCAATAGAGCGTTCTAACCAACATAAGAATCTTTCATATTTTATGCATGGGGATTGACAAAAGGTAAGCTATAACCGAAAGTACACTTAATAAGCGCAGTGCACTTTATTTCATTTTTCAAAGATATCGCTAAATAACTCGCAAATGCTCCACTGTTAACAGATATTTCATTTCCGGTTACTAAGAGTATCAATTAGTTCCATAAATCTTTTCAAGCAGTTCCCTTTCGAGGGCCCTGTAATTAAGTGTGAAGTAAAGCTGTATTTTTTTCTATCGAATTGCCACATTGGTATAGAGGATTATCCAAGGATGTCCAGTGGATTTTTTGCAGTTTATCTCTCGTTAGTGCAGCTGTGTGGGGACGAGCGTTGTCATGCAGACAAATGACGTTACGGATGGATTGCCTACAAGCCTTGTTGTAGTAGACTGCTTTAACGTGCTCTAAAAGCTGACACTAATATGAAGCATTGACTGTTCTTCGATCTTACAGAAAACAACCGGCTGAGGAAAATAAAAAGTCTTCTTAAAATGTCATTAGTTTTGACGCAATCGTTTAATTATAATGTGTTTGAACATCATCAAAGGCTTGTCATCTCAAACAGACTGGACTCCTGAATCCGTTGCCTGTAGGCAAACCGCGTCCTCTGGCTGCTAATTTTACTTTATTATTTTTACTTATAATAAACTATTTAAGATGGCTTTGCTATCTTCATCAACCGAGTTTTCCCCATCGTTTGCGTGGTTTGCCTACTGGCCATAGTGCGAGTGGAGACGACAAGCCACCGGTTCTGTATAAAGTGCTTTGAAGCCAAAAACACGATAAAAAGTGAGATAAAACGGGTTCGTTATATCAAATTGTTGGTGTTTTGGCGTGTGAGTGAGTGAAACAAAACAGGAGCGTTATGTCAATTTGTTGTTCTTTTGTGTGCAAATGAATGCAACGACATCCGCCTTCAAAGCAATCGCTTCTTGTCATCTCATGTATGTATATCACTATGCTTCTGGTCTAGTACCACTCGCTTTGCCTTTAAGAGCACGTTTGGCGATTCTTCTTCCGTCTCCCATCAGCTCTACGCGGCCAGCTCACTACAGTTTACGTAGCTTGATGAACGTTGAAGCTTCTGGCTCTTCGTAGAGTTGATACAACTCATAGTTGAACTCTATTCGCCAGTCTCTTCCTTCCTTCATAGGTCCCAAATTTTTTCGGAGGACCTTTCTTTCAAATGCGCTAACAGCTTTTTAGAAGTTCGTTTTAATGTCCACGTCTTGCGGCCATAATAAAACACAGGTCGCATAGTAGTATTCACAGCTTATTTTTCCTGAGCACTTTGGATTTCATTATTGGAAGTACCGAATACATAATACGTTTTATTTGCTAGCATGATCCGCTGTTTGATTTCGTCCGTTTCGTTCCTGTCTTTTACTAGATTAACCTCAAGATATATGAAGTTTTTTTTTTTTTTTTTAAGGATACTGAACTGGACTTAGGTGGTAAGCCTTTAATACACTGTAGTGTACAATCCAGTCAGCTTAGGGATGGGAGGTCAGAAATTGGGCCGGGTATGGCAGTGTACTAGTTGGTGTTAATAATTTTGAATGCTGTTTGGCTTTGAGATGTGATCTACCAGAACAGCAATGTTGCCTATAACAAATCAACTACTGTCTGGTATCTCTGATGGTGTTAGTGAAACTGATAAGAATGCAAACAGAACTCATCTGCTCAGTGTTAAATCCTTTAGTAGTGATCCTATTAAGTATCCCACACTGTTCACTATTTACATTAATAATTTCAAAGCCAATAGCAGCTGAAAAATTCTTATAAATAATTTATGCGTAGAGTGGGAATTGAACCCACGACATCGCGTTTACAAGCCTAGTACGCTACCACTGGACTACACCCGGCCTAACACTCTACAAATTATACTCCGCAATTGTTACATTCTGTCTGATTGGTGGTCTCTTTCTTGTTTGCGTCGTTATTTTTCTTTGGCTTTCGTTAATGTGAACCGCGACTTCTTTTGCGGCGATGTTATGATTGAAAAATAGCTCCTTAGCACTAAGGAAGCATTTAAAGAGGATGTTTATATCAAGCCTGGGTCACACTCACAGTAGCAAAAACGTGTATTTTGAAGTAAATTTGCCCGGATCGGGTACTGTTAGTAATAAAAGGTAAATCGGTATCGTAAAAACAAGAGCATGATGAGATGCGATTATGAGTTTTGAAGAATGTCGAAGACTTCTTTACTACCCTGTATCTCTGCGGGTATTGCAAATTGATCCAACTTCTAGAAGAGTCGTTTTCTCAAAATATAATAATAACAGATTTAGTCCCTTCATGCAAAATGGGCGATTCCTTTCCAACTCGAGAGTTGTAGAAGAAACCCCCATTTGAGCGCACTTTCTCAGCTTAGAGAACTGGTGAAAATGTTGTCACTCAGCTCAATGAACTGAAAAAATTTTCACCGTATCAACATACTCATGCATGTATGCTGGCATTGGGCTCAGAGTCCAATCAAATCACCGTATCCCAAAGGTACTCCCCAGTCAGTGCAACTCACTGTTATAAGCGGTCGTACCGAGAAATATTTTCATATCGAGAAAAAAAAAATAAAAGTTATTAATAAATATAAAAAAAATGTAAATGAAGAGGGGAGCGGATTATGAAAAACTTTTTTTTTAGATATAAAAACACGTAAACATGCAATAAGGTAAATGTACCTATAATGGGACACTTAAGGACTTAATTCAATTTTTCTCAGTATTGAAAAAAGATAGACACACGATTTTTTTTAAACGCAGACCCTAACCTTGCTTGATAATAATCACTGGTTATATTTAATCTAAAAAGTTATCTTATAGTTAAAATAAACTATTTATTTTACTCAGTCAGTATACCTATTTTAGGACACCTTTTAGCATGGTGTGCCTCATCAGGTGGCAACTAAGCAGGTAATAAGCAAATTATAAACATTCCCACATCCAATTGTCATGGAGGATTACATTGAAAGGGTTGAAGAGTTTAAAAATTACTCATAATATACTTAATTAAAGATAAAAAAAAAAAACAAATATATTGGTACATTTTTTAAACATAATTTTAGTTTTCTTTAATATTTAATTGTGTTTTAAGTGTATAATAATAGAAGTAGTTTAATTCAAAAATTATTTTAATACTCTTAATACTGCATTAAAAAAAACAAAGAAGATACTTAAAATTCAAATAAAGTATTTAGTAGATTAATACGTACAAATTGTTTGTAAAGTTACATTATTTTATTTTTCTTTAACATTATTTTTTTTTTTTTTTAAGTATATTACAAGCAGTCTATTTTGTTGTATAATTTCTGGAGTTGGAACAATGGATTCTACTTGCTGGGGAAAGATAAGACTTACATCATTGAATATATGTATGTTGGGGCTGGACTTATTTCATATGACTATGAGGGTGACCCACCTTAGGGACACAAATGTTCCAAGTGGCCCTATATTGGACCGGGGAGGCCCAATATAGGCCGGGTTATCGAACAATAGCTGTTAAGTATATCGATAGGTTTGGATTGATCTTGGCTATCCATGAGAAGCATCAGCCGGACTCAAGGCTCATGGCCCTAAGATGGGCCAGTCGGTCCAACTTAGGCGCACTTGGCAAATTAGTGTTCCTAAGTTGGACCACCCTCGTACTCAGATAAAATTACGTTAACTTACAACGATGATAGATTTCTACCCTTTTATGAACAATAAACTAATAGTAGTAGTCGTTAAAAACATTTAAAAAACACTAGCACTACATAATATTTAAAAAAAAAATTATAAATACCCTTAACAAGTACAGTTAGAAAGCAGTTCAATTTAGACAAAATATTCCACTTATCACTTCTAAACCACGCAGTTCAAAGGAAACAAAATAATTAACAATGAGAGGCGTTCAGATGAACGGTTGATGGTGCATTTACACCCAGCGTTTTCGACGAGCCTCTATCCCCACCAAAAAATCAATCAATGAAATAGCTCGTGCAGTCTCAATAGTCTTACATTGAAAACCGGTTTGCAATGGCCTGATAGGGGTAGCTTCTCGCCTCGAGGCGAGCCTCATATGTGACCATAAAGGGTTTAGTCGTGATATGACGTCATTTCTTTAAGAGATTGGCAGATAAATTTAATGTTAATTCAAATAGAATTGAAACGATCCAGCACAAGTTTCTTCGTCTGATAGCCTTTAAGTTAAATATCCCCATCACTGAATTGAATTATGATTCGTTGTCATCGGAATTGCACCTTGCCACCTTATCCAAACGCCGCGAACTAGCAGAGCTTGTCACATTGTTTAAGGTCGTTAATAATGAGTTTGACTGTCCTAGCCTTCTTGGTCTCATCAACTTCAGGGTCCCTGGTTATTCATCTCGGTCCATCGACAGCTTTTTAGTTAATTACCACTCGACTGATTATGGTAAAAATAGCCCGGTTTCTAGAATAATGCGAGCTGGCAATACTTACTCTAGTGAAGCGGACTTGTTCAATACTTCCATTGCCGACTTAAAAAGAATTTTCTTTGTGTAATTTCGTTCAATGCGTTTATTGTTTCTTTAATACTTTTTTTAAATTTTTTTATAATATTTTTTTCCTTTTTCACATCTTTATCTTTCCGCTTAAATATTGCTTACTATTTTGTATGTATATTATATTACAAGGACCTTGTCCGTTTATTCTAATAAATAAATAATTGTGCTTGTTTTTTCATCCTTAAGTTGAGTGTCCCAACTTAGGTACATGGCCGAATATAGGTTCTTTTACCTTACATGCAACAACACAATCTACAACCATTCCTTAGAATCTTCGAGAATCTCGATAATCCGCCTGAATAATTATGTTTCCAGGTCGTTTGTAATTGCAACAATTCTTAATACCGTTTCTAGTTTTGAGAATAGATAGATGATGCCTTTTTGCCATTCGTTTCAACTGAAACACATTCTTTGCCATTTGTATATTTGTCGGTAAAGCATTATATTCTCGTATTGCCTCAAAGACAGGATCCTTTTTAAGTCGATCTGTCCTCGGAACATGTTGCTGTTTAACAGATTTCGCACTTCTTGTGTTAAAGTTGTGTATTTCTTGATTGTGAATCAATTTGATGGAAGGATTTAAGTTTATATCAACGAATACTCGAAAAAATTGCCAACCAAATACCAGACAAAGGAATTCACATGACGATTTGTCTACCGGAGATTTTAATAGAAAGATTGGTGCGACTTAAAATTAAAAACAAGATCCATCTCGACTAATCATTACCAGCAGGCGCCCGCATGGACGACTTAAGACGAGGATTTCATGCCCAGCTAAGTAATACAACATCAATTTCTTCGCAAAAAGAAGTTCGCGTATTTTCATCGAACATATCTGGTAACCCGAAAACTCTGAAATGTCATTGTACATTGCTGCCTTTGCCAGTCTTCTCCAGGTGCATGCAGGTAGTTTGCATATTTCCAAAGGAAAATGGGTCCGACACGAAACACGAAAGATCCCGCCAAAGGATTAACAGCCGCATGCAGGAATTTCATGACTTCACCGAAAAAAAAACAACAATTCAACAAACTTTCGAAACACACGCACACCACAAAGCCAAAGCGAGCTCTGCTGCAGTGCTGCAGAAAAAAATCGATTTACACGGGGCCATGGAAAAGATTCGACTGTGAAAACTAGGACAGCAATTTTAAGTCGAAGTCTCGTCAAGTTTTGATTGCAGTTTGCTGGCTGGCGCTCCGATCAAATGAAACGGGGGGAAAACAAAGAAATTAACACGATGGAAGGATAGCACCCCCGACTAGGCCTGTTTTGAATTTGATGATTTTCGAACACCTTCCGCAATCTCGGGGGCAAATCTCCTTGCATGCACACCACTGAGCCCCCGCCCATAGGAGTGTAAACGCGAAACACCCACCAGAATCGAAAAGCGTGGCCTTGTGTTCGTCTCGTCGCTTCATTCGTACCGCACCAGACGACATCGACACGATATACTCTAGCTCACTCACACACCACTCGCATCGGCTACTTCGCACGCACACAACCAGGTTTGGGGGAAGAAGGCTGGCGAAATTTTTTCAACTTTTTTTTCCGTTTGCCAACTTTCGGACCAAAGTGACTTTCGGGCCGGACTGCGGGCTCCACTTACTTGAATTTTGGCCGGCAAATGCGATGGAATAATTCGCGACACGATCACTTGACATACTTCCGTAAAGCGGAACGTTCAGTCTTCTTTCTTTTTTTACGTAACACACTGAAGAAAAACCAGACCCGCACTTCGGGCGACACTCGGCTAGTAAGTAAAACACGGCCCGACCTCGATTCGAAACACTCGGGAAGCCCGTCGCAACACTGCGCCCAACCGAACGATCGATAGAGAAAAGACGGAGAGAAAAAAAACCGAAAAAGAAACTACTCGGCGGTTAAAACCCGGATTTTAGTGCACGTAGAGCCGCCACAACTTTATCACTTTTGTTAATCTGCGATTAATTCGCCTACTTTGCGTAGGACCTCTGGATTTTCGTTTTAATTAGGCGAGAAAAAAAAATTCGCGTAGTAAATTCCCTCGAAAATTACACGACACGCAGCCTGGGCTGGTCTCCTTCGTATGTATGCGACTAGCGACACGGCATCTCCAGCATTTGTCGACGGCCAACGAATACCACGTCCCCTGAGCGAGACTGCAACAGACCATTCGTGCCGCACTGCTCTCCCTCATGCGATATATCGCGAGAGGGGTGCTCGAAAGCGGCGTCCGACGAAGCCGAACAATTCGCCCTGTGCCATCCTATGCACGTAAAAGGGGCCGCGTCGCACCATCCGACTACCTACTGCACTGTCGAGTCCAGGTACGAGCAGGCCAAGGGTTCAGGGGGTCCAGGCCAAGGGAAAACGACAAGGGCGCTTCCCCGTTCTCAGGCACACACCGCTGGCCTGGAGTTGCCAGCAGATGTCGGTTTTTCGAATTTAGAAACACAAAAGCCAGCGACCTTTTGCTGTTGTTTCTGCTCGAAGCGTAGGTAAAAAAAAACCGTAAAGTATTTTACGAAGGGGACGGCATGTGGGGAGTGGATAAGAAGTTTCTGTTTTCAAGATAGTCCCGCGAGGGGCAAGGTTAGCGAACAGCGAGTTATTGCAGATGTGTGTTTGTGTGTCGACGAGCGTACAGCAAAGCCAGTGTACGATTCCCTCCCCCCTGTTGAACGCTCCAAAAGGGTGTTGCACCCGACCATTCGCTCCTTTTCGTCGTCTTCCCAGCGTCGAAGGAAGTTGAAGGCGTCGAGAAGTTACACCGCGAACGGAGCGGGGTACTGCTGGCTTGTCGCTCCAGTTTTCGATACGGTCGGTACGGGTGTGTGTGCAATGCGATTAGCGTCTGCCGAGTTCGATGAACACCAAGCAGCTACACTGTCAATGGAAACGCGAGTTTTGGTACGTCTTATGGCGTTTATGTTGTTAAGAGTTTTGCAGCTGGAAAGATGTTAGAAAGTACGAATGAAGGATGGTAACGAATATAACAATTAATTTAGAAATCGGTGAGAGAGAGACGGCCCAAACAGCTTGAATCTGCCAAACTGTAAGAGAAACAAGGCCACATCTCAATTGCCGAACGGAATGATTTCCCAATTTATCAGAATTGAAGAGCTACCAACTCAATTAGTTTCAGTTAAAATTATTTTAGGTTAAGCACAAATCATGTACTATAAGCCATTTGAGCGAATGGTAGTGTTCGAAATGCCAACACAATAACCTCAAATTGCGACCTAGGTCGGCATTTAATCTTATCGCAGCTGCTTGACATTTGTTCGCTGTCAAGCTTTTTGTCATTATTTTCTTTATATAAGTATAAAATGTATCTGAAGTCTCAATAAAATTTATCTGAATCTGAATCTAAGATAAACAACATCTCCAAGTAATAATTTATTAAATACCTTGCCTTTTAAGCACAGTACTGTGTTCCGAACGAAATGAACTGTCAAATCAAATATATAGTAAAATAAAGTCACAAATGGTCGGGTGGGATGGAAATCTACACCTGTGAACCGTTCCCTCCCAAATTTTGCATGTACATTCTCGAGACTACTGGGCAAGTCGAGAGCATAATTACATATATGTATATTTTCGAAATTAGTGGTTCGCGAGTTATTTCAACATTTGAGTTTTTTAATAAGTTGAATCAGATGGACCTGACTTGGAATTATGGCTTTTCCGGCGCATTCATTCCTATTGGAAACAAAGAAATATAAAAATCAACTCTCATTAAATTTAACTTAATACTTTCAAATAAGAAAAAGTAAACGGAACCCACCACTGTTTAGTTAGCTAAGGCTAATGTAGTAAGGGTAACAGAAATTATGTATCAATTATTCTTTAAGAAAACATGTAACCTAAATCTATCTTAGCTCCCTATTCAGGACAAAGTCACAAGTCACAAAGTAGGTCGAGAGTCTCAATTTTGTATGAATTTTGAATTAATTGAAATGACTTAGAATTAAAAATTTACAACAGGCAGTCGTAGCCGAGCGGGTAAGGCGTGTGACTAGAAATCAGATGATTCACTCTGAAAGTGTAGCTTCGAATCCTGCCGACCGCGAACATGTGTTTTTTTTTTTTAATTTATTTGTTACGATTTTACTACCCGCTGCGATGAAGCATAATTATATATTCCCGAAATTCGTGGTTCGCGAGTTATTTCAGCATTTGAGTGGATGAAGTATGGAGGATGGTAGATAGAGAATGGAGGATGGGGGATGGAGAAAAATTAAAAATTTAAAAATTTAAATTAAAAATGCCATTAATGTCTCCAGTTCCTTGAGCTGAGTCGGTATCTACGGGAGAAACAGGACCAATGGATAAGCGGGAGTAACAGGGGCGATGGAACAATGTGAGAGTAGCCGCGGTACGTGGCTAGTTCCACATAAATAAATGAATATTTCGCAAAGGGAACGAAGTTTGGAGTGAGTCTTATTAATGGATAATTTCACGAAAATTCGGTCAATGATGCAACTTGCCGATTTTCTTTAAATTCTAACAACACATGCAATACCGTACTCGATGCAAAATATTATCGCGAATAAAGGAAGCTACGAATCCTTAAAGATCGAACTGAGGCTTCACTCTTTTGTTGTTTCTCTTTTTGTTATACATATGGAACTAACGAAAATTCAAATTCTTATGTATAGTACGTATTTTCTTTCCTTTAATACTTTTAATTCTTATATTGTTTGCTACACTTTACTTACTTCATTAATTGCTTGTTATCATTTTTTATTCTTTTCATGAACTTCCCTTTTTTCTTTTTATAAATTCTTTTTATTTTTTTAATTCATTCTTATACTTACTTGAAAACTTTTTATGTAAACAAATTGTAGAGACTTATCGTCTCATTGTATACATACTTTCCTAAACAATCAATAATTTACACTATCTGTACACGATGTGTCAAGACCGTAATACCACGGATACACTGCTTGTATATAATCGTTCACGTGGTGAACGACGTCTCACTACAGAGCACTTCGTTGTACCAGGTGAACACACGAAATTTTGCTACGGAGTGGTTTTTCTACGACGTTGCAAAACCACGTAGTGTATTAGTTAATCCTCTCACGAGAACACTTGTCGTTGCGCTCCGTAGCACTTCTCTTGTCAAATGTCAAAAAACTAGATTGGATTTTCTCTGCAATTTTATTTGTAGCGCCTTTAATGATTCCATTTCGCTGAATAATAAAAGAAAAACTATATTTAAGAAGTAAAACGACGAATGTAACAGTTTTTTATAATAAAATAAATATCTCTTGTGACAGTTGTCAACAAAAAATAATAGTGCGAAACGTCAATTCACTTCACGTGAACACTTATATATCAACCAACATAATACGCTGCACTACACTACGCTACCACGTGAACGAGGTATAAATCATAATATCGTCAATATCACCAGTGTATCACCCAATAATGTGCTTATAGTACGTCAAAGGCAAAGGGTCAAATATCGCTTGTTTAAATGAAGGCAGTGGCAAAAGCAGCGACGAAAGCAAATTCTAAAATACTGCTTCAGTACTACCAACATAAAACCCTCAAGAATCGGGAATGTTGTCAACAATGGAAATGTTAAAGTAGTTAAAATTGTTTCCATATACTCGTGTGATTGGTTAATGATCATTTTAAACTAAAAGCTCCGAAAAACCAACAGAAACAACATCGTCAACAGAAACAACATCGTCCGCTCAAACAAGATATTAAAATACTTTTGACTTTTGACAGTTAGAATGGACACATTTTTTTCCGTGAAATTTTGTATTTTGTTTTAGGATTAATAGATGCCAAAGTAAAAATGTCGCGCTGAAGACGCCGTACGCAAAACCGTGATGTTGAAATTTTTACAGGAGCTAGGACCATTAGACCTCTCGCGGAGAAAAATTTGAGGGTGTGGGTGTAGGGAGTGATGGTGGGAGGGGGTACAAATAAATAAATTCTGATATTAATTTCTCGCAGGCCATAAGAGATAGAAAGTTAAAAATTAAAAACTGAATAGAGCTACTATAGAAACATCCCAGAAAAATAAAATTGTTTATAGGGGTAGTTAGGTACCAGGGTAGAGGTGATTTTTTATATCTCAGAAACTGCTTTTGCAAGAAAGTTGAAATTTGGTACCTATATGTAGATGTGCTACTAGAATAATTAAAACTGAAAAAAATAGGCCAACAAACTGTGCGCATGGATTGAAGTTTTAAACGTGTTTAATGCTGAGATGCGGTGTGGGTGACTATGGGACTGACAACCTAAGGAATAGTCAGTCGCGTAGTAACCTACACCGGTAGGCCCGCTCAACTAATTTACGCGAAAATTTGATAGCACATAAGACTAGAAAATTGCCATGTACTCAAAGTTTAAATGTATCGCACACAATTGAACAATTTTTATGTCAGGGTATTGGATTTCATGCATGGGTTTGTACTTTCGGTAGCGCTTTCTTGGTGGGTCATATATTAGTCTGCTATGGTACACGCTAGGCCAATTGGGTACATTCTCGTAATTGAGTTTCGTAAAGTTCGATCGAATGACTAAATACCTACTAAATTTTATTTCGCAAGTCTTACCGAAGTTATAGCTTCCGGAAAATCAAAATACGAAGTTTGTTTGCTAGCCGTCATGATATCTACTCTCCTGGTCACCTGAAAAATAAAAATTATGGATAATTTTTGATCAGTTTAAATGCTAGTATCGTATGAACCAAAAAAAAAATTTCAATTCGGGAAAGTTAAAAAATTAGTAGGAAAATTGACCTCAATTTTTGAGTAGCCACCATTTTAGGAAAAATTTTTTTTTCACTTTTTCTGGCTCATACGATACTGGCATTTATACTGATCAAAAATTATCCATAATTTTATTTTTCAGGTGATCAAGAGGGTAGATATCATGACGACCGGGACACGGCTTCCCCCCCCCCCTCTACTTCAACGACGCATAACTTGTTGAAATTTTAATATTTTTATTTTTTTTATGTACTCTTGAAATAAGAGTAAATAAGCCATAAAAAAATGAATAGTAAAAATATCAATTGCTTTATTTTATGAATCCTCAAAAAACGCTCGAAATTCGTGCTTCTAGACTAGAATACCCCCTTAAGAAAAAAAAGATAAGAGGAGAAACAATAATAAGCAAAGAATGCATTTCATTTCTTTATCATCAACAACCAGTTCTTTATTTATTATTTACCTTGTTAAGTATTCGAATAATATTCAAGTATTTGGGTTGAATTTGTCGAAGATGGTTTCGAATACCAATTTAAATTTCGGCGAATACTCGAATAAACGAATCCGAATACGGTTATTCGGAACATTCCTAGTATATGTACATCATGGATGCAATAGTATAACTGGATCGGCTGAATTACGTAAAATTCTTATATATGAGACTAATTCATTTTTGACAGTTGTTCCCATGTTTCGAAAAAAAAATTGTACGATTTAGTGACAATCATTTCTGACAATTGTTTTCAACACAGCGTCGGAGCAAAAAAATTTCCGGGGTACAGTACGGATTTGTCTATTTTGTACGCCGGCACTATACACTTACACTAACGCAAATAGACAACTAACACAACCAGAACCTATTAGGCAAAATTTCGCTTACTACCGATCCAGTTATACTAATACATCCATGATGTACATGCTCAAAATAATTTGATCCGCTAAAAGTGTATTTTAATTGAAATGAGATTCGTTGTAGAGTACTTAGGTTTATTCCATGCTATTTGCTTTAGATTTTAGTTTCTTTACTTATAACAATTTAAACTGTTTAACGCATATTAAAGCAAATTTTGGTTGCTTCAACTTAAATAATAATAAATAGAGTGTAATTAATACTAAAAAGTTTGTGATCTATGGCAAATGCAGTAGACTTTGTAAAGGCTGGTTTACATGACGAATGCAATTTTTTTTAATGTGTTTGTGGGGGCAGCTGGATTATCGAATTTCCAATGCAGTTGAGTGCAACCACTGCAAAAAATTACATTCACACAAATATCGTCAATATTTTTTACTGAATATAATATCTGTTCGTTTCTTCTCTCTCACAATCTCATTTAAAATTGTTTGCAATCACCATGTAAACCGTTCTTCAAGCGATTTTAAGAAAACTTAACGTGTAACGAAAAAATTTAAGATACAGTACTTATTTATTTTCTTATCATAATCTCTGTTATTACAGAATATTATTTTTGATGACGTATCTAGGACTTCTAAATATTTTTAAATTTAAATAAATATTATAAAACTGGTATGAATGGAACCACGTTATTGAGAGTTTTTAGTCAAGAATTTCACATATTTTAAATTGCCTAAATTTTTTTTAATTCTTCAACCCAAGTAATAATTTAAAATGCCTTGTAGTTTTGAGTAGATTTTATTAATTTAATCTATTGAAAGTGGATTTAAACAAAATGTTTTCAACTAGAGCAAATAGCTTCCAATAAAACAAATACTCTATAAGGAATCATATTTGAAACTGTACTTATTTAAGTAAGACTAAATAGGTTTATTGTGGGTTATAGTAAAATTTTACGCTAGAAAAAGTTCCGACTTCTCATATGATTTCGCCTGCAGGCTCGTTCTTTATATACGAATATCTATGAACGTGTTTCTAACAGTGTAAAAGAAACATGTTCCCTGTCATTAGAGAAATTTTAGATTTCGGACACGCCTGTTTTCAATGAAAAATAACAAAGGGCTCACTCAGTCGGCCTCACACACAGCTCACATTTTCCAGGCCAGAAATAGCGAGGGTTACCCTAATCTTAAAAGATGTGCCGCCAAAAAGTTTCGAGGAAGTCCACCATCTGGGATTGGTTCAGAGCAGGGTGTAATTATCGCCCTAATACACCGAATTTCCATTCCCCCAAATGCTAGGCCACTCAACAACAGAGCCCACTGCTCTTCGGAAAACGAAAACGGGTCGGCTGTAAGTTCCAATGTCAACGCTCCGTGTGGAGCCCACAAACCTACAACAACAAAATAAACAGCCCACTATGCCTTTAGTTCAGTGTCAGTCTACGTCGTTTTTCGAGGGGTGGCAACGGCGGCGTGCAGGCAATAAAATTAATTGCTTTGGAATGGGGCATGGTGTCGGGAAGCCTCCCGTGTCCCATGACGGCAGGCAAACACAAATAATATCTGGGTGCCAATGCCAATGTATGGTGCTTTGGGTCTCTGTAAAGCGAAGCACTATTTGGTCGAAACCACTCGGCAGCTGGGCACTATTGGTGGGCTAGATTTTCATTTTGTATTTTGAATAGTCGACAAGCCAGCCCCCCGAGTGTGGCTTACCCACCCTAAGTTTGACTTGTCATTGGTGACTTTCAAATGTGCTAACTTTTTAGTGGCTCATTACGTTTAGGACCTTATCGCAGATAATGGGTGGGTGTCGTGCATTACCATTTAGTAGGCAGGTAGATAGATCTGAAATTTATGTACCCCATGTAAATGCATATTATATTTAACAACAATTATCAGTTTCAGATAATGTACCGACATGCGGGTTTAACTACTTAAAGAACTCGCAATGAAAAGGAGACGTAAGAAGATTATTCCAAATAAAATGAATTTCTCGATCCTACCAATAATTGAATCCAAAAACGTTCACAGGAATATGTAAGATGATATAGATAAAGCATATAATATACTCTTATAAGGTTGTGATAAGTACATAGATCTTAAGCAAAAGGAGCCGTCCAAAAAGGCTCTAGAAACATTCAAACGATAACTAAGAGTCCTACGATAAAAAAATGCGACTATAAAAGAGAAATCTTCATGCAAAATCTGAAATCGAACTCACCGAAATTAGAGAAGAATAATGATGGCAAATAAGACGTACCTATTAGTGTACTCTCAATAATTATAAACAAACAGGTGCATAGGAAGAGAAAGCTTAAACTGTGGATAACAATTATAATGCTTCACTAAGGAAGGCAGCGAATGGTGGACATTAACTCAGGCGATTGAAAAATTAGTTAACACCTTTGAAAGAAAAGTCCTGAGAAGAATCCTCGGACATGTTAGGGAAGACTCGATCTGGAGAATAGAAGGAGAGAATTGTATGTCATCTTTGATAATCCAGAAGTATGTATCGACAATCATAAAATTCAAGAAGCTACATTGGATTGATCATTTGGAGCGGATTAATGGCGGAAGAATCCTCAAACGAGTAATTTCCCTAACCCTGCGTCTACACTGAAAATTTATCCGGCAATGGCAATGGCAATATTGCCATTGAGTTAAATGTCAAATAGTAGTGCCAGGCAATTTTCATTTTAGCGAGTGAATTCGAAGTGTCATAGCTTCGAAAACAATTGATTAATTCAATATTTTTTTCTTAAGTCCAATTATTTTTACTCATTTTGCGATCAAGTCAAACAAACCTAAGTTTACCTGTTGACAAATTACGCTAAGTTCTGTCAAACCATTCGTTTTCTGGCAATATTATCCTCAAAATTGCCACGGCAATGGTGAGAGCATTATTGCCACACGCGTTTGATGCGTCTACACTGTCAATTTGTGTATGGCAATTATGCCATTGCCAGACAAATTGTCAGTGTAGACACAGGGTAAATGGCTAAGGTAATGGACAAATACCAGTTGGAAAACCAAATACAAACGTTGGGAGCAGGCGCGAACGCAGAAAATTATTTGAGGAGGGGGGTGTGGCTACAGACAAATTTACGCGTCGAGTATTAGTTACATTTAGTTGTGAGTTCTTAATTTATTTATTTATTTATTTATTAACGGGTCGTGGCCCTTGAATATAAAACTTGAATTACAATAAAATAATAAAAAATAAAATAAAAAATAGGCAAAATTAATACTTGTAACACTTAAAAATAATAATTATAAATGAAAAATAAATAGAAGGTGTAAGATAAAGCTTAATATGAAAAATAAAAATAGTCACAGTGACTTAATATGGTGAACACTCGTGTTAAAAATATCCAGGTTTGCAGAATGCTTATTTGCAGATCTCATTAATCGATTCAATTACATCAGTTCCCTGCGTTCGCGCCTGGCTTGGAGGATTCTAACAGCAAATCACTGCAAAGATTCTCAAAGTGGAGGACGCGGTCAATGATCCGAGGAGTCTGCATACAGGCGGCCAAAGTCCGATTTGGACTGTAGCGTCATTGTAAGTAAGTGGGTAATTACTCGTGCATAAAGAACTACGATTATGTATTACGATTATGTAAAGCGTGACCCAACTAAAAGTGTCGATTTAAAAATTAAATAAAAAAAAACCGTTTATTATTTTTCCAAATTTTTTTTATTTGAGAGTACAATCCTTCCGGTTAATTATGGAAAATTATTTCATTCAAATGGCTGCCGCTAATGCCTTACAGTAAGCCATTCTGTCGGTCCAATTTCGAAGCCCATTTTGGATTGTTTGCGGCTCTATCGGCAATGGCTGCTTCAATATTGGCCTTCAAATGGTTAATTGTTTGTGGATTGTCCGCACAACATTTGTCTTTCACGGCTCCCCACAAATGAAAATCCAAATCGCAGCTCCTTGGCGGCAAATTGACTGAAGGTACACTTTCTCGACCGAATTTCGTACGACATTTTCTTGCAATTTCGGTTTAATTGTCTTCGTTTTGAAAATAAATTTTCAATATTTCCCAGCGTTGTTCAAGCGTAAATCGACTCATTTCGTTCAGCGGAGATATGAAACTGAATTTCTGTCAAAGTTAGAATGACATTAGTGCTGCCAGGTGCAAAAAAAAAACGGTAATTTAAAAACACACTACAGGTATACGCTATAATTGAAAAGACTGATCTCTTAAATATAATATATTAGCGTTAAGTCAAAATTGAATCAAGGCAAATAAAGATAATCATAAAGCAAACGTATATTAAGAAGAACCATAGAAAAGAAACTCAGATTTTACCGGAGAGTGGAGGAGGCTACAACCTATTTCCAAACAATTCTATGTAAACAAATGGAGAGATACAATATTGAATTTCTGATCATTTAATTTTGGGCTGAGGGTGATATTGCGTAGAAAATTTTCAGTTTCTGGAAATTATAATCCTCGAGTAAACGATCTCAACTTCTTCACGAGCCATGCTAAGAAAAATTAAATCATTGATCTTACAGCGGGAGTACGTTACCGTTGTGAAATTTGACCCATTGTCCATTGACCCATGCAAAGTGTAAGTATGTACTGCAAACGCAAGTGAACGCAGATCATTGTTCATATGACTGCTTACGGTGAGCATCGTAAGCTCAATTCGGAAACAGCGAGAGCTGCAACCTGTAAGCCTGGATCAGATCAGAACGCAATCAAGAAAATTGATACTACAAGCAAGTCAGCATCTGCAGCCAGGGGATCACCGAAAGTGGATCTGCGGAGCCTTTCTCAGCAGTGGACAATTTTTAACCATGACAATTCATTTTTCCGCTTCCCCATAGCAAATTGTACAAATCGTTCTACTTATTCATTTAGCTGTTTAGCTATAGGTTCATACGGTTGGGAGCAGGGGGTTCGCCGGAATTTTAAAAGTAGTTTAAAAGTAATGTAAATAACCAAGTTTTATTTAATCTTATTTGATAATCGCACTAGTGGCAACGCTTATCGATTTCAATTACTATTTTATCGCTGTTATCAGTGAAAATCGCTTTGCAAACACTTTTTCGTAGAACTGACCGATATCTCTCATTTTCACAGTAGAAAAGCTGGTCCCGCCTACAAGTTCGGCGGTGCTTATGTTAGCAATCCACTGCTTCACACGACAGATTTCCAGCATGTTCGGTTATACATGTATAGATCAGTGGCGGCTCGCCGCTTAAAGCTAGTGAGGCTGAACTTTAAGCTTGTGTTACACTGTTCGCTTTTTCCCAGTTTTTTGCATATATTTTCGTGAAATGTATGGCGAGCTTGTAGAAAGCTCTTATTGGTCATACAGTGTAACACAAGCTTAAAGCTCAGCCTCACTAGCTTTATGCGGCGAGCCGCCACTGGTATAGATAGTTCGAGAAGTTTGTTTTCAACGCTTTTCTGACTGAAACGCTGTAGTTACTGATTTCATCGATAGGATTATCGATTATCAATTTCCGGGCCACCATGAAGTTAAGTCTGGGTGGCTTAGTGGCTAGAGCACTTGCCTTCGGTGCACCTGGTATCAGGTTCGAATCTGCTTGGCGACAAGTAATTTTCGAAAATGGGATTGGGTGCCGGACTACCAGTTCACTCACCTGTAAATGAGTAGGTACCTGAGTTAAAAATGGGGTAATAATCACGGACGAGCGTGAAGCTGACGCTACGTGTCACCTCCTAGTGTTCCGTTGGTCTCGCAATGAAGTAACTCTGGCATTACTTCAAGGCCTAGGCCCGATTTGGGCTATTGCTCCATTGATTATTTTATTATTATTATTATTATTATTATTATGAAGTTAAGGCCTTTCTGATTTCAGGGGTTTTTATTTACGTCACTTTAGGGTGAGGAAATTAGGATCAAAACTCAGGAAACCGAAATATTTAATCAAGCGCAAAGTCAGGGATGTCAGTTGCAGGGGACATTTGAGAATTGAAGGGAAAAAAACTGTTTCATTTTCTTCTAGAAAGGCTATTTTCAAGGCAGCCATAAATATATGAACCGTCTTTTTTGAAAGTAAAATAAGTCCATCGGACAAAAAAAAATTGGATTTTTTATTATTGTTTTTTACATTAAAATTTCAATTTTAATAAAGTCAATACCAATAAAAATATGGACTTATGTTCATTTTTGCCTTTATTTCTTATAAATTGTTATTTTTGAAAGTGGAATAAGTCCACTTGGACCTAAAAAAATCGTTTATTTTCTTTAACAATTTTTAGAATTATTATTGTATAATAAAATTTAACAGGCTTATAGTGTTAATACATCACTCGAATTATATCGAATATTATAGTTGGCATGATGTAATCGTTCAGGCTACCGTATAGCTCGAGCGTGTTTCAATCCGAGATTTTTGCACTGACAAAAGCTGAAATAATTGTGCAAAAACAGTGCGTGAATGGTACAATAACTATTTATGTTGACAGCCAAGCTGCACCAAGGCTGTTGAGGCGCCATTACTAAATCCATGCTTGTGGTAGAATGTAAAAGAATATTGCAGATTGGGGGTATGAATAACAACAAGAAGATTAATTGGTCACAGTGACTTTCCTGGAAATGAAAAGGCAGACGAGCTCGCCAGAAGGGGATCGGAGATTAACATATGTAGATCTGGTCGACAAATTGGTTCTATAGTTCCATTGATTGTGTAAGGGAATGATTAATATTGAAGCTCTCAGACAGATGGAGGGAGCCTGGGTGAATCTATGGCGCACGAGGTTAGGTGCGCGAAGGATAGTGTTTGAATTAACTTCTATGCATCAATTCCGCCTAGTTTGCACCTCACGCACTATTTACATATATGATTATAAGAAAACTGTTTAACGTAAAATAAACTTTATTCAACATTTAAAATAACACAATAACTAAAAGTGTTAAATTGATTTCGCAGCGCGTGGCGCGCTTCGCTGCTGTTCGAGCTCGACCGACGCCATCCAATTCTCCTCGCTTCACTTCGATTCCAGCGCTGTGTGGTGGTCGGTGTCGGTACTTTATGTGTACGCCACAAATCTCTCGGGATTCAGGTAAGCAATAATCTGCTGGCCGAAACTCGATAGGAGGACCTCTAGCTTCATTTTGTCTCTGGGCAGGGACATTGGCAGACAACTTATTGGGGTCCTAACGGTACACTGTCCCTTTGAGAGACATGGAGAAACACTAGGAATACTCATGGCTGACCTATTTGTTGTGGTAATGAGAATTTTGAACCGACACTGTGCGTGAATGCGAAAGTCTGGCACGTACCAGATATCGGTACTTGGGGAAATTCTCCTTGACCGATTTATCAGAACTTTCGATATGGAGAACTACTGCCTTCATAAGGAAAAGCAATATATATTTGGAATCAGTAGTCTAGAGCCCGGTTTTATACGAGGGGACCACAATGCATGCGCAGTGATCTCTCCTGATGGACTGTGCTTCAGTTAACCCTTCTCAACTTAACATAACTTAGCTTCGGCCTGAATAAAAGCTGTTCTAATTTCTAGATGCGGTGACTCATATCACATTGAAGTAAAAAAAAATTTGCGCTGCGAGAGCTACTCAAATCAAAATATAATCAAAATCAAATTTGATGAACAGCCGGCTAGCGATAAAAGTTTTGACTGTAATCTCAAAACTGGTGTGCGAATACCAAGAAAAAACATGTATCGATGTATGTACTAATGTCATGAGGATGGCTGCAATAAAAAGATCCGCGTTTCGCCTGACAGGATCAGGACCTTTCTATGGAATCTCAATCTGCTTCATCAAGAAGGACGTAAGGCTATGGGAGGAACAAATGAAGTGCCAAAACTAGTGTGCTCTGCCCAGACTTCGACAGGCGTAAGAAATTCACACCGAATAACTCAACTAAAGCAATCAAGTATAGCTTCTGCAGTTGGAAAGAAACAAAGTACAAATTAGCGATGGGCAAAGCAGTTCATTTCAGTGAACTACTTCACTGCGAGTCACTCACTTCAAGGAACGAGTTTAGTGAAGTAGTTCCGGAACTCTTCGTTCCATCGTTTTCGTTTTCGTTCCTTCGTTCGCTCGGGAACTAGTTCATTCATATAGTTCCACTTGAGGGGTAGAAGATGATGACCAAAAACAAGCGAAAGGTCAGGAGATTTCGAAGATGATGAGCAAAAACAAAAAAAAAAGGTCGGTAAAGTTTTCTGTCACGTGTCCAATGGAACTGCAGTTCACTAAGTGAGTTACTTCATTCACTCACTTCAATGAAGTGTTCTTTTGGAACAGTTCACTCGTGAACGACCCACCTCTAGTACAGATACTTACAGATAATCTGTCTAGGATCTTCAAAATTAAACTTCTTAACACATTCTGTGCTCATCAATGGCCGGAATTAAAGTTGCTATTAGTTTTTATTTATTTATTTTTGAATCGTTAATTCATTGTGCAGGTTAAGTAAATTTAGCTATTGTACCATTCTGAAAAAATTTTTAATTAATAGAAAAATATCTGAAGTAAATTTTCAGAACGGAGTTTGAATTTTTAGTCGGCCGACAGTTTAGTTGAGTAACTAATGGCTACAGAGTGTCGTTGAAGCATGCACACCAACCGATTTCGAAATTGCCCCGACTAAATCAATTTGAGGTGTGATAGGCTGACATCGTGTTACCTATATTTGGTGACCTATTCGCGTAGTTAGAATAGGTTTGTTCTATTTGCCTGCACTATCTACACCTTTTGCACCTTTTCCGTTCTTTTTGCCGGTGTAACGTCACCGGTGGCTATTCTTTTTGCCGAGTGTAGTGCAAAAGTGTACACTTTGCTGCACTCGGTTGGGAGCTGGTGTAAGCTCTTCTTCTTTGCAATCTGTCAAATTTGAAAGCTGTTTGCAGATAACATTGACTTTTTGAATTTAAGAAATCGCTGTTTTGACTGAAGACATGCAAGAATATTGAATGGCAATAAATTTTCATTGATAAAAATGAAAAAATAAAGCAAATAAAAAAGTTCTGAATTTTAGCTGTCACTTTCATACACTAACCCGTTCTTTTTGCGCGACCTGCACTTTACACTTTGAGTGTATTTGACGTGCAATTAAGGTGTAAGGTACACTAAAGTGTAACTTACACCGGACAAAAGGAACAAACCTAATGATAGTTTAGTGTGGAAGAAAATAGTGTGCGCAGCTCTATTCCATTAAAAAATAAATAGTCTCGATGAGGTATTGGTCTGTCAAATATCTTTCCCGAATTTATGCGAAGGAGAGAAGAATAGGAAGAAGTTTTGGGGAATGAATTGCTTCTTCTTTACTCCCTCTAAGTGCGCTTTTGATAGTTGAGTGTGATAGCAGTTTCAAAAAGTGCTCTCGAGGCATTTTTGAATGATCAATACACATTATTCTGTCTAGCCCATGTCCTACTCCTACTCCTCTTTAATTCCGCTCTAATTACCATTTTTTCTGATCAATGATGTACGTATTTAAAACTGAAGAAATCATCTCAATTCCTCCTTTCTATAAATCAGTTCATTTGGAGTAGGTATATCTGATAATAGACTTTTAACCTATCGTGACATCGTCCTGTCCTTTTGTACATTTTTATAGGCCTTCACATTGTGGTGTGCACTTACTGGGTGTAACTAAACTCACCCACCTAAGTAGTTGGCTTACATTCGTATCCTACAAACGGATAAGTTCTAAAAGGGGGCCGATTTTATTGGTATGTTGTTCACACCTTATTTAGCATATTGTGATGAGCCTTGCAATTGGATCTCCATACGCCTCACCCCCTTATGCATTACGTGATTGAACGGACAGCTTCCCGGTGGAACCCTGTTTACATTCACTTTCACTTTTCAGGATAATAAGAGGGTTGTGTAATGGGCGTTTTACGCAACTCCTTTGGTAGGTAGTCTGCCTCTACCACGAAGGCAGGAGCTTTGCTTGCGTGTGGGATGATTACTTTGAATTGTTTTCGTTCTGGTTGGCTAATCGATATTTATTTTTCACATTAGAAACTTGCTTACGTAAGTAAATTTGTAGCGTAGGTATACGGAAATCTGGAGACAATCACTACTGTTGGTTCGAAGTCTATATTTTGCTTATTGTGTAATAAGTGCGTGGGGTAGGCGTAAGTCCGATTCCCTGCAGAATACCTATAATTATTTCAGAATAAATTCCAATTTACGTCTGCTAATTCTGTAGCGTACCCAAAGTCCCTGAAACGATTAAATCATTTACCATTATTGATTGCTAGTTTATTGTTGTTTCATCACTGAATTTTTAGGACTAATTTTTAATCAAAAAAAAAGCGTTCGGCCACAGAGGTCCGAAGGAGCTGTTTCGTCATCGGATGGCATAGACTCTTCAGTGGGTGTATTCTGCCTACTATCCGAAACACCCTGACAGCTGGTGGTATTGCTTCGGAATCGGGCACCCTCAGACACCCTCTGACGAGTCATGCCATCCGATGACGATACAGCTTCTTCGGACCTAGTCCAACACAGTCTTATAAACTGGCATATCCAATGAAGATTTTACAATTGTCATATCCTCAAGGACAGAGATTAATCCACAGTCGAGGATTTCGAGTTGGGGTTTCACTCCACTGACGTCGGAAAACAACAAACATTTAATCAAATTTGCTTTTATGGTTGCTTACCATGAAATCCATTCCATTAATAAAATAAATTATAAATAAGTGAACAAAAACAATTTTCTTCTAAAAGTATCTAAAGTAGATACCTATCTACAGTAAGAAAAAATAATGAAATATTTACTTCTGCAAAAAAAATACAAATTGGTGTTCACCCCAGACAGCAGATGAACATTTTTAACAAGAAGTATTGTACCTCAAGGGACAGTAGTTGGTTGAAGCACTGCTAGCAAGCCAAAAATGTGGAACTCTGTGGAGGGATGTGGGATAGTTTGAGTGGCGGGAGTAGTCGAATCGACGCACCTGTAGTATTCTAGGTTTAATCACGACTTTCGAGCGTTTCGAACGCATTGTTTCTCTACCTACTACCACACCCCTTAAATCATATTGGCAATTTTTGTACGAATGGGTCCACTATCAAAACTCTATATAACTCTATATAATAATTTCCAATTTTTTATTCTCCTGGCGTAGATTGCTGAGATGTGGAAAACAAAATTTTCCGTCTAAAACGGTCCTCCTACCTCCCACCCGCAAACCTCCTCACTCTAAAAAGAAAAAATGGAGTCCGAGTGCTTTTTGAAAAGTCATATCTCTGGTAATTTTTATCCTAGAATAATTATAATAATTATTTTAAAAGGGAAGGTTGTCACAATATAAAAATCTGCCAAATCTGCCATTGTCACCGCCAACTTAAACTCAGGCCGCGCACATATGACAGTTCGTCATGAGAAATGCCTCGATTTTGCCTCGATTGGTGACGTCATGGCTCGATCTCCATACAAAATCTTCACTCATTGAGGGGAAATCGAGGCATTTTCGCTCTTCGAAAATTCAGTTGCGCGGCTTTTATCCAGAGGGCAATGCCATTGTTATTCCCCCACTTTCGTGCTTCACCTCCCTCCTAAAAAAGTTAACTGCTAAAGTAGACTCCTCTTATGATCCCATATATGTATAGATCCCATTTCAGAATGGTTCAATCCCCGCTTTCAAGCGTTTCGGTCTACCCCCACCCCCACTATATCCCTCCACCAATTTCAACATTTTTTTGCAAATGGCTCCACTGCATAAGTTCCAAATTGCAGCCTTCTCGCATAAGCGGTTCCTGAGATCTAGAAATAAACATTTTTCTACAACACTCCCCCTCCTTCCCCCTCACACCTTCTCCAAAAAGATACCACTCGTAGGGTTTCACGGTTTCACCCATTCTACACACCATAAAAATTCCAAAGTAATATCTCTAGTGTGCGTAGCACAGAAACCGAGCTACGCACGTCTAGAGTCACTGTATACTCACACACCCTTCTAGTAGGAGTTCGGCCGATAGCCCAAAATTGGACTAGAAGACCACTACATAACCTGAAAAAAGTTCGTTTTCGCGCAGCCAAACTTTTAAGTTTGGCTGCACGAAATTTCGGTGTATAGGTGCATAGTATGTGTGCGCATAGTATGTGTGCGAAGTATGTGTGCGCGAGTTAAGGTTTTCTTTTGTAAATTTACGTACATTATCTATTTCTTTTATGGAAATTTCCTATTTTGTACCGAAAATTAGACTATTTCGAATTGATATGTGATATTCCCCCAATAAAATCAAAAAATTTTAAATTTACTGGTTTTCGACCTGAGCATGCATCGGCCAAACCTTAGGTAGGGTGGGTAGTGTGAGTGCGTATACAGGAACCTTACGCACGTCCAACCAGTTTTGGGTACGGCGTTTACGGCGGACAGTTTTTTTTTTACTAGTCCCAAAACATGAAAATACAACATTTCAGGGTAGCAATTTTTTTTTTTAAATTTTAGGTCGGTAATATCTACTTTATTATTAAAAATAAGAAGATAAATGTATTCATAACATCTCAAAATCATACCAAAAAATTAACTTACCTATAATCTCAAGAGGATCGGGGTAAAAAAAATCGAGTTAATCGAGTAAACTAGCCTTAAAGCAAGGTAAGGTTCATGACTATAAAAAAATACATTTTTTTTTTATTAATTTTCATCTTTAATATATTTAATAACTTCAAACTTTAAATGCGTTTTTCTCGAAAGAAGCTGCCTTTTTTTCCGGAGCGAGTTACGTTCTACAGCTTCAACGAATGAACAGATTTTAATGAATAAAAACTTAAAAAAAGTAAACTAAATTTAGGACTCCCCAAGTTTTTTTATATTGCAATTTTGTTTTTTTTTTTGAGTTTTTTCAAACAACAATCTTTAAGATAAGTCGCACTTTATTATTCTAGGATACTAAAAATCTGCAGTCTGGGTGCAACTTTATTATTTTTCCGGCAGAAGTTTGGAACGCGTTCAATTCGTGGATGCCGTGTATGTTACTATGTGACTAAAAACCTAACAAAAAGTTCGGGAAGCGGTTAGAATAGGGTGTAACATATGAATTATATAATTGGGTCATATTCCGGGATGCGGTCTAGAGGTTGAAAAAGAAAAAAACTTAAAAATAGGTGATTATTAAAAAAGACCGTGGAAAGATATTCGATATCTGATCAGACCTGAGAGATATGGCAGAATTCATGAAAAAGTATACAACCACTTTACACTCTCTTAGGGGTCGAATATCAAAAAATCTTTCTAGGTATTCATATAAGGAATCCGTGAAATAAAAATGGATTCAATATTTGGAAAGACCTATGACGAAAATCGTGAAAATATATGCATTCTATTTTCACAAAAAAAAATTTTCTCCCCCTTTCTGAACGCCAATGGATATTCGATCTTTTTTTCATCAGATTTACTTTGCTTGAGGATTTACATATAAATACATTCATACCGAGTTTTAACTTTCTAGCATAAGCCGTTATAAAGTTAGAAATGGGGGTATTTTTCTAACTTTATAACCCCTAACTTTATAACCCCTAAAAAAAATTTATTTTTCCAACATGCCACTACTATAGCTCTATCTAAATACAAAGTTTCAGCTTTATGTCATTATAGGTTCATAAGATATAAACATCTGACCTTTTTCCTTCTCACCCTTCCTAACCCTCACCCTCTACACCCACACCTTCAAACTTGTTTTCCCTACTAGGGTTCTATTAGGCCTACTTCTGGTAAAAATTTGAAGCATCCATCTTACACTGTTATTGAGATATGAAACGTGCTATTTTTGAAAAATTCTTATTCCCTCCACTTCTATGCTTCCCTGCCATCTTCAAAGATTTTACTTTGAGCAATCTTTATTTATCAAGCTTTATACTCAAACCGAATTGTGTTTTTCTGGTGTAATTGATTTGTGAGATATCGTAATCTAAAGTTGTTTACCCCCCCCCCCCCCTCCCCCCATTTTTTTTGCTCTTGTATTGTCTACTTCTAATGAAACGTAAAAACAAATTGCGTGTAGCAAGTTTTTTTTTTAAACCGATAGCATTACTAATACTTTATTATTAAAATAATAAAGTAATAGTAAAATAATAAAGTAAAACAATGAAACTGGATTTTAGGCGCTGTACACACATTTTTTGGGTCAATTTTTCGTCTTTCGGCGTGTTGTGAAATATTTGGTTAATGAAAAATTAGATATAATCGTTAATTATTGAATTACAGTCAAAACCGGATATAATGACATCGCTTTTAATGACGGATCGGTTATTACGACTAAATGGCATGGTCCCGGTCGAATCTCTATACAAAGGAATGTATCTAAATTGCATATTGCTTATAACGACTATTAGTGACGAGTTTAAAGGGTCCCTTCAACGTCGTTATATCCGGTTTTGACTGAAATTAAAAAATTTCAAGAATATCATAAAAGAAAATCGCCAGGAATTTGTTGTTTAAATTGATAATTACAAAAAAAAAAATGGTCTGTCGTACGACCAAAAATATGGACGGACATTTTTCTTATCAATTATTTTTTTTTATTATCAACTAGCCGCGTACCGCGACTACGCTCGCTACGCTCACGGTGTTCTATCGCCACTGTTACTCCCGTCTCTACTGTTGATCCAATAGTCCTGTTTCTCCATCCTATATCCCACACCCTCCATCTTCCATCCTGTATCCACCATCCCCTATCCACCATCTTCCATTTTCTATCCTCTATCCACCACCCCCATCCTCCATCTTTCATTTTCCATTCTCTATCCACCATCCCCCAGCCTCAATCCATCATCTAACATCCTCCATCTACAATCCTCCATCCTCCATTCTCAATCCTACATCCACCATTCTGTATCCACCATCCTCCATCTTCTATCCACCAACCTCTATCCATCATCCACCATCCCCCATTTTCCATCCTCCATCCTAACACCCTCCATCTACAATCCCCATCCCCCATTCTCCATCCTACATCTACCATCCTTCATTCTTTATCCACCAGCCTCTATCCACCAACCCCTATCTACCATCCACCATCTTCCATCCCACATCATCTAACATCCTCCATCTACAATTTCCATCCCCCATCCACCATCCTCCATTCTCTATCCTCCATACTTCATCCAATATCTTCTATCCACCTTCCATAGTTCAACTTAACCATTTAGTAATAGGAACGCTTAACTAATACACCGAAAACGAACAAACTGCCGCTAAATCATATGAAAAACACTGAAATGTTGAAATAATTCGCGAACGACCAACTGTTAAATGAGTTTGCCAACGCAGATACCATCGCTGGCGTACCCTTAACATATTACGAAAATTTCATCACAATCGTTTGAGTGGTGTAGATTTTCATAGAACCCGACCATTTACTAATTGTATTTTTCATTTTTCACTTTTAATTTTTAATTTTTCACTTTTCACTTTTAATTTTTAATTTTTAATTTTTCATTTTTCACTTTTCATTTTTCATTTTTCTCCATCCCCATCCTCCATCCACCATCCTCCATTCTCTATCCACCATCCTCCATACTTCATCCAATATCCTCTATCCACCATCCATAGTAACTAATACACCGAAAACAAACATTTTTAGTTTTTCTCCATCCCCCATCCACCATCCTTCATCCACCATCCTCCATTCTTTACCCACCATCCTCCATACTTCATCCACCATCCTCTATCCACCATCCTTCATCTACCATAAACCAACCTCCATCATCCATCCTCTATCCAGCATCCTTCATCTCCCACCGACCTTCATCTCCCACTATCCACCGTCCATAGTCCAACTTTACCATTTAGTATAGGAACGCGTAACTAATACACCGAAAACGAACAATCTGCCGCTAAATCATACGAAAAAGACTCAAATGCTGAAATAACTCGCGAACTACCAACTGTTAAGTGATTTTTCTAATGCACAAACCATCGCGGGCGTACCCTCAACAAACCACAAAAAATTCATCGCAATCATGTGAGTGCTTTAGGAGGCTTTACCGGACAAACAGACAAAAAGACAGACAGACAGACAAACATTTTCCATTTTTATATAAAGGGTTATACAATAAGAGGTGTTATTTTGAATAGCCCGCTATTTCGGTAGATGTCACTTTTGAAGCTGTCAATTTTTGACATTTGACAAGTAGGAACTACGCCATTAATAAAAATGGAACGATACACGCTTCAACAACGCATTGAAATTAATAAAATTCACTATAAAAATTGTGAAAATTTGGCAGAGACGGTTCGTAAAACTAAAACATTTTTGGGTCGTCGTCAAGCACCTTGTCGGACCGCAATACAGAAATTGGTGGAAAAATTCGAGCTGTTGGGACAAGTTAGTGATGTTGAAGAATAAAACCCGTTCACGTCGCACAAGCACCGAAACCATTGATCTTTTACGGGAAAAGTTTCCGGACCGCGTTATCTCTCGAAGAGGTGATCGCAATTGGCCACCGAGATCTTGTGATTTAACACCTTGCGACTTCTTCCTTTGGGGCTTCGTGAAAGATAAGGTCTACGCCAACAGCCCAGCGTCGATTCAAGACCTCAAAGATGGAAATATCCGATCATTTATCTCAAAAAATGCCATTTTTCTTTAAATATCAAAATAACACCTCTTATTGGATAACCCTTTATATAGATCATAAGAGTGGTTTAGGAGGCTGTACCGGACAAAAAGACAAACAGGCATACAGACAGACAAACATCTTTCCATTTTTATATACTTATATAGATCATATGAGTGGTTTAGGAGGCTATACCGGACAAACAGACAGACAGACAAACATTTTTCCATTTTTATATACCTACATATATAGATTAAAACTACAAAATTTCCTTTAAGATGTTTTTGAAAAACTAAATATTTTACAACAAGCCGAAAAACGGAAAGTTGTACCGAAACATTCGTTCGGTCGTGTCCTTATTCCCGACTATCTCTGAAGAAAGATCGGTCATGTCTATTCCCATTTTAGTGTCGGTATCTATTAAATAAAAAAACAACATTTTTTCTCGAATTCAATTTTATTGCGTAAATTTAAATTTTTCTTTTATGTTGAATAAATATGAAACTATAACATAGTCTCTGCAAACATGACATTTGAACTTATTAGGGGATAACTTAGTACAGAAATTATTATCACTTGAAACAATCCAAAGTTCATTACAATTAATACACATCTGAAATTGTGTAAAACTAATTAAATAATTTATAGAAATTCATACATACAAAACGATTTCATCGAACAGATTAATCACACATTGTAGACTCCTTAAAAAATATAATTTAATTTTTATTTGTTAAATTTAAATAATATACAGTGGGAATGAAATCTGAAAATTCAGGATTTTTTTCGTTTGTCAATTTCAAAGAGATCGGAGATTATCAAATCTTTTTGGGTTGCTCGATCAGAATACATTTTTGGATCAATTGAAGTTATAATATATACACAGATACATAATATTATAAATAAAATTATGTTTTGTTTCTTTTTTGTTGCATAATTGTGATAATATACATAGAAATTGATATTACCACCTATATCTAATTATTGTTAAAAATCGGAGTCCAATTTTCCCATTCAATCGACATACAATATAAAACTTTTATGAAATTCCAAATCATGATATTTTTACAAGAGCGAAAATGTGTGTGGATGCCATCAAAGAAATTTTGAAAGTGGTAATCACGATTGGTGTTGTTTTTAGCGTTAGTTTATGTGGGTGATCTTCGGCTTGTTTTCGATACAAAGGGCGTTAAATAAGTACTTCGTAGTTGCGATGTTTTAAGATCAATTTCGATTTTGATTTATAGACCACCACCTGAACGATCAACAGTGATCTTCTTCTTCAGCTTGTCGGCCTCGTGTTTCTCCTCTTCAAGTTCAGCCATACGAGCGAAACGCGAATATGCAACATGTCCTGTCTTAATAGCGGACATCATCTAAGAAATTTGCAACAAAAATAGAAAAAAAAATAATAACGTTGTTAATACCTTTTCAAATAATTGAAGATTAGGTGTTAGCGCGTTATGCTAAAAAAGCCAATAAGCAAGAAAGCACACTAATGACAGCCGAGCATTATGATCGCAATGATTGTTTTTAATGGTAATTTGAATTTTGAATATGCCAATACGTGTAGTGTGTATTTAAGTAACCAACTTTAATTGTTTAAAATACATACATATATGTCTTAATTTGTGTGTCTTTTTACCGAAATAATAATTAAATTAGAATTTTTATATGATTTATGATACCAGGATACTAATTTAATTTATAAGTACAGTATAAAAAAAAAATCTAATAAAAAGTGCATTAAACATTCAAATTTAATGATTAAGTCTACCTGTAAATATTCATCGAGTTCAACTTGACCGTTCATGTTAGTGTCGATCTCTTTAAGAATCTCATGCAATTGTTCACCGGATACATCGGCGTCACCGAAATTCTTTAAGATAGAGAAAAAGGACGGAAAATGGAGAAAAAATCAAGTAAATATGTTATCCAAAAACATACGAACAATAATTTATAAATATTATCTATTCTATTACGTAATTTTAATTTTTTTTATTTTTTAAGATTCAATAGAAGTAGAGAGATTTAAATGTCTATTCAAAGTCGTGATCAACGATTTTAAACAAAAAACTACAAAACTTGAAATCCCATTACCAAAACATCACTTTGTGTACATTACAATTTAATAACATATAATTTTATTTTTCATTACAAACTATTATATAAAAAAAAACCAACAACACGTAGTTGATATCCCTACAAAAAATATATATATATAGATATAATTGTTATGAGCATGAGGAACTTTGATTAAAAATAAAGTGCTGCACAAAAGCTTGGCCATTTGAAGCGTCACGAAACATTTTCGGTAATTTTACCATTTTGTTACCTGTAGATACTCAGATAATTCCATTTGACCATTAAATGATACATCTAATTCATTAAGTACAAGGCGTAATTCGTCTTCTTTTAGGTGAACGCCGGAATTCTAAATTATTGGATTAAAATTTTTCATATTTAAAATAGATAAAGATAAGGAACTTTTACGGGTATTGCGATGTTCATTGAGTGTACTCAAATTATTTTTACTTCGCATACTTAAGTTGCTTCGGGAGCTACAATGACACGTACTCTGCTAAATCAATGCAATCCGTCAATGATGAAACAGATCAAATTCGTACAAAGTTCAACAGGCCTTTCAGTGAAAGTTTTTCACCTTTGTGAAACAATGAAACAATAGTCCGCTTGTCGGAGCTAACGTTATACAATAGTGCTTCACAGAATGCCCAAAAACAGAAAAAAGACAATACTACAAGAAAAAAAATGGAACTTAATTTAACAATAACTGGTACTGAAATGCGTTACTGGAAACCAGAACTAACCCTGAATTGGAAACTTAGACAGTTCAAGAAAATAGTACCGATAATCGAAAAAAATCAGTAGTGATAGTCCAACAAATCACTACTGATAACAGCTGGTGAATGTCGAAACAGCAAGATTTAGTGCAGTACTTCCTTTAGAACTGTTCGTTCAGTACGAAGAATGTGTTCACTGAACAAGTGTTGAACTGCTACTAACACATGACTCGTTATCTTATGACTGAGTAGTACATACAGAAATCATAATAAAATTCAGCTTGAAATCGCCTGTCCTGTTTCAAAACCTATAGGTAGTAAGTGCTTTTTATAAATTTTAAAGAAGACCCTGAAAACCAATATTAGTTTTCCAGTATCCTTATCAACTATAGGTCATCGATGTTCCGTCTTCTCGTTCTTGGATAGGGCCGGACACTCGCATAGGACGTGGAAGATTGACTCTTCCACTTCTGGGTCACCACAGCTGCGACAGAGATCATTTGCCTCGGCTCCCTGTCGTCTACGGTGTCTACCGATCAGGCAGTATCCTGTGAGCACTCCGATTAGTGTGCTTGCATCCTTCCTGCTTGGGCTCAGGATATACCATATTTGTTTTTCCCGTGATTATATTCAGGCCAAATAGTTCTTGATATTGAGCATGTAGTTAGGTTTAACCATCTATTGCCTGCCAGCTGCAAGCATAGTGAGTCGATAGACTGATTCATGGATCATGGATGGAATAGCAATGTCCTAGTCCATCACTAGTGAGTTTAGGTTGGAGCCTGCTCGACCGAGTTCATCAGCTTGCTCATTCTCCTGGATTCCACAAGGACCTGGCACCCAGCAGAGGGTAATTTTGTCCCGTCTAACTGGTTTTGATCGTTTTGTGTTCGAGCTAAGGGCCTTAATGGCTGTCAATGCAAATAGTGATGTCTTCTGTTGCATTCACCTTTGCTTCAATAATTTTGCATGCCTGAAGTATGGCAAAGATTTCCGCTTGAAATACACTGGCTGGTCCGGTAGCCTCAAGGACTCGTGAATACCGAGCTCGAAATTAAGCTCTTTTGCCCAAATTTTACACTACACTTCAGTGAACACTTCTTTAAGAGCAGCTTACTCCTAATCGACTCATCTTTAATATCAGCTAACTTGAAAATAATCACCGTGAGGGCTCATAATAACTACTGAACAAATGCTATGCTTTTAGAAGCTGAGATTTTATTTCTGCGCCAGTACTGAATACATTTTTTTTAGAACCGTTTTTAGTTCTCAGTACGAAGTTATTACTTCCAGTTGAACGGTATTACCAATAGAAGCATGGAATTTGAGGCTAACGGTTACAAAATTCGACCCCGGTATTTATACTGGTCTCAAAAATTAATCCTAGGAGTTGCAGGTTTCATGATCCCTAAAAAGATGGTATTATTTTGATCTGTATGCCGAGCCACAAATTTTTTTCTTATTCTCTACGAATATTTCCGACTAAGTGAATCCTGATTTTATGAACTGTCTTAAAATTCGAGGTCCGAATACGTTTGGATGTATGATCCATAATAATGAAAACACATCTCCGTTAGTATGAAAACAAATCTTAACTATTGGTAGTATGTATAGCAATATGCAATAGATTCGTCTTAAAAGCCAGACGATTTTTCAGTTTCGTCCAGAGAAAAGGAAAGGGTGATCCAATAAAATTACGCTTGAATCTATATAGCACTATTTTTTGGATGGCCACCAAAAAGCAATGTTTAACATACTCGAAGACATACTGGCTTAAAACCCCTGTTTTCAAATTTTGATGCCTTTATAGTTTCAAGTATCACCTAAGGATGGTTGAACAACATAGTTGAAAAAGTACGCTGAGGACCCAATTATACGACATACAAGGAATTTTAAGTTTAGTTGGTTTCTAGGCTTAATACGTTAGCAACATCTAATTAGCAATCAGGACAATACCCCTAATGCTCTGTCACCACACCAATAGGAGTTGAAGATGAAAAAATATGGTCGGGTATTTTTTAAAAAAAAGTTTTTTATTATGGGGAAAATCGAGGTCAGACCACAAATCTTTGGGATGATGCTTGCGTATTTTAGTTCACTATAGTGACCGATCATTTGCAGTCATTAGAACTAGTTCATTCTTTTAGTTCGCGAGAGTGGAATGAACTCTCACTTCCCTTGCGAACTATTTCGTACAAACGAACTAGGACCGGAAGTCACTGCAAAGTAGTTAGTTCATTTATGGGAACGATTTTCCAAACTACACAAGCCTAAGCTGGACGCCACTGCATGAAAGACACTGATTGGCTAAAATTTAAATAAGTCATAACTAATCCCAAAAACATGTTTGCTCTGTTAACGAATATTGAATTAATATAAATAAATATGGTTTGAGTTTGAAATAAGTCATAAGCAGTAGAGCTGGTGACACCATTGAATGGATGAAGCAGCAATTAGTTTTATATGTACATTCTCTACGTTCTAGGAGGAAGCGTGAACGTTTTATTAAAATTCGTAGATTTTGTGACCATCCACCACCATCTTATAGCAAAGTCAAAGGAGGACTCGATTAGCCCTGACCAGAATAGACTTAAGGCACCTTAAGGCAGCTTAAGTTTTTCTACGACTGTATAGAAATGCACGTAGACAGCCAGAATGGACTTAAGGCATCTTTCGTTGACTTTTCCAAACTTTCGGTTAAACTTAAGTGTACGGTTCTGAGCGTAGAAACTTAAGCAAACTTATGCGTTTGACATTTATTCACAGATTTTCCGAAATTTTTGTACTTTGTGACTTCAGACTTGTGATTTATAGTTAACTCCGCTTTAAAAAAGAAAAATTTATTTTAATTTACACTCTCTTGATGAGTATTTGACGGCCGATATTTGACTTTTTTAGCTGTCAAACTTATCTTACCTTAAGGCTATTGTGGTTGGGTATAAGATTCATTAAGTTTTGCCACAAACTTTACGTGCCTTAAGGCGTTTGACGAAAAGTTGTTAAGATTCCTTAAGTCTATTCTGGTCAGGGCTATTGACGTGGAAAAAACGTAGTTAAGATGACCAGCACACTGGATTTTTGACATTGATGAAGCCAAAAACATTCCGGACAAGTCTTTCTAAAATGTTGTTGCTCTTCGAGAATCCATTCGGTCCGAGATCGTATACTTTGTTAGTCTCGGAAATAGTACTGTATTTTCTGACTAGGAAACTAAATTATCTCCAATAGTGGCAAATTACAGCTTCTTTGAAAATTTGCTTCTAATCCTTCTGCTGACTGATTCCAAATTTCACCTAAGTATTAACATAACAATCTCTTCCAATTTAAGTCGTACAAGAAGAACATGGCTAGCGAGATGTTTTAATGCATTGTGATGTTACTCCGTGCTGCAATTTTATTCTGCGTATTGTTCGTTTGATTGCTCTGTTGGTTCACAGGATGAAAGCGATATGGTTGTATCATTGATATGATCTGAATTCGCGAGTTCCATGACGAACTCTGTCCATTGATGTGATCTGAAGTCGCGAGTTCTATGACGAACTCTGTCCAGTTTCAAATTTTATATGCTTTTTCTGTAGATTTAGGTTTCTACGACCAATAAAGGTTTAATGCTCATCTTCTCGTTTTATCCATTATTCACGTTTGAATAGGTGATTTTTGATAATGAAATGGTAAATCTCTCGATCGAGAATCCCGTATCGCGAGAACACTATCAAATTAGCGATTTTATTATTGTATTCAAAACTAACCTTAAGTGCACGACGGATATCATTGATCGAAACATAGCCCTTGTTATCCTTGTCGATGATTTGGAATCTCTTGATGTACAACGTGATTTCATCTTTGGATAAATTAATTGGAATCTTATCGCGTGATGCGCGATTAACCGTTTGACCCATTTCGTTTGCAAGAAAATCGCAAGCCAACTTCATTTGTCGCTGAAAAATTTAACAAATAAGGAATATTAAAAAGTTTGAAATTGCTTAACGAAAAAGACATTTACCTCCTTTTCGTCCTTGTTCCATTTCAATTCTTCGGCCATAATATCTATAATAACGGGCAGTGCTTCTTGTGCAGCTTGTACGTTCAAGAAGGCCAAGCGTAGACGGCGGGCAATCATATCGACTGTATTGCAGGCATATTCGCGAACACCGTAACGAATTTCCGCATCAATATACGGAAATTCAGGATGAATTCGATTGCCAATAATTGGCCACCGCTTGCCGGTCAAGGACGCCATTTTTGCCACTGGGAAAGCACGATCACCGTATGATGTGGCCAAATGCTGGGCTACTTCACATTCGAGACCGAAATCCTGTACAAGCCTAATGTACATTGTTGGCGTCCAGCCATACGCTCCTTCAATTTTCAGCAAGGTCGTTTGAGATTCTGCCTTTTCGGGCTTAAGGTTGCATGCTGCGGGAGAAAATTAATTTTTTATTAAGTTTTCCTATTTTGAAATTAATAGTTGCACGAAGCTTCTTGCCTCTTAACGCATTTTTTCAAATATCAGAAATCAAAAAATTAAATTTGTACTCTCTTCTTCTACTGTAATGGGATACAGTATCAGTATCAGGCAATTTCTGTCCCATATTAAATTTTGATTGATGTCTAGGCTTAACTTGAATAGTCTTTTGGAGAATCCATAGAGTATGCCAGTGGGGAAAAATTCCTGGATGAAAAGGTCACTGGGAATGCTCATTTGGACAAAGTTCTTCAAAGGGCCAAAATCTATCTCTGGACCTGCCGAAGCCTTCTCGGCAAAAACTGGGGACTGAGTCAAAAATTAACCTATAAACCTATACCGTCGTTGCTAGGCCCATTATAACTTACGAGGCATCTGTCTGGTGGAAGAAAACAAAGCAAAAAACTGCTCAACTTAAGCTGACTAAATTACAAAGACTGGCATGCCTGGATATTACTGAGGCGATGCGCATCACTCCCACAGCTGCCTTAGAGCTTCTTCTCAACCTAGCACTTGTACACCTACGTATAGAAATACAAAAAGAAGCTAGGTTCACTACATACAAACTTTTGAACTCGGTGGACGAGTCAGAGCGCAAAACAGCTTGCTCAGCTCTCTCCGTGGAATTCAACAAGGACCCAATTCTAGCGATACCTCTTTCTGATTCAATGGTACCAAAATTTAATTTCACAAGGCCATTCAAAGTTATCCTACTTGAAAGGGAGGATTGGGTCACAAGCACACCCACTCCAAAACCATGATCCCTAATATGGTACACAGACGGATCTATCAAGGATCAAGGTGTAGGAGCAGGAGTTTATGGAGTGCGCCCAAATGTCAAATTCTACTGTACATACAATGCACATAACACTGTTTTTCAGGCGGAGACTCATGCTATTATGGCACTTCAGTACATTCAAATCTGCTCCAAACTTGTTTTGAATTGCCTCCAATGCCAGATTGAACTCGGAAATAAGAATATAGTTAAGCTCATTTGGATTCCGGGATACAGTGGCTATGAGGGTAAGGAAATGACCGACTTAATGAAGAAGCTGACTTCTTGGGACCATATCCATTCTGTGGGATACCATTAAGCGTTGCCAGAATAAATATCCGTACGTGCAAAAATTGCAAAGTTCCTTTCACTGGGACTCAAAGCTTTTTCGGCCAATGCATTCGGAAAAAAAGATCTGATTATCTAAAATTAAGTATATATCATACTCGAATCCTAGTGGGAGCTCTGACTGGACATTGTCACATGAGGAAGTATCTCAATAGGATTGATCTCTCTGAGACTAAAATTCTTTGTCACTTCGGTCAGCGTTTCATGGACCCATCGGAATTCCTGATCATTTCTCTACGCAAAATAAGCTTCATTGAAAGCGCAGGGAATGAAGAGGAATCATAGTCAAACCGGGTGGACGTCACAATAGGTCCAACTGTGACTGCAGTGAAAGGGGTTAACCCTACTAACAACCCCCTTTCAGCGCAAAAATCTCGGCATGAAACTCGGCTCGAGCTATCCGATAGCCTAAGCGATTCCATAATACTAAGGTCGCAAAAGTACACTCCAGCGCCTGTTCCGCTTTCCGTCCTTGAACCATCAGTGTAGATAGCAAACGTGTCTGGGACGATGATTCCAGATCGCCACTCCAGTCTGGTGGGAATATTCACAGCATAGGAATGTCTAAAACTGTAAGATGGTATCCTGTAGTCGGTGCACTTCGGCATGCCGGTAAACAGGGAAATTGACAAGATCCTAGTGTGACCTACACTGCCTCCCGTCCTATAGCCTGCCTCACGAAGACGCAAAGCACCCATTGATGCTATGTAAGGCCCCAGTGATCCTAATGAGTGCCATTGTTTGAATTCTGCTCATGGCGGCCCTGCTAGTCCCGACCTCCAATGCATGCCACCACCCGTAAATAAGAACAGGTCTAACTAACGTGATGTACAGCCAGTGGACTATCCTCGGTTTGAGACCCCAGGTTTTCCCGACCAATTTCTGAAAAGTGTAGTAAGCCTTCTGGATCCGGTCGTCAATCGTCAGTATCCAGTTCAACCTAAGATGAAGATAGATTCCCAAGTACTTCACACTAAAGGAGAGCGGGACGGTAACGTGATTCAAGCATGGGAACCGGAATTCTCGGTCTTTTTTTCTCGTAAAGAGAATAAGGTTGGGTTTCTCCAGATTGATGTTAAGAGCGCAGTTACTACTCAAAGATTTGAGCCCAACTTCTAGGAAATCGCTCAAGGTGTCCAGGAACTTAGCTCTCATCATCAGAACGATATCATCCGCGTAGGTAACCACCTTGACTCCAAAGATAGAGCCTGTAAAATTCCGACTAACGACAGGATATCATAAGATCCTGCTGATTTGTTGACATCAAGATTTCTTAAAACCCTGAAAACTACGTTATTTAATGAAGATCTGACGAAATGTGGGCGGCTGTTTTGTTGATTGAGGTAGTTTTTAATTCCGTTTTCGTTCACTATTATGCCGTTATGAACACCAAATAGGTAAATATAGCACACTACTTTCTTATCGCCATGTTAATTTAATATAATAGAATGCATTCATTTGTCTTTAAAAATAGCCTGATACAGAAACAAGAATACTGGCACTGGGCCAGCTACGATCTGTTTCGCGCGATTATTCTTAAATTAACATCGAGTCGTTTGCACAACTTGTTGTAATTAAAGGTGAAGAAACAAAATCACATTGGCTATATTTACCTTTAATAGCCGCATCTAAAGTGTGCTCAGCCATTGCTCTGTACGTTGTCCACTTGCCACCGGCAATTGTCACCAATTTCGATGGACTCACATGAACAATATGATTTCTAGCCAACGACTGGGTATCGTCTTTATTAGGATCCGAGACCAATGGTCGAATACCACTCCAAGCTGACAAAACATCGCCTCGTCTAACTTCAACGTCCGCATTCAGATAGTTCTTGATTTCCTGCAAGATGAACTGAATTTCATCTTCCGTTGGCCTTGGACTATGTGTAACTTCGCACGGAAGATCAGTTGTTCCGGCGATAGTTTGTCGCTGCCATGGTAAGAAGAAAATTACACGACCATCTGACGTGGATGGATCAAGTAAGCCCATCTGTTCCGGACTGTAGTAGCCGGGCAGGACAATATGAACGCCTGAGCTTGGCGAACAAATCGTCTTAACTTTCGGATCATCCATAAGTCGAATTCGATCGGTAAACGGTCCGGTTGCGTTTATAATGCACTTGGCTTTAACGACAAACTCCTTTCCGGAAATATGATCCTTGACTTTTGCACCGCAAAGAACTGGACCTTTTTCACCTGGCTTCTTAAGGAGCTCCAGGACTTCAACGTGATTACAAACAGTTGCGCCTTGTCGAGCTGCTGTTAGGGCGATGGCCAAATTCATTCGCGCATCATCTTGTTGACCTGCGCAAAAGAAGAAACAATCAAGACCAACTCTAGAATTAAGACGAAATGTACTTACCGTCATAGTATACTATGGCGCCACAAAGCTTCTCTTTCTTAAGCATGGGAAACAGTTCTAGAGCATCCCGTTTCGATAAATAATATGAGCTTTTCACATTTCGATCACCAGCTACAAGATCATAGCATTTAATTCCAACCCAATAGTAGGGAACTTGCCACCATCTGAACAAGATATTGTTATAATTAATTCCATCAATTTAATCCTTAATACTCTTCACTTACGTATATACCGGTAACATGATCGGCAAGGGGTGTGTTAAATGTGGAGCTGCGGCTAGCATGGAAGCACGTTCAGCAAGTGCCTCTTTCACCATACTGTATTGTTCGTAGTCTAACTAAAATTCGAATTGAACGTACTAAGGACCCATTATCGTGATATCGATAGCAATTCTCTCTTACCCCTAAGATGGCCTTTTGCAAATATCGTACGCCGCCATGAATCAGTTTCGTTGATCGCGATGATGTACCGCTGGCAAAATCGTCGGACTCTACGAGTGCAGTCTTCAGACCTCTTGTGATCGAGTCCAAAGCGCAGCCTGCTCCTGTTGCACCGCCACCTATGATCAGGACATCGTATTCTTCACCGCTTTCCAGTGTTTTAATTTGTTCTGAGCGAGGCGGAAGTTGTCGTTTCACTCGTGGCGTTGCAATCGCTGCATTTTGTACCTAAGATCATCCTAACGTCTAATTCATCATAAATCCGATTGGGAATCATCGCAATCTTACCATATAGGGGGTGTCCTTGTGATTTAATGCCCAGGCCGCTAGTGCTGCACCGGCACATGCTCCGATCGTCGTTACTCCAAATTTTCGTAGTCTGGACGCCATTTTCGATTAAAACTACAAATTTATTTTGGCCCCCTGTAAAAATAATAAAAAATAATATAGTATGAGAAAAATATTTCCATATAATTATAATTTAAAACATCAATATGACACTTCCATTTTTCAATAAAACTATTCCCGAATTTTATCACAGTAGTTTTAAGGAAATAAATCCTGTGAGACTACTCTATGAGATGTGTTTGTTTTCCTTGACTCTCTCTCTCTCTCTCTCTCATCCTCCACCAAACAGATGAAAAGGAATAGATAGGAAAGAACCAATCGAGTTTTTGAACTAAAAACTTCTTTAGCCACGTTGTGATTTGAAACTTGATGAAACAAGAAGATGAAACGAAAAAGCGTCAGGAAACAGTGAATCAAAAAAATAGCGACGGTAAGAAGAGACAAACAAAACACCTGCGTGGTACTGATTTTCCTCACTCCTTACTTTTCTTCTTACACCCCATTCTCCAAAATTCAACCCTTCACCCCCCCCTGTATACCCCCCTATGTGTACCCTTATATTTTACCCCTCACCCTATATATTGTTCCCCCTCATCTACTTTCTCTATCCCCCTACCCCCACCCTCCACTCTCCCCCTACCCCTCCAAAATTTAACTCTCCACCCCCCCCCCCCTCTGTATACCCCACCCCACCCCACCCTGTGTACCATTATCATTCTACCACTCGCCCTACATATTGTTCCCCCTCATCTACTTTCTCTATCACCCACCCCCACCCCCACTCGCCTCTATACCCCCTACCCGTCCAAAATTCAACCCTTCACTTCCACTGTATACCACCCTCTGTGTACCCTTATCATTCTACCCCTCACCCTACATATTGTTCCCCCTCATCTACTTTCTCTATCCCCCCACCGCCACCCACCTCTCTACCCCCTACCTCTCCAAAATTCAACCCTTCACCCCCCACTGTATACCCCACTCTGTATACCCTTATCATTCTACCCCTCACCCTACATACTGCTCCCCCTTGTCTACTTTCTCTATCCCTCCACCCCCACTCACCTCTCCGTTGCACTGTGGCCAAGTTTAAATTCATAAAAGAAAACTAGCCGTTCTTGACTCGATTCCTTTTTTTTCTTTATTTTTCTGTCCGATCTCAATGAAGTCTAAAACTGAAATGACTCCATGAATGTAGGGATATTTTTACCTACTTCAATACCCAATACTACTTGTGCCACCTGGCGGCAGTTTGAAACATGAAAATCGCAACTGACTTCACTCCATAGTGAAAAACGACATTTCATTTGCAGTAACCTAATATTTTGCCGTGCTTTTGTGTGACGAGAGGAGGAGAGGAGAGTAGGAAGTAGAGATGGGCAAAGCAGTTCCTTTCAGTGAAGTACTTCACTCCGAGTCACTCAGGAGTTCAGTGCAATGGTTCCGGAACTCTTCATTTCATCGTTCCTTCCTTTCGGCAGTAGATGTAGAAGATGGCAATAAAAAAAATGTCAGTACAACTAAAGCATGATGAAAACGTCGCAAAAGTCGGTCGAGTTTTTTGTCACGTGTCCAATGGAACTTCAGTTCGCCAAAATGAGTAAGTTACTTCACTCACTCATTCCTCCTCAAGGATGGCTATGTATTTCAAGAACTATATTTTGGTGTGTCCGACCACCTAACATAACACACTTCTATCTTCTATCAGAATGGGTAAGTTTTAATTCCAGCCGTAAACCTTTTCACCTATTATTCGTTTACAAAGAAATATCATGATGACCTCAAGATTTGTCCTCGGAACACATCGTATTATCTTTTCCAACCAAAGCTTAAATTATTACTTATCTTAAACTAAATTTTAATTATACAGACTTACTACTAATCTTTCTTTATTACTTTTTTTAATTTTTTTTTATTATTATTTCTTATATTCTCTTTCTTTAACTTTTCATTTATTTCTCATTTATTTTCTTTTTCATTTTAATTTTCTTTTTTTTCCTGTATTTTCGGTTGTGTAATTGTATAAGTTTATTTGTACAATGTGTCATCACTCACTTTGATCTGATAAATTTGCTACAAGTCGTCCGCTGCGTGCTTTTGTAGTAACGGACAATTTTGCCGTCTAATCGATCGAGCGGTACAATATAATTCGTTTTAGAAATGTCTTAAGGCAGTCATCCCGTGTGAGGGTTTCCAAAAATCGATTTTTTTTTTTTTGTATAAATTACATCTAAATATAGTGTAGAATATGTGGGCGGAGTGATACTCCGATATTCAAAACCGTTCGGAAATTACAGGCCGTTATATTCTCTAAGCTCCTTTGTTGTTTCTAATATAATGAAAAGTTTAGTCGCGTTTTTCTCAAAACTATGTTTTTCAAATCGGTAGACACGATATCTCAAAATCTGTCGAACGAATTTCTTTGAAATTTAGTAAACTTATGCCGCATTTACACTGCGACGACTTTTGAAAAAATCACCCGATATGAGCAAGAGCCATATAGTGTTTCCACATAATATGCATAATGATGTAGAACGAGTTGGCATGATAGCACAGTGGCTATAATTTTACTATAGTCAGCGAGGGGAAATTGATCAGCCGACTTTGGCAGTTTCTTTTTTCAAATAAATATATAAAAAAATTACTTTCATTCATTTCAAATTTAATATGTGCTTACTGCAACCATTTCTTTTCAATGGAGCAAGCACTATATAACTGTCAAATAACAACAAAAAAATTATGAAATATTCCCCGCTACAAACATGTGTATATTTACTTATATTTATTCTCCGTTTGCAAATGTAGTAGTAAAAAAGTCGGTGAATCAGCCATAAAAATACTATATCTTCGAGTATATTTGCTATAGTATCGGTGATTTTCACCCGACTTTTATGGGAAAGGGGAACACATAAACACAACTAAATTTGACACGTCGCCCGATGTTTTTCTATCTCTGTTCTTTTCTAGCCCGTGAACATTTCCCATAGTACTATCTCTTACTAACGATTACCAGACATATCGCCGCAGTGTAAATTAGGCATTATTCAGTACTAATATATACAGTCTCCAAACTAGGACAATTGTGATTCATCAAGCTGTTTTTTTTTTGTCGACCTGAAGAAGTCGTAAAAATACACCAAAAATGACGACAAAAAGTTCAATAAGCTGCCAAAAATTAACCGTTCAATATTTTTTGATAATTCTAGTTCCAAGACTAGTTCAAACTTCATAGATTAAAATGCCGTTTGATTTTTTTATTTGAGATAAACAGAACGCCCGCAATCGTGTCTACCGAAAACAAGGTTTTTTGAAAATGGGTGGCTAAGTTGTCATATACCTCAGCAACGACCGACATTTTGGGGCTGAAAAAATTCTTAAGTATGCTCAACATGTGCATAAATATATGGTAAAAATTTCACAGTTCTATCATTATTAAGTTCGCCAGAACAAATTCCCAAAAATGGCAAAAAAAAGAGCCTGCACACGGGATAACCCCCTTAAACTAAAAAAGTAGTAAATCACAGCACAGTGGCATGACAGATATAAGGAAGAGATTATGGCAAAAAAATACCTACTCATAATTTTTTACTGATAGAAATAAATACAATAAATACATAATAGATACTTCGACTTAATTAGAATCAGCTCAAGCTCGAGGGTTATTTGATATCGCACAGACTATCATTATTAGATAAATTGACATATTCTGAAAATTTGGCAATAAGCTCTATCTCATTAATCATCGACAGCTGATACGTCTCATAACTTGCCCTTTTCATATTCTTATCACTGCAATTATATTATGACGTTATTCTTATTTGCGGACATATCAATTAAGCCTTTGGTATATTCAAATATGTTGGTACTGTATACGAGTACATACAACGCTTATAGAATATAAATGGATAAATTCATGGGCTTCCGATTAAATCATAAATTATTTATAATAAATATTAGCACGTGATTGACACGATTAATTTAACTTTTAGACTATGTATGTTTCTTTGGAAAATTATTTTTTTTTGGGAATATACAGTATAGGTATACGTACTCTTTGGTGTATAAGACCACAAGCCTTGTTTAGAAAATTCCCCGAACTAAAGCCTTGTAAGCAGCTATTAGTATAATGAACTAACACCTTTGAGATGACGGCTTCCAGGATTAATGATGAATTATTTAATCTATAGCATGCTTGCAGTAAAGGTAGGCTACTTGCTACGTTAAAGGCCCACAAGAAAGGAAGGAAGCTCTTCCTTCTGAAAATAGATCACCCCTCCCCTCAGGATCAATTGAAATTTACAATTTAGAAAAGTTAAAATGTTTTAGATATTCATATACGTGGCGTAATTTTTTAGTACACGTTGTATACCCAGCTTCTTACTGCAAATCTTAATAGATCTATATTTTTCGAAGAGGTGTAGAGAAATAAGTGCAGATATATGTACAGAGAAAAGCATTAGAGATCAACCAAGGTACAATTCCGGCTGCTGAAGCACCATGGAGCAAAAGTACCTAGATGAAAAAAAGTACAAAAATCGACAATCAAAAAAAGCCAAATTTCAAAGTTTTACAAATTCGAAAATTCAATATCTCAAGGAAAAAATATCAACTTTAAGAACAATTTCAAAAAAAAAGTTATTGTGATAAAAATTAATAATAAAATACACAATCTGCCAGCTGAATGAATTTCCAATTTTATGTGTTATCACTCCTAAGAGATAAGACGGAATTTGTGAAAACGTGTACAATCCTTTTATATCTTCTTAGGGCTCCAAACCAAAAAATATTTTGAAAACAGTTTTAGGAGATTATAAAAAAATCCCGTTGAAAAAAAAAATCGGACCTGAGGGATTTTACGGAATTCGTGAAAATGTATACATCTCCTTTACACCCTGCCGTATGGATCGAATTTCAAAATCGCAAATATATTTTCTAGGCCTCAAGAACTCGTAGATGAAAAATTAATTCAATATTTCAAAGGAACTGACGAAATATTTATGACGAAAATCGTGAAAATATATACACTCCGTGTACAGTTATAATTTTTTGCTCTCCTCGTACGGCAAAGTGTGTTTAAAACAATATGTTTTACCTATATTACTTTGAAACATCTACATATGTATACTCACCAAGTTTCAAGTTTCTGGCATAAGCTGTTCCAGAGATAGGAAAAACACTACAGTAGTCTCACACTAGTCTGATTAAAATTTTTAGAATGTGCTACTTACGTCGCTTTACCTAAATACTAAATTTTAGCTAACGGTTCTCGAAATTTTAAGATCGGATTTTTTTTTAATTATCCTGCCCACCTCAAATACCTGGTTGCAGTCCAAATACCGGATTTCTATATCGAAGACGATATCGATTTACCTTCGAATTAATATATTTGCTGGGTTTGGTTCTAACCAAATATTTGCCGAGTTAGGTTTAGCCAAATATACAGACCTATTCAGGATCAGAGTCTTAAGTCAAAAAAGTCACAATTAATTTAAAATTCATACAAAATTGTGACTCTCGACTTACTTTGTGACTTGTGAATCAGTCCTGAATAGGCCTGATTGTATACAACACGCTAGGGTTATTCAATAGGGTCATAACTATTTTGTATTTAAATAAAACATAAAAAATAATAATAATTGAGATAATTTCCAAACGTTTCTCGTTCGTGAACTTAACTATGATAAAAATGTAAGCCTTGACTGATGTTTTGACAGTGACAGACCAGCGAAAAAGTTTAAAAGTGCGTTTGTATTAAAATGCAAAATTGTTATGAACCTTTTAATTTATTGATGGATACCTAGTTAAGCTACCTTCCTATGTTGTAATTATACATCTCAAAGCTTTTCAATTTCGAAGAGTAATGGAAAAATGTTTACTCAATTCCGAAACTGTGCTTCCTATTTGTATAATGTGTGAAAAAGCTGCCCAGCTCGAGAATAGAACTTAATTATTAAACGACATCATTTCGTAGAATTTATTTATAGGAAACAAACCTATAAAGATTTTATCTAGAGTATAAAAAAATAAACTAAAGGTGGGATCAGTCATTGTTGGGGGTTGTTTCGCGAATCGCTTTCTTCGAGCTATTTCTGATACTTTTTAAATCGAACAGCTTCCTTTGAGCGCGAAATTCGTAGAGGTCAATTGCTGATATTAATAGAAATATTTACATTCTCATTATTATGTCTTGATCATATAAATACCTACAAAAAAATTAATTAAATAACTAAATAACAAGTGAGATGACACCTCTGAATTGTTGAAATGGGTACGTGAACTTTATAGAATTTTGAGGGAAACCCAAGTTTTTAGAGGTCATTTCAATCAGACACACCGGCCAAGCGTCGAATGTTCAGAGATCAATCAATTATCGAATCATGAGATCGTCGACATGGAAGTAGTAGGTTTCCAATTGACTGATGTTTTATATTGCTAACTAAAATAAGTTGGTAATTTACCCAGCGGAGTCTAAGTATTAGTGGTAATCACTACAGTCTGCCAAACTAGAGGTGATGAATCCTCGTATATTATTGCCTTATCATCCGTGGTCTAAAAAAATATAGTGAAAAGTGCGGTAGTAACCTTTACAGATCAGGTTAATTATTTAGGTGTATAAACTTTCCAGATAATTGTAACTGAAAACTTTTCAAAGCCATTAATTGTGGTAAATATTTTAACATTTAAAAAATATGCTATCCTCTATTTTTTCACGCTTGGCTCACTACAAACGACTTTAGTAAAAGTAACTCAGGAATCGTTAAATCGATGATCTTGCTATTGTATTTCACAGTATGTAAGGCTTTGGGAAGCTTTAGTTTTATATTATTATATTTTGAGAAGAGTAAATGCCATCAAGTTGAAATTTATACTTCATATACAATAGGTATATCTATTTTAGATAAAAATTTTAATGTTCCTATACCCTTACATTTTTAAGTTCGGCAGGCACCAACCACATCACCTTCGCAAATCACTTCACTGTGTAGCTTCCAGACAAAAGTCATTAAAAAAAGAGCACAGATCATGAGCCTGAATTTTCTCATGGGAAGGCAGACATGCCTGTATCCACGAGTCGGTCTACAGCACCCAACGAAATCTCATTCAATTTTTTATACTATAGGAACCAACTTTATAACAAAATTATTAGCTATCCTTTGAAAGGTTTCCGTTGAACATGACTGACTAATCAACAAGAGAAAATTGAATTGAGTTTCGAATTTTTAAAACTGATTTTGTAATTTCCTAATAAATGTCGGTCATAGCGAGGCATGAGATAGAAACATTTTTACTCTGTATCGTTTAACTAAAGGGTTATTCGATTGGTACATAACAATTTTATATCTTAATACCTACAAACGAACCTTTGAAAATTTTTGTCTGTTCAATGTCAAAACGTCAGTCAAGGTTTCCATTTTTATCATGGTGAAGTTCAACGTTTAAAAGTTCTCTTAATTATTCTATGTATTATTTAAATTCAAATTTGCAGTCGCTATTGAATAACTTAAAGCGTTCTGAAGCTATCTATCAATATTGATTGATACGTGTTTTAAGAATTTTTGTATAATATTACAGCTACTCGAAGGAGTGCACGGATGTTACCTTGAACTCAATCTTGTTTATGACTTAAAACTAATTCCTGCAAAAGTTTTACTATCTGCTTTAACACATTCTTGGGTTACAGTTGATTCTGTATTCTGTAACTTGCATACAATTTTGAAGGACTTTTGTCGGCTGATACACGAAGGACTTATCAGATTTGCATTATATTCGTAATTCTAGGTTCAAACATTGGGTAGTTTATTTTTATAAGGATGCCTTAGGTCACCTTAAAATTCTACAGCAATTTAATCAGAAGGGCCTAACCGACTCAAGGTGCAATCTACTGCCGACCGTCGCGGACAGCAGTAACTGTTAACCTTTGCACTCACAACCGTCAACTGCCGAGCAGTCTCAAACAAACAACACAGCTTGTTTTGGTCTGAAGCAGTAATCTACTGCCGGCAGTTTCTGCTAACCGCGACGATCGGCAGTACCAGCCAGACAGTACCTTTAGTAAACGTTATCATGTCAAAGGTATATGATTTTGAGAAACCATATATGGTACCTCTAGGGAATCGAGTATCATGGTAGTCTGGTTTACCAAATTTTGGGGAAGGTGCTTCAGTCTGGTGCACGGACGGCTCTAAAGGCTCGTGTCCACTGGCAAGTAACTTGCGACATTTCTTGCTAGAGTAATTTGGTGCGATGTGTACACTATCTGTCAAATTCCAGCAATTTTACTCTAGCAAGTAGCTCTACAAAAATCTTGCAAGTAAAACTTGCTCTTCCGTATACACTTCATTATCAAAGTTTCGTTGAACTGTCAAAACAAATAAGAAAAATACCACAACTCTGGATAAAGTTCCACATTGGAAATGAGCAAAAACGTGTACTCGGAACTTCACTTGGATTTTCCGTTCATACTTCGCACGTAAACTATGGAACTACGACTCCTAAAACTAAACTTAACCTCACATCCAATTCAATTGTACTGACTTGCTGAAAAATTTCGTAACCGATCGGAACTTTCTTGCGAGATCTCAACTCTCGCAAGTTAGCGTGTACATTCACAACTTGCTTGAAAAGGCAAGCGTTTGCTGGCTAGAGCAAAAACTTGGGCAAATGTGCTCTCGGAACCGTGTACACATGCAGCAATAAATGTCATAGAGCAACTCTAACAAGTTTTGCTTGCTAGTGGACACGAGCCTTAAGACCTACATAAATACATATATAGTGGAAATTGAGCGGGTGTATTTGTACCCAATTGTAAAATATGGACGGCAATGGGACAAACAGTCACTATGTTTGAAGGAGGTACATGTCATAGAGCTGTGCGCAGGTAAACTTCTACTGAATAAACCAAAAGGCTCTACAGTTGTTAGCTTATATGACAGCCAAGCGGCATTGCTAGCACTGAAATCTTATTGTTTCCATAGCCCTGACCAGAATAGACTTAAGGCACCTTAAGGCAGCTTAAGTTTTTCTACGACTGTATAGAAATGCACGTAGACAGCCAGAATGGACTTAAGGAATCTTTCGTTGACTTTTCCAAACTTTCGTTAAAACTTAAGTGTACGGTTCTGAGCGTAGAAACTTAAGCAAACTTATGCGTTGGACATTTATTCACAGATTTTCCGAAATTTTTGTACTTTGTGACTTCAGACTTGTGATTTATAGTTAACTCCACTTTAAAAAAGAAAAATTTATTTTAGTTTACACTCTCTTGATGAGTATTTGACGGCCGATATTTGACTTTTTTAGCTGTCAAACTTCTCTTACCTTAAGGCTATTGTGGTTGGGTATAAGATTCATTAAGTTTTGCCACAAACTTTACGTGCCTTAAGGCGTTTGACGAAAAGTTGTTAAGATTCCTTAAGTCTATTCTGGTCAGGGCTAATCTAGGCTTGTGTGGGACTGTCATATTCTTCTCAAAGAGGTGGCACATCATAATAGTCTAACCCTGATGTGGGTGCCAGGGCATGAGGGAATTCCGGGTAACGAATCAGTGACCAGCTAGCCAAGCGGGGAGCCAACTCACCATCGATAGGCCCAAACCATTCTGTAGAGTAGGTAAAGGCTTCATTAAGAATGGCATTTTAAAGTGGGCAAATCTTCGGGTGGCAGATTATTGAAACTCACTTTCAGGACTTAGACAGTCAAGGAAATTCCAGACTTTCTCAAGTAGGAGAGCGTCGGAATTCTTTTCCTTAAGGGGTTAGGCCAGTCTAGGATTTTCAAAAAATCTATTTTTTGTTTTTTGGCTTAAAGTACACTTTAGGGCCCTAAAAACATTATTCAATTGGTAGAATAGTAGAAAAAAAATTTCCTGTCCAATTCGCTGTAGTGTCGAAGCCGACGAGCGCATTTTGTACCTGCTGCGGTGAGCTTCCCTTTCTCCCCCTTTTACGACTCTTACCCTCTGCACTAATGTACCGATGGGGTCTGATGTCAGTAATGGTTCCCAAAAAGGCCGTTAGGAGGTGCTAGTTCATCAATATGGTTTATGTGTGGGTAAGTCAACTGAAGGTACATACCTATAACAAAATTTTCAGCACGTAAAACTTTAAACGCGTTTTTCTCGAAACTGCATTTTTCAAATCGGGCGACGATGGTACTCGGAGACTATCGCACGTATCCATTTGAAATTTTAACTTTAGCTTTACAGTAACATTATCTAGTAAACTACGTACGATTTTTTTGTTATCATAGCAACTTTTTTTTTTATAAACAATTTACTGCTCATTTTTCGGTCAAAAATTGATTTTTTTTTTTAAAGTCCGCCATTTTACGATTTACTAGCAAATCTTATGTAGATTAAGATCCCGTTTTTTATTTTGCTTCAGATAGCACGAGTTCCTAGAATCACCGTCGCCCGTAGAGACCCTCTTGAAAAAGGTGATTCCGAAGATTGGCCCAGTAGCCGCCATTTTGTATCAAAATGTCAATATAAAATTTATTGTATACAGTCAAATACATGTTTAATAAAGCCTAAAAGAGAGAAATCCGATTCCTTTTTCCTTATTCCCATAATAAATTGTCAAAGTTAGGCATTTTTTGAGGGCTCTAGACTGGCCTAACCCCTTAAGCAGGTATAACGCACTGGTTATACTCGTCATGGGATATTTTTCCCGACATTATTTCCTTAATTATCACCTTAAGATCATCAGTAAACTATCACTAGATACATGTCGATTCTGTGATACCACATCTGAAACCACGGCACACATTCAGTGTGAGTTTAATGCAGTGGCCAGCTCAAGAAGGCAGATTCTTGGTAAATTTACTCTTACCTAAAATGACCTGTCGAAGACTGTCCTGAGTAAAATCATCTCCTTTCTTTAAGGAATCAATATGGCTTAGGAAGTGGTTAAGAGCCAGGAGTAAAATACCTCTTAGGTCGTGGTTCGAGAAGCACTGAGGCTTTTATAGGCTCTACAAATAAATAATATTTGTACAAAATTTCAAGTTTCTAGCTTGAAGCGTTCGACAAATAATCATGAATACCTGTTTTAAGGATTTTTGTATGGGAAGTAGTGGAAGGATATTACACATTAACAAACATAACCTTACTTTTTTTGATTTTAAAGGTGGTGACAAAATTTCAACTTCTTAGGTCAATGCGTTATTGAATTATCGTGCTAACGGACGGACGGAGGGATAGCAAGTGGATTTGATGTTGAAAAAATAATATATATATTTTTTTTCGTGGCTCGCTTCTCTGCGTTACAAACTTTTGCGCTGGGAAAGTCTAGCAAAAATATTAATTAAAACGAAATCATTTTTCGTAATACATGGCGTGTACTTGTTATTTTCAGCACCTTATGCATTACGAATTTCCATTAGCAGTATGAAGTAGGGGCTCTCCCTCAAATTACCACTAAAATGTGGTAGATCGTGTCAAACCTCATAGCACGAAAAATTAATACCTGCTAGTACACTGCCATAACCTTTAAACCTTTCTATCCCAAAACTTACTTGACCGAACGCTACTGTATGGTATATTAAAAATGAACTCCCTGCGCACATTATCTGCTTTTATGAGTCATAGTCCGGGATCTTGCCAGAAAAAAAATGTAACATCGGTTGTTTTAAGACAGCAGATTTTTTGGAAATTTAATTTATGTAGTCACTAGAACATTTCCTTTACACAATTTTTCCTTGATTGAATTAAAATAATAAACAAAGAACTAATTTTAGTAAAAATCTAAATTGTATAACTACAGATGCAAAGATGTAAAATCTGATCACTGGAATTGTAGATAATTGTACGAACTATTTTTTTAAATTTCAAATAAATTTATGTTATGTTATGTTAGCACATCTCCTTATAACATACAACTTTAAACATTCACCAGTTCTCTATCCAAAGATTAAATTCAATAAACTGCTCATTGAAGCAAAAATTTCGATTTGGATTGCATAAAAAACACACAGTACTAAGAATTTGCTACCTCATCAAACCTAAGAGATATGACGAAAGTTCTGAAAACGTTTTCAGCCCGCTTACATGCACTTGGGGTTGAATATTCAAAAATCCAGGAATTAATTTTTAGTTGATTATAAAGAAACCCCAAGGAGGTAAAAATCTATTTAATGTTTTATCACTCCTAAGAGATATGACGGAATTCGTGAAAATGTATGCAATCCCTTTACATCCTTAGCCTTAGGAACCGAATTTCAAAAAGATTTTCTGAAGAACTCGGAGATGAAAAATTATACCCATTGAGGGTAGAATATCCAAAAATCGCCAAATTAATTTTTAAGTAAATTTATAGAAGGCCTAGCGAAATAAAAACCAATTCGAATTCTTATCAGTTCTAATGTATATGGCGGAATTCGTGATCATATATGTAACTTCTTTACACCACCGAATCTAAACACATCTTGAAATACTTTCTATGCATTTATCAGAAAAACCCGTAGAAGCAAAATTAATTCGTTACTTCAGAATATCTAAGATATGACGAAATTCGTAAAAAAAATACCCTATTTACATTGGTAATTTAAAGATAATTTGTCCTTCATTTTGCTTCTTTCGTCAGCTTCCTTCAATCTTGTCGTGATCACTTATATCCTTTGTTCACTCTACTATTGTAATGATAGCAAGTGGATGGTAAAGGTTTCCTTAAAATGGGTCCAGTAATTTTAGAGTTAAATCAGCACAAGGATACCGCCCGTAAGTTTTATTTATTGCAAAAAAGATAAATTAATTGGCATGGCAACTGACAACTGATATTTACATGATGTAACTTTGCAGTTCTTCTCATTTGTACTGATTGAACATCTTAATATCACTATGTACCATTTCCACCTGTTATATTATTTTAATTGATTAAATAATTTAATTCTAGGAGTCAGAATTTCGCTTGAACTAACATGCATTCATAAGTCACGAGTAAAATATTTGTAAAAGATCGCGGCGATCTTGAAATTAAAATACAACAGTTTGGCTTAGGTTTCGTAAGATATCAAATATTTGTACTATGGTGAACGACCTACACCCAAACGATAAATGACTTCATACAATTTTCAAGACAGATGATTAACGATATTTCTCCTGATGAAAAGATATTGTCGGAAGTCACTACTAAAATTCTTGAACTCAATGTCGCATAGATAAGAAACTGATAAAACCCATTCAACTTATAATTGCACAATTCTAGATATAGATATGTTGTTGTAATATTTTATAACAAATCCAGATTAAAAAAAAAATTAATAAAATGATAAAAAATCTCCCTTGTGTAATCGGTAGTCAGGAAAATTACATAATCCCTTCGACTAGGTCGAAATTGCAAGGTCGCACTTTAGCACATTTACAATATATTTATTTGATACGATCGTATGAGATCACCATACGCAACGCAATACAAATCTGCCACTTTATATCGAAACTATCAAAGCTTTCGGGGAAAAATTAAAAAGAAAATTCATATCCATCAGTTATTACCGTTTTCGATTAAACACACAGCGATCGCACAAAGTCACTAAAGTCAATTTAATAGCTGCAATTTATTCTAGGCGACTAATTGAAGGGAAATCTAAATTTAGTCGATTTTAATTTGCATCACACTACGAGTTGGCCACTTTATGCGCGAAACTGCGCCAAAAACTTGATGAAGAAACGCCGCGCAACTCGACTGCAGCAATCACACGTATGATCGCGAGTAAAGTTTAAGTTAAACTGATCCGCCGACGCCGACTCTACAATTATTATTGCTTTCATAAAATCGACAACTTTTCTAGCTACTCAAGCGGCTAGCACTCTTCTAGCCAGCAATTGCTATAGGAATTTTGTTCAAGCTATTTTTATTTAATTTTTTCACACAATTGATAAAAGCTTCGCGTGTCCCCCGCTTCTTCTACCTGTAATTCACGTATGAGTAGATTTTTCGTAGGTCATTATTCATCAAGAAATTAAGCCAGTACGTGGGTTTGTTCATCCCCGACCGCCAAATTTCTAAACAATTTACTATTTTTATTTTTAGTATCACGTGCTAGCAAGGTGTTTTGGAAATTAACTGACTTTGAACTTCACAATATAGTTTTATGTAAGACTGCGTTTAATTTTCCTATCTAAAACTGAATCTAACTATTCCATTCATTACAACAATTGGACGCAAATTAGATTTTATATACTTGTGTATGACAACTTTAAAAAATTCAATAAATCATTGCAAAATTACTTCCTACGCTTTGGACGCAACTACTAAATATTATTTTTCGGAACAAAATTTTTTCATAAAAACAAAAAACCCGTGGAAGAAAGTGTAATTAGACCTAAAACATATGGCAAAATTAGTGAAAGTAATACAAAACCTTTATTCCCTCGGAAGGGATGAATATCGAAAAAACCTCTAATTCATTTTTAAGCGATTATATATGTAACAAGCTCGTGAAACCGAAAACCAGGTTGATCATCAAACCCAATAAATATGGCGATAGTCGTAAGAATTTCCATTATCCCTTTCAACCCTCTTACACTGAAAGAAAAACTATGTTTATTCCAAGGTTGCATTGACTATATCAAGGTTCTTCTAACCATAGTAAAACTGACATGTTTCCAGTGATCATGGCTATGATGGTACTAGCTAGAGTCACTGTATAAGAACTAACACAAACATCCATTATCTTGAGTACGGACAATGTGTGTTTCATTTGAAACCAGTACATTTGAAATTTTTTTGCAGTTGTCCGATTTTTCATTTTTATCTCCACTAAAGTGGATAAACGCTGTATTTAGTTGACATTTCATGAGACATATGTATCTCGATTCCGTGAAACGTTAATCAAAATCCATCTGCTACGCGTATACACACTAAAACTATGCCATTTAAGAAACCTGCGAACTTTGGAGTTCGCAGGGTTCAAGAGTACTAAAAAGGTACCAAAAGCGGTCATTGTCCGTACTCATGATAGTGGATGTTTGTGTTAGTTCTTATACAGTGACTCTAGTACTAGCCATAGCACATAATTCGTAAAAACATAGTATGGTTGCATTAATCATATATCCCTACTAAAATTTAATATGGTTGTACCAATCATGCTCGTTACATGATGCAATTGTGTATTATAATCACGACAACAATATTCTATGATCAGTGGAACCATATAATTTGATAGGATAGTTCCCACAACCATACCTCTCACAGTACGAATAGTGTCGTTCGTGGTGTAAGTTCGCTTCTTCCAATTTTATGTGTGCTTTGTTCGAGAGTGTTTAATTGTTGTTCAAGTCATTTATTTATGATCGAAAGTGTTTTCTTTGTGAATTATTTTTAAGTGTCACATGTATCTTATGATTAACCCAACCTTTATGGTGTTAAAGAAGGTTGCGTGAATAATACACTAAGGTTCTAAAAGCAGAACTATGATTCAGGTAATCATGTCACATAAATTTTATGATTGACCCAACCATGTTATTATTAGATAAGGTTGCGTGAATCATACACTAATGTTCTGAAAGCAGAACTATGATTCAGGCAATCATGTCACATAAATTTTATGATTGACCCAACCATTTTATTATTAAATAAGGTTGCGTGAATCACACACCTAGGTTTCCACAACCATAATTTTGATTGAGCTAAACTTGTTACATGTTGTAACATAGTTGTGGCAACTATAACCTTAATCATAGTAAGCTTCGCCCAAAATATGGCTGCCACAATCATATTTTTTCTTTGAGTGTAGCAATTGAATATGAATTTGATTTTAAACGATGGAAAGTTCGTGAAAGTCAAGATCAATTCGATAGATACCTCATCCGACCGAAAACAGATGTGGATGTTATGAAATCGTTTGCAATTTGCTTACACCACATTAAGGGTTGAATATCAATAAGTCCTGAAATCAGTTTTGAGGCGAATTTCAAAAAAGTTGGTGGAAGTAAGCATCAATTCTCATTAGACCTAAAAGATATAGCGGAATTCGTGAAATTATATTCAACTTCTTTATACCCTCTAAGAGGCGAATACCAAAAAATCTTCTTGTGAAGTTGCTACACTAAAGAAAAGGTTAATATCTTTAGTGTTCAATTTTGTAACCACACCCCCGCCTTTCTACCGCCCTTAAAAATGTAACCCCTTTTCTAATCTCCTAGTATCTATTAAGTTAACCACAAAGTTTCAACCGTCTAACATTACTCGTTCAAAAGATAAGGATTTAAGAAAAATGAGTAAACATACGAGGTTATTCTGGCTAACTCGATTCAGTCTTTAAGGGGCCTCAGCCCACGGGTTTCAAAAATTCATTAAAATTCGAGCGGCATAGATAAATTTGTAAAATTCATTTATATGAGTTATAAATAACATCTTTTATTGATTCGGTTGAGTATTGTTATGAATTTAACATAGCTGTTGCTTACAGGCGGTTTTTTTGGTTTTTCCAACAGTTTACAATAATGGACTGAGGTCTTTTAAGCATGAACCCATTCATATGTTTTCACGGATTCCTATATAATTCATATTATGTAAACAACGGCATAACACCCCATTAGAGCTTGGATATCACAACAATTTGGAAGAATTTTTTCTAGGCAGCAGAAGTAAAATAGCTCGATATATCTAAACGTTTTAACGAAGTTCGTGAAAATAAGGGTTTCAAAGATATTGTTTATTACTCAACGTCTGAACGCCAATGAAAATCTAAACTTTTTCTTGCTTTAATTACTCTAGAAGCGCATCTACATATGTATATGTATTAGCTTTCAACTTTCTAGCATCAACCGTTTCTGAGATATAAGAAAATACCCCTATCCACCGTGCCTTACTACTGCTATCAAAAAGTTTATTTTTCCAGGTTGTCTCTATAGAGATTCCATATATGTATGTAATTCTAAATTTTTAGGTTTCTATTCATTACCGTTTTCCGGAAATAAAAATCAGAATGTTTTCCATTTTACCCCCCTTCCACCATCACCCGCAACATCTACAGCCTCATAATTTCCCTACTAGAGATCTATTGACCCCAACTTCTGTAAAATTTTCAAAAAACTAAATTTTTTGAAAAATTGCTATTATACTGTCGTGCTCCACCTCCCCCTGAAAAAGTTTACTGTTAGTAGACTCCCCTTACATGCGATTTAACGATGTAAACGCAGTAATTCTCTCAGGAAAATTGGCGAAGTGAATGTTATACTTTTATTTTAATTGACCGCAACCTGCGGTTTGTTATCTAAGCAAAGCTGAGTAGGTGATTATTCAGCATAGTAAAAAGTAATACACCAGCTCGTGAATTCATATCGTACACCCAGGACCTATAGGATATGAAGAAATGATATGTAAATCTGTAATGATTGGGATTAACCCCGAACATTAATATAAGTCCCCGTAAAACCGAACCTGGCAACAGCAACTAGAAAGTTCTTCATTATTCCATTTCTGGACACTTAAGCACTTTGAAAAATTAAGAAAAAGGAAATTCATTGTCTCCTTCAGACAGTGTTCTGTAGAATCAGTAGCTACGAGTATCTTATCAAGTTATCATTGCATTCCGTAATGTAACAACTGATAAGCACGGTAAACGTTCGCTTGCTATATAACGTGAATGACATTCACTCCACTACCGAAGTCAACTATCACAAAATGCTTTTCCCATATTTTATTTTCGACAAAATGTACTCACCCTCTAATTAATAAAATCTAAGCTGACCTAAGTGGCATAAAGACCGTTTGAGCTATTCCACGTATATAGTATTAACTGTGCGCTTGGTGTAAGCCTTTTTTTTGTATTAAATTTGAATATGTTTACAGGTTACAGGTTTTTTTTTTAATGAAAACTTGATATATTACACAACATTCACGTGACTTTTCCGATAGTGGCCTAGTGGTGTAGTTACACAGCTTAATTGCAATGAAAGCTTTGGTTGACGTTCACTTCCATTTGGGAGCAAAATGGACAGACTGTGTACGAGTACGTGGGTAGTGCGCAAGATTCTTTCTAACTCCCCGAACCACTTCACCTAATTTCGTAGTCATAGGTTCTCAGAATGAATAGCTCCACTTGAACTTGTGAACGACGAACTAGAAACTTGTATAGTAAATTAGTAGGACATTATTTATCTTGGTAAGATAGTGGCTAAGGAGTCTCTTACAGATATATCATATTCAGTTCATCTATAACGGTAGAGAAAAAAACCTAAGAAATCGAACTATGTATTGTGGACGTAAATGTAGTCTATCACTTCAAGTTTCGAACTAATAGCACCGTTGAACCTCCAAATTTAAAGATTGCAATCCTAGAAAGGGAGCTCTCAAAGCAAAATGTGTTTGGAACTAAATGTAAAGACGGATAAAAGGATTTTGTGGAGCGCATAGTAGACAATCACTTAAGGATCTTGGAAACGTCCTATACCTAAACGGGAGATCCAACGGGAAAGCTCTCCGTGAACTACAATCCCTGGCCATATTATTAGACGCACCGAGACATTTTTAAAATGTTGCTTTTACGGAGTAAAATTAAGGCTTTTTGTAGAAGGACTCTACTAAAATACTGCAGACTATTAGGTAAATAAAACTGATAACTACGTTAAAATTTTGTAGGACATGTATTTATAAAGAAGCAACGGGAAAAAACTCGCAGATTTTTTGTATGCTTAATATTTAGCATTTCCACTTTTAGCATCAATTAAAGCCTGTATTCGCCTCGGCGTAATGTTTATGCAAGACTGCAGTTTCCTGAAGGTCCGGAGTATGGTACCAAACATCTATTATTTTGGTTGTAATGGCCTTCTTCACTACCACTTTTGATTAGGTTAGGTTAGGCGGCCAAAGCCTTACATAGACCCACGAGGGTCCATAGCGGTAACACTGAAATCAGGAGACCCAATGTACCTATGATAGTTGAGCTTGCGTTTCGATCTTTATTGAGAGATCCTCTTTTAATTCAAATGTCTCTGTTACCATAGCAAAATTTAGCTCTGCATGCTGTTAAACGAGACTTCTTTAAGATTTGTAAGGTCTGTGCACCAAGAGTCTTCACCCGTCTCCTAGAAAGAGCTGGGCAGTTGCACAGGAGGTGTTTTAGCGTTTCCCGTTCCCCGGGTAGATTACAGTTCCTGCATAGATCATTAGTAATGAGCCCCATTCTGTACGCAGCCCAGACATTCTCAATTGGATTCATGCATGGCCAATTCAGAAAGGGAACATTTTCTCAGAAAATACCTTGCCGTGTGGCAGAGAGCGCCATCCTGAATGAAGATACAACTTTCTCCACTTAGAAACCACTCCCTTCCTGAGGAAGCAATTTTGTCTGGAGGACATCTTTGTATTGGTCTTGTTTCATTGTACCCTTTACAATGTACAGACGTGAAGTTCTTTTGCAGAGATGACCGACCAAATCGTCACCTTTGTAGGGTGCTTAACTGTTGGTTTCACGCAGTTTGGATGAAATCTCTCACCTGGACGCCTTCTGACGTATTGCGCTTTGTTGGCAAGAATTTCGAAAGTGCTTTCATCACTAAAGCACACCTGAAATAATATTCATTACTAGGAAAATTTACGTAATTTAAATGAAGTTAATACCAAACGCAGTTAATAAAGTATAAAACTATAAAAATATACCGATTTCCAGAAGTCCAAATCTTTTGTTCTGATTGTTCCTTGCCCAAAGCAAACGGTTTGCTTTATTCGCACGAGTCAATTTAGGCTTACGTGCGGGTCGGGTCTACTGGCTTTCATATCGAGCTGGAGAAGCTTACGGCGAACAGTTCTTTCACTGGTTGGCACATTACACTCATTTAAATTGAGTTGTGATCTCATTCGTGGAAGCAAAACGATTTTCCACGCATATTTTCTGGAATAGCTGTTCACCCCGTAGTGTAAATTTTGATTTGCGATCAGAATTATTGTTCCTTTGGACCCAAATCTTCATTATTTTGAACTTTTTCTTTAATTCGTCTTACAAAAGCCTCAGATATATTTCTAGGTTTGAAAAACTTTTGTCATCGATTCGTGGAATTTCTCTTTCGTGAGATGTCTTGCTCTTCTCATTTTTTAAGTTTTAATTAAACCTAACAAAAACTTAAATGTCTTTGAAAATAATAAGAAACACTTCTAAATTACAACGCAGTTCATAAAAATACAAAAATCCTGCAATACTGAGGGAAAAACCAAATAAGTTTATCTTGTTCAAAATCGTCGCGGAGACTGAGCCATTAAAACAAATGGGGCTTGTCTTAATTTACAGACAAGCCGAGTCCTGGAAAGACTGCAACGTTTTCGCATCCCAAACATCAAACAAAGCGCTTTACTAGGATGTGATTCCAGTTCTTGGTAAAGTAGTCTGGGTGGTTTAGTGGCTAGAGCACTTGCCTTCGGTGCACCTGGCACCAGGTTCGAATCTGCTTGGCGACGTAATTTTCGAAAATGGGATTGGGTGCCGGACTACCAGTTCACTCAACTGTAAATGAGTACCTAAATTAAAAATCGGGGTAATAATCACGGACGAGCGTGTAGCTGACCAGTTTACCTCATAGTGTTCCGTTGGTGGTCGGTCTCTCAATGAAGTAGCTCTAGCATTACTTCAAGGCCTAGGCCCGATTTGGGCTGTTACGCCATTGATTAGTATAGAGTTGTGTAGTAAAGAGCGGCACCGAAAGGGTGGTGTATTTGCGTAGCAGACACAGGGTAAAACATCGCGCTTTTCAAAATAAAAGAAAAACCAACAATTTTTTATGAGCATTCCATCAAATGTTTATTGCAGAACCTGTATCAATTTCTCCATCTTGCAAACAAAAAATCTTTAAAAAATATACAGTATAACATTATGAGACTTAGCATAATTAAATAGAGGCATAATTTCAAAAGTGATTTAATTTTTTATATTTTTCTTATAAAAAAAAAACATAAAGTAAGAAATTTTAAAACAATTTGCGCGTTTGTAGGGTGTTTATATCAGGTTTTCTTATAACTTCTTATGGAGCATAGAATTTGGCCGCGTTATCGCATAGTTGTTATCTCTCGAACGTTCTTATTGTACCAGAAAATTTGTTCTTTTTGCCAAGTGTAATGTAAACTTTTGTTTAAACCCGGTTTGTTCTTTTTGCAAACTTATTTATTAAAATTCTGTTAATGCGATTGTATTGAAAAGCCAATTCCCTAAATGCTAAAAGCCGATTTGCCTTCATACAACTACTCTCGAGCAAGTGTGAAAAGTGTACATCTTCTACACTAAAGTCGGCAAAAAGAACAGCGGTATCTGACGTTGAACAGAAAAGGTATACACTTCCTGCTCTAGTGTAGTCAAAAAGAACAAACCTAATCATCAAGTTTCACAGATTCAGGTAAAACTTTCTTATACCTACTTTCGAGTGGGTGTAAAGTTATTTTTAAAGAAATTCTGTACGCTTTAAGACGACTGTATCATATCAGACAGACTTATTGATTATACGAAAAGGTCTTTTGAATTCGAAGAAAAACATTTAATTGCAGAATTGTCAAATAGTCAGGATCTTAGGCCGTGTAAACGAAATTCGGAAAAAAAATTTTCCAATCACTCTTTTTTTTTCCCCCAACTACAATATAAATCGGATTTCAGTATTTCATCTAGAGTATTATACGATTGGCGTTTTAAGTATGGACATTTGTTGTAAGTTAGTTCTTCTGCAAACCTAGTGTCAGGATTTCGATGTGTAAGAACATGTTAAAAAGTTTTCGCGTTCTTTTTACTTTCATTAGGTCTGTTCTTTTTGTCGGGTTTAGTGTACACTGAGTACACTTTTTCCACTAGCTCTCGAGCCAGTGCATACTGTTTGCCCGGTGTAAGTTGCACTTTCTTGCACCCGATTTTCTAAACAGCCTTTGACGTCAAATCAATGACACAAACTCAACCTCAAATAGTGTTCTTGTTCCTTCCCCGTCACTCCCTTTTACACTTTCCTGCACTAGCTCGAGAGCCAGTGCAAAAAGTGTAGAAGGTGTACACTACACCCGTCAAATAGAACAGACCAATTAGGTTTGTTTCTTTTGCCCGGTGTAAGTTGTACTTTGTTGCACTCGATTTTCTAAACAGCCTTTGACGTCAAATGAATGACACAAACTCAACCTCAAATAGTGTTCTTGTTCCTTCCACGCCACTCCCTTTTACACTTTCCTGCACTAGCTCGAGAGCCAGTGCAAAAAGTGTAGAAGGTGTACACTACACCCGTCAAATAGAACAGACCAATTGATTGACGTCAAATGTTGTTTAGAAAATCTAGTGCAAAAAAGTGCAGAAATTTCATGCAAAATGAACAGACTTATTTTCTTATAATATCGACTCCCCTTTGTTCCTGGCCTCCCTAATATTTACATTACGAATTTTATAATTACTTCATCACTTTTGAAATTGTCCTTACACTGACTTATGGAAGTTGTATGTGTTTTGAAACAAGAGTATAAATGGGATACAGAAATAAAATTATTTCGTAACAAAAGTGATTGCATTCCAAAAATCCAATAAGTTCGATACGATTACGTCACAGAATTACAATTGTTTATTATTATAATCAAAGAAAAATAATAATAAAAGCGAAAAATTTTTCATAGGCGCTCTCGATTTGACCACAAGTAACCGAAATCGAAACTGTCGATTGGTTTTTGGTCAGCAATTGAAAATATGCAGAAAAACCATATAAATAAAAAAAATATTAACATTAAATAATTAATCAGTGGAATTTTGAGAATTTTAAATATTGTATTTTAATTTTATGTTTTTTTCTAGACCAATTTTTTTTTTAGTTGTTTTCAATTATTTACTATTTATATTTTTTTTTTGTTTCTCGTCTTCGTTAGGTATAAAAATTAAATTATTTTGTATATTTGATAAAAAAAAAAAAAAAAATTATACTCGAAAATAAAAAAACAGTCTACAATTTTTCTTCTTCAAGACCATGTTTAAAGAACATTAGTACCGGAATACTGTTGCCATCGATTTCACGATATTCTAACATAGCGACCATACCATCGCAATCCATTGATTCACCAGTGAAGAATTGCAATTCCTTGAACCGTCCGAGAATATCCTTCATGGTTTTATTCATGTTATTCTTGAAGGTATCGATCTGATCGGGTGCCTTTTCTTCGAGTTTTATTATCAATCTGAAAGTAAAACAAAGATTTGCTGTTAGAAATATTTAGTTAGACTTTCTTCTATTAAACGATCCGAACACCTGTTGATGTGATTTATGTTTTCTTTTATTTTGGTAATATGCCAAAAAAAAAACAGAATTTAGTGTAAAAAGAACAAAGCTAATAAATTGATGAGTGGAAGTAGCGCAGCATACTAACATTTTAACTTAATAAAAAAATTGGAAAATTGGCACTAGCCCATACGTTAGATGCGTGATATCACAGACAATTCCGCTAAGCACTGCCGGCGCATAGATACGGAAATTATGTACATAAAGACAAAAATAAATTTAAAAAAATTTCTAAGGCGTTTAGAATGTTGATCATGCTTGTTTTACATGCGCGATATTTTTGTGCGAGAGAGCAACTTGGCTGAGTAGACGGAGCCGTCACACTCTTTGCTTTGCAGTAAACCTAAATGTGCAGATCGCTTTTAACCACACTAAAAGTCTTCCGAAATTTTAGCATTTCACCTAACGGCAACGAACTATGTATATAAATATAAAGCTCCGTGTGGATTTGAAAAAAAAGAAGGATTTTTTAACCTTATCCTTATATAGCACTGTTTTGATTATATAAAATCTCGAATCAGTGCTAATCAGTGACACGAATAACAGTAGAGCCGTCAATTAATACTCAAACGAGTTGCAGTGTTATAATATGAGCAGCTTAGTAAGTTGGAAATAGATCACATTTAGTATAAGCTGTCAGCCGAAAATATGTCCTTTTTCAAGCTTGGGTATATGAAGTCATGTTTCACGTCAGCAAAATACTGGTATAATGCGATAGGTGATATGACTGCGAGACATTGTACGTATCTGATCAATTGGTTCGAACTCGAAATACGTTTTCGAACAATCGGTTAACTACCGAATTACAAATTGCTAATGGAATATATGTAACTATTCGCGCTACAAGAACCAGAAGAAAAATGGGATAAAACACTTGCCACGAGTTGAAAAACAAAAAGTTACTCATTTACATGTGCGGATCTGATGGATGGCTGGAAGCAAAGTTGGTGGTAATTAAAAACACTATTTAGAGCACTATATAGCCTATAGCTTCTAAAGGTCATCTGCGTACGGATCAAATTCAGAATCCTTAACAACCGGTTTCACGAGGCATTTGATTTTTTTTTGGATATTAGTATGATGCAGCATACAACATAGTACGTATACCGTTTCAGTACAAAATCTGAACACCAGAGGTTCTACAAAACTAAACTAAACTGTAAACTGTAGGACACAAACAGCATGGGACAAATCTGAAACCAGAAAAACCTATTTTTTTTTCATAATTACCCGATTTCATTTAAATAGAAATATCCTCACAAAGGGTTGCCAATTTAAGTTTTGCATGTCAGAACAGTTTGAAAATTTTCACGGAGTTGCTAGTGGAAATTGTGCTGAACTTTGTCTCGCTTCATCATCGGTTTATATTTACTCATTATCACGGAAATAATTTTGCACTTTCTCGAAATTTAAAAATTTAGTTGACAGCACAGGTCCATCATTCCCATTAATGTTTATTGTTGTATCTATAATTTATGCTGCTTTACTTATATAATAAGGTTTTTAATTAACATATTTACTTGGCCCCCGCAAGTGAATTTAAATCTCAAAACTGGCCCTCACAGCGAAAAGATTGGACACCCCTGATCTAGAGTATAAAAAAATCTTCCACTCTGCTGACTATTTGGCAAGAGATGTAACCTTTGGTGTGACGAAGTAACATTTTTTTTCTTCCATTTATTTAACTTATTACCGCGGGGAGATTCTAGTAATTTTCTTTTTACTTTTTCCCTCAATTCAATATCGTTATACGTTTAAGGGGTTACATTGGTGATGCAAACGTACAGTGGCGAGCACATGTGGATACATGTTAATCAAATTTGACTTAAAATACTTGTAAAATCCTTAAAAATACATTAATCGATTTGAAATTTTTGCAGTTGAATTCTTTATTAATATTAAGGTTAAAAAAATTATAAACAAAATTATAACTTATAAACTCAGTCTAGGTTTTAAAACAAATAATCGAAATGGGCAATGTATCCACTTTTGCACGTTTCGTTTCTTCTGTTACAACACTGATCTGTGAATCGAAACAAAACGTAAAAACGGGATTCACAGCAATTGCAGTGTTAACGTTGTGCGAAATAGTGTTTTACGCGGCAAAGCATAAAAGTTCGATTTAATCAGTCACGCGTTTTTACTTTTTCTGTGAGTATTTCAATTTTGAAGCAAAAATGAAGAAAATATCGGAATACTTAGAAAATCAAATTATGTAAATGACGAAAAACAATGAGTCAGCACGTAAAATAGCTAAATCACTGGGTATTTGCCACCGAACCGTGCTTTAAGTAAGAAGGAGACGCAATGTTAGTGCTCCTGAAATTAATAAATCGCGACCACGATTGCTAACTAATAGAGATGCTCGAGCTATGGAGCGCCTCATGACCACCAAACTGAAGACAACACCAAAAGAGGCTGCAGTTGCCATTAACAAACCCGTAAGTGAGTGTACAGCACGCAGAGCACTTCACAGGATCGGACTAACAGCGGCAGTTAAGCAAAAAACTCCATGACTATCAGAGTTAAATGTTGCATCACGTCTCAAATTTTGCAAGGAGCACTAGGATTGGAGCGTAGATGATTGGAAAAGGGTAATTTGGTCCGACGAGACCAAAATAAACCGATTTAAGTCCGATAGTAAGGAGTATTACTGGCACCGCCCAAACGAAAAGTTGAAAAAGCATCAAGTGAAAGAAAGTATGAAGCATGGAGGAGGCGGCTTGATGGTGTGGGGTTGCTTCACTTGAGGGAACGTAGGTCCTTTTGGTTAAAATCGATGGTATTATGAAAAAGGAACAATATTTTCATATTTTGGAGTCTAATCTACCAGACTTCGTAGACGAATGTGCTTATCCAGAATATGAAGTCATTTTTCAGCAAGATGGACCCCCAAAGCACACGGCGAAAATCGTTAAGGAGTGGCTCATCAGGCAACGTTTTAAAAAAATGCAGTGGCCTGCTCAAAGCCCAGACCTTAACCCTATCGAAAATTTATGGGTTTTGCTTAAAAAAGGACTAGCTTGGTACGACACCGCACCGAAGAGATTGGATGAGCTTTGGTGTCGAGTTCAGACGGAGTGGAGTAATTTTCCACATGAACTAATTGAAAAATTAGTGGAGAGCATGCCTAAGCGTATGCTCGCCGCTATTAAACCCAAAGGTCTCTGGACTAAATATTAAAAAAATATTCTTAGCTTCTTTTTCGTGAACGTGCAAAAGTGGATACATTGCCCATTTCAATTATTTCTTTTAAAACCTAGACTAAGTTTATAAGTTATAATTTTGATTATTATTTTTTTCACATAAATATTAATAAAGAATTCAACTACAAAAAATTCAAATCGATTAATGTATTTTTAAGGATCTTACAAGTATTTTAACCCTTTCAGTCACCGTGTCTACAATTGTAGACATCAAATTATAAGGAAGATATCGCACGAGCTAAGCCGGTTTGTGTATTGCATCCTTAAAATTTCTTTAGTTACATTCTTTTGTTTCCGAAAATGTTCATTTCGTTGTGATTCGATGAACAGGGCAGAGGTGATACAACAAAATAGTAAAGTTACTCAACAGAAAAAAATTTAATTCGTGACCGAAAGGGTTAAGTCAAATTTGATTAACATGTATCCACATGTGCTCGCCACTGTAAGTAGATGGTAAGTAGATTGCCTTGCCATTAAGCATACCATGTAATGGTATGTATGTATAATGCAACACAATATTGAAAAGAAGCTGTTTGTTTTAGCGCAAAACTTCTTGACTAGCCATTAACCTTTACTAAATGGTCAATGGCTAGTCAAACAGGTGTTTTCCCAAAGCAGTAGTATAGTAGTATAAAAAATTAATAAAATTGTTGCTAGTGTAAAAAGTGTACGTGGTTCGCGGTCTTTTAAAAAACACTAGAACTCTAGAACGAAACGTTCGTTATAAAACAACAGAACATAATGCTAGAAAAGCGGTGATACTAACATGCGTATTTTATAATATCGTTTTGGATATAGTTATGCGGTGCTTTTACTACGTTTACATGAAGAATCAACACCGGACCGAAACATGAAATGGCATTAAAACGAACGACATAACCGGTTTCGATTCGATCCAGGTCGAGAAGTTGGCTTGGATCGAGTCGATCTCGTTTCAACCCGATCTGATTTACATGCGATTTTAGAGGATTTAATCCGGATTCAATCCTCCATGTAAACGTAGTTCAAAGAACGAAATTTGGATCGCGTTCGCGACAACACCGAAACGAAAGATCGAAACATGAGAACGCATTAAAACGAACGACATATACTGCGTTTGCATGGAGGATTGAATCAGGATTCAATCCTTAGTTCTCTCAAAGTTTTTGCATTTAGAGCGGAGGAGCACGGGATCATCTCCACGCAAAATCTGCTTGTTCTTCGAATGGAGATCGACACTGTGATACTCTTTAAGGACCGTGTTTTGGCGACCAGTGAAAAACGTCAAAGCTGATCGGTGCACTTACACGCATCATGGAGAAAATCGAAAAAAAACACGCTGTGGCAGGTGAAAACTTTCAGCAGCGGTCACAACTCACGAGCTCCATAAACATACACGCTACATCGATCTAGGCAGATGCGACACAGAAAGCGTCACACATAACCGGATTCCGATTAACGTATCGTCTAGCTAAGGACTCGCAATGAAGTTTTTTTTTTAATTTCATATTATTTTTCTATACTCATTTCTGCACATCACAAAAAGACCGCACCATTAACAGGAAGTGCCTCAATTGTTCTGAAGTGGAGGAAGTCGAATAAGTCACTGCAAGATATTTTTTATTTTTCAACGAACTGGACATATCTAAAGGCATGGGTCCTGACGGTGTCCCACCCATTTTTTTTATGGAACTGTCGACAGTGTCTTGTGCAACCCCTAACGTTTATTTTCAACCTATCCCTGCAGTCAGGTTTTTTTTCCCAATATGTGGAAAACTTCCTTCGTTATTCCCATCCACAAATCGGGAGACAAGGGCAATGTAGAGAATTATAGACCGATTTCAATCCAATCCACTGTTTCCAAAATCTTTGACGCAATTGTAAAACGGAAACTGACCCCCTTGTTCAGAAATTACATCACTCCTTTTCAGCATGGGTTCCAGAAACGCAAATCGACTGTAATTAATCTCTTGCCATACGTGCAAACGATCAACTCTGCTCTAGAATCTAAATCCGAAGTTCACGCAGTATATACGGACTTCGCGAAGGCTTTTGACAAGGTCAATCACTATCTACTTATTTCTAAGCTTGCAGACCTAGGCGTATCAGGCGATTTACTCAATTGGATACGTGACTTTCTACAGGATCGGTCCTGCGTTGTCAATATAAAAACTGCCCAATCTAAACCTGTCAATTCGGGTGTGCCGCAAGGTTCTCACCTCGGACCGCTGTTGTTCTTATTATTCATCAATAACATCAGTTATATATTTGATAATGTAAATTTTCTTTTGTTTGCAGACGATCCAAAAATTTTTAAAACTGTCAATTCAATACGAGATTGTGTAGCTATTCAACATAATATTGATAGGCTCTTTGAGTGGAGTGTAGCTAATCGCCTTCCTTTAAATATAATTAAATGCAGTTACATTATTTTTCATAGAGTGCGTGAATCCACTTCCTTTAATTATAAGATAAATAATTGCCCCTTAGTCCGCGTGCTGACTATAAAAGACTTAGGACTTGTGCTCGATGCATCACTCACTCTCGTACCACATATAACACAAATTTGCAACTCTGCTCGGAGAATGCTTGGGTTCGTCATAAGAAATACCCAAAACTTTCGGAATATTCATTGCCTAAAAGCTCTCTACTGTTCTCTGGTGCGTTCTCAGCTTGAATATCTGTCGGTCATTTGGAACCCTTATTTCCAAGTGCACTCTTCGAGGCTTGAGACGGTTCAGCACAAATTTCTTCGATACATCGCCTACAAGCTTCACATACCTGTTACTGAAATTAATTACGACTCTATGCTTGCCACTTTAAATTTAAACACTCTTTCCAAACGGCGTGAGCAATTTGACTTGATTGCACTGTTCAGGATCTTAAACAGCGACTTAGACTCCCCACAATTACTTGAGTGCATTAATTTTCGTGTACCTAGCCGCTCATCACGATCTAATGATCTATTCTACACCAAGTGTCATATGACTGCATATGGCAAGAACTGCCCAGCCACTCGATTAATGGAAACTGGAAATACATTTTGTGGCATTATCGATTTTTTTAATACAAATGTTGCTGAAATCAAATCATTGAATTTCTTGAAATCTTAGTTTTGATTAAATTGAATTATATATGTATGTACTAATTCTAATATTGATGTTGATATTTATAATATTATACTATATTCTGAAGGGTGACGCACCCGTTAATTTTATAAAATAAAATAAAATAAACTCTCCTGAAAAATAGTGCTTTTCTAACTTTCGGTACACGTTTCTCAGTAACCACACACAGTAGCGTCTTAATTTTTTCGTGGTAATATTGACTAGCTTCATGAATGAGCAAATTAAAATATATATGAAAGAAAAACAGTAAAAAAATTGTATTCACTCCCTTTTTCTTAAATATCTACACTTTTAGTGAATTTTTTTTAATTTACTCATGTAGTAGACTTTTAAATACACTAAACAATAAGTGTAAAAAATTTTACTGTTGTGAGTTCAGTGGAAGCTGAGATTCAGATACCGAAACATAACGCGTTTCGCCATACAAAATGTATGGGAGCTAGAATTTTGCAACGAGTTCCTTAAGGCTACATGTGCACGTTAAATGCGATTTTGATAATTTACGACTATTTTCTTGCCAATATTTCACGATAATGGCAAAAAAAAAAAAAATTAAACCACTTTATTAGCTGGTATGTAAACTAGGTCGTCCATAGAAAAAAGTTCAAAAGTGTATTTGGAAAAAATGATATTAGAACAACACTTGAACATTTTTTAAAATGCGTAAATTCGAGTTTTTTAAACGCATATTACCTATTTCGTGAATAATTAACATGTCATTTTCATTAATATAATGCTAGAAAAAAAGAAGGTACATATGTATATAAAATTTTAAAAAATTTTCATTTTTGTTAATAATATATGAAGTCAAACTGAAGCAATTTTTCACGATTTTCATGGCAAGAATTCCATAAGACCGCATTTCATTCAAAAGTATCATAGATAGTATAATTAATTAATGTTTCTGTAAAATCAAAATTAGTTCGCTGATAGCAAAGAGCTAGTGGAGACGACAAGCCACCGGTTTTGTATAGTGCTTTGAAGCCAAAAACACGATGAAAATTGAGACAAAACATGGTCGTTATATCAAATTGTTGTTGGCTTAGCGTGTGAGTGAGCGAGACAAAACAGGTACGTTATGTCAATTTGTTGTTGTTTTGCATGCAAGTGAATGCGACGACGTCCGCCTTCAACTCAACCGCTGCTTGTCATCTCCACTATATATCTCTATGACTGACAGCGAACGATGCAGACGTGTCCACGCCAAATTACACAAACGAAAAACGATTTCAATAGATTAAAATCCTTTCAAGAAAGAAAAATCAAACTGGGATAAAAAAATTGTCGTACCGAACTCATGGGGCCTTAAGGTGGTTGTCTTATGTGACGACCAGTTTCTCTTTGCTTTTTTCCGAAATTTTTTTTCCTGATTATAAAAGAACCAATTTTGAAAATTTTACCACATTTATTCATATTTCAACAAAAGTTAGGAGTTTTTTTTTAAGGATAAATATTGTTTTTTTTTTAAAAGAAAATGGTAGCTGTAAAGTCCTTTTACACAGCCAACATCAAAAAATTAAATTGATACATATGTACTTCATTTAGAGGCCTGTGGCTATAACCAGTACCAGAATGAAGTTAAAATTTTAAAAATAAAAAATTGGAATAACATTAATTTTTTCAGATCCGCACAACATATTTTTTCTGAATCGTGGCTGTCAATTTGAAAAATGCAGTTTTGAGACAAACGCAATTAAAGATCGGTGGTGGCTCGGGCCAGCTCCAAACAGCTAGTTCTATTAAGGCCCAACACCACTGTAAAAATTTGGAAAAATCAATTTTTTTTTTTATTTGCTTAAAAAATTCTTTGAACCTTGGAGAATATGGGGAAAAAATTTTAAATCATGAAAATGAATTTTATCCTGGAATTTGGAGCTCTTTAGGCTGCTTCGAAACGACTACCTGTGTCGCATCAGGTATCCATCTGAGAAGATATTGCCTAATGATTTACCTGTTGGTTTCGAACTTCTGCAATACACTAATAGATATCGCAAAAAAGGTTTTTTGTTCCATTGGATGTATTTTCACACAGAATTTCGTTAGTATAGCGTCAGTTCATGTACAAAAAGGTAAAAATCCTATACATAGCAACGGATATCGCTGTATGCAATTTTAATGATAGACTGACTAACATACCACGGATTACGAAGGTTCTGGATGTGGATATTGGCGTCTAATGCTACACTTTTTTGTGTCAAGTTCGATACTAAGCGAATCCAGTACGCTGAGAATTCATTGACAGTTGCTGCAAAAAAGGCGCGCCATCACCATTAAGGGGATTGAAGAGGAATATTTCAACTTAGAAGGACAGCTTCATGGTCCTGGAGTCAGATTGATGGTAAAAAATAATTAAAACTAGAATTATTTACTTGTTCATGTCTGTAATACATTTCAAAACTTTGAACGCGTTTTTCTCGAAACACGATTTTCGAAATCGGCCTGCATTTTATCTCGAACAATTTTCATTCTATTCATTTGAATTTTTTACCATATCTTCAAAATAATAATCCTAAGAGAATGACGTACGGAATTTTTGATACGTTGATTTAAAAAATAGTTATTAGCAAATGACTGTCCTGTTTTTGGTCGAAAATTGAAAAATATGATTCAAATACTCGCCAACCGCACAAAACTCAATATTTCTAAATTCCCGTACATCATTCTCTAGCTATACTCATGAAGATTCAGTAATTTTTTTTCGTTATGCTAGATTCAAATTTACGCAAGCAAAACTGCAGGCAGCAGAGCGCCTACAATTTAACATGCCTCGGGAGAATGATTTTAGTACCGCCATTTTGTAAATTTTTGACCTAATTTTTTTTCTATTAATATTTAAATATATGGTTATTCAGTTCCCAAAATATTATTTATCTATTTCCTTTCCTTCCATTTAAAAAAATTGTCGAAAAAGAGCATTTTTTTAGACTGTTACAGTGTTGTGGTGTAAAATCCTTTTGCATACATATTGTGGAAATAATTTGGAAGTGATTTAGTGAAAAAACAATTTTTTTTTCTGACCCGGTATATAGGATGACTCACTTCACACATCTTAGGGCCGGTTTCACAGTCGAAGTTTAAACCAAACATTTTTTTTTAAACTTAAGCCTAGTACTGTGCTCCGAGCGAAACGAAATGAACTGTCAAAGTTTTATCCAGATAGATCCCTAGCATGAGCACACCGATCAAGTTGCCTCCAAAACTTTGAAGTCCATTCGTATCGTATACCCTTTTATTAATCGGAAGTCTAAACTCAGCCTGGAAAATAAGCTGCTTGTATATAAGTCCGTCATGCGTCCCATATTTTCATATGGTGCGCCTATCTGGTATAGCTGCGCGAAAACTCATATACGTAAGCTTCAAATAGTCCAAAATAAATGCTTAAAAATCATTATGAACAAACCATGGCACTTCTCCACCCTGTAGAAAAAGTTGTAAGGCCTGATTTAAATAATAGCAAAATCAGGCCTGATTTCGGCCCACCAATAGGCGAAAACGCAAGGTATGACGTTCGCTCGAAGTATATGATATGAATCATAGCACCCCTGTATGAAAAGTCGTAAGGCCTGATTAAATAATAGCAAAATCAGGCCTGATTTTGGCCTACCGATAGGCGAAAACGCAAGGTATGATTATTCACCATATGAATATGATATGAATCATATCATTATGTAGGAAATGTTTTAAGATCTGATTTTTTTCACAAGTTGCCTATAGCGAAATGAAAATGAAAGGGGTTCTGTGGCGCAGTGGTTACGACGCGCGTCAATCCAAAAACATTCAACACCGGGTTCGATTCCTACAAACAGCCATGGGTTTTATTAAGTCAGTAAGTGAGAAATAATATTTGAATTAGAAAAATATTGTCTTAGAAGAGTCTTCTACCTCCTCCTAGGTAACAAAAAAGAATTCATGGTAGGATTTAACTAACAAAAATAACTCAATATTTTGGATATTACTAGTATGGTATGAGTCAGACCTAAATGTGAGGCCTGATTTTTCATACTGGTTGGGGGTGCATATCGTGAATAAAATCATGGAACGCACCCATTCTATTCTATGTGCGTTTAGTTTGAGTTTTCAGTTCTTCACATGCTTCAAACGAAGGAAGAACTGCTCGTCTTGCGGAAAGAAACGCTGAAAATCAGCAATATGAAGTAGAAGAAGGCCCGATGTATGGAGCTGGGATGGCTGATTAAGAAAATGTAAGTTATATGTACGCATCTATCAGTTACACTGCCTGAAATTAACGTAAAACTTTAAGCGCGTTTTTCTCGAAACTACTTTTTTCGATGCGGTTGACATAATATCTCAAGGTCTAATCGACCGATTTACTTGAAATTTGGCATGAATATTCTTAATATATGCCTCTATCGTATGGATAAAATAAAAACTGGAAATTTCATTTTCAATATTTTTAAAAAATTCGGGAAAGTTAAAAAATTAGTGGGATAATCGACCTCAATTTTACTTTATTATTTTAATAATAAAGTATTGTTATCGATTTTTAAAAAAAAAAAAATTTGCTACCCTGAAAATTTTTTTTTATACGTTTTATGACTAATGAACGCCAAAAAAGCAAAAAAAAATTTTCTCTCCGTCTGTGCGCCGTCCGCAAACTCGTTTGAGGAATTATAGTTGCCAAACCCTATGAGCTATTAAATTGAATGAAGCAATGCGTCCGAAACGCAAAAAAGTCGAGATCGACACGTTCTAAAATCTATATCTCTTAAACCGTTAATGACAAGCAATTAAAACTTAACAAATATCTCTAGTTATACTAGGAGAGTAGATTGAAACAAAATTTTTTGGTGGGGGTGGTGGCGTACGTGGGTGGGGGTTGAAATACTTAACATTACGATATCTCAGAAACCAATTGCACCAGAAAAACAAAATTCGGTTTGGGTATAAAGCTTGATAAATAAAGATTGCTCAAAGTAAAATCTTTGAAGGGGGCAGGGGAGCATAGAAGTGGAGGGGAGCATAGAAGTGGAGGGGATAAGAATTTTTCAAAAATATCACTTTTCATATCACAACAACAGTGTATGATAGATGCTTCAATTTTTACCAGAAGTAGGTCCGATATAGCTCAAGAGAAAAAAAAATTGAAGGTGGGGGTGTAGAGGGTGAGGGTGGGGAAGGGTGAGAAGGAAAAAGTTCATATGTTGATATCTTAAAAACCTGTAATGATATAAACCTTAAACTTCGTATGTAGATAGAACTATAATAGTGCCATGGTGAAAAAATATTTTTTTTTAGGGGTAGCCACCCCCTCGTGGGGGGTGTTTTTCCTAACTTTAGAACGGCTTATGCTAGAAAGTTGAAACTCGGTCCGTATATGTAAATCAACTAGAAAAGTAGTTCTAATAAAAAAAAATTTAAATATTCATTGGCGTTCAGAAGGGGGGGGGGGGCAAAAAAATTTATCAGTAAATATAAAATGCATATATTTTCACGATTTTCGTCATATCTACTTAATCCTTCCAAATATTGAATTCACTTTTATTCCACGGATTCTTCATATGAATACCTATAATGTGTTTTCAAGATTTTTTGAATTCCACCATATCTCTCAGGTCTGATCAGATATCGAATATCTTTTCACTTCCCCAGGTTTGTTTAATAATCACATTCTTTTAAGTTTTATCTTTTTCAACCTCTAGACCGCATCCCGGAATATAACCCAATTATTTAATTCATATGTTACACCCTTTTCTAACCGCTTCCCAAACTTTTTGTAAGGTTTTCAGTCACATTGTAACATACACCGCATCCCCGAATTGAACACGTTCCAAACTTCTGCCGGAAAAATAATAAAGTTGCGCCCAGACTGTTGGCAGATTTTTTTTATAAGCCACCATTTTGCGAAAAAAATTTTTTTTCAATTTTTCTGGTTCATACGATACGGGCATGTATACTGATCCAAAATTATTCATAATTTTATTTTTCAGGTAACCAGGAGGGTAGATATCATGACAACCGGGACACGACTTTTTTTTCCCCTCTACTTCAACGACGCATAACTTACTGAAATTTTAATATTTTATTTTTTTATGTACTCTTGAGATATGAATAAATAAGCCATAAAAAAAAGGATAGTAAAAATATCAATTGCTTTTTTTTTATAAATCCTCAAAAAACGCTCGCATTTCGGGCTTCTAGACTAGAATACCGCCTTAAGATGTCTTAAGGCGGTATTCTAGATTCCATCTGTTCATCGTAGCTGAGCACAACTCGTAAAAATAATTCGAGTGCAGGAACAAGACAAGTGAAAAAAAAAATTTATCTGTAGGAAGCAAAATTAGCATTTTCAACTGTTACATACAAAAAAACACCGCAACTTCGATCATAACGAATAAATTAGAAGAAATTCTTAGGTAATGCACGCAACACTAAAACTTGCTGAATAGTTTCTTTCCTGAAAAATAATTTAAAAAAAAATGCATGCTGCGCGGAATGAGAAACTCCTGTTGCTCCTCAGACGAGCAAAAAAGTTTTAATCGATTGAAAAATGCAGATTCGTGAATCATATCGTCACACACCGATATCAAACACAAATTCCACGTAGACAGCCGCCCAAGCCACGGGAAAATATTTGCGATGGAATTTTTGGTAAAAAAAAACGAAACAGCAAAGAAATGCGATAAGATTCCAAAAAAAAAAAAAAATCTGTGTAATTGGACAGGTAGTGGTGAAGCTCATTGAAAGGGGCTAGCCACTGTTTATCAACCACTGGAATTTACTTTTGGCACTAGTCAACACTCGGCAAATCACTTAAATATTTGCCAAAAAAACGTTTTCATGCCTCAGCTAGTCGACAGCTTGAGAAATTAGAAACAAGAAAAAAAAAAAAAACCACTTACTTCTTCATGTAATCCTTAAGGTAAAGAGTGTAGGATTTCTTATCGTGGAAGGCATAGGTTTCCGATAAACGATGATTCAAAACGACATCGACACCGGAAATAACGTTGGTATCGGTTCCTTCGTCAGCTTCCTCGGCGGACGGGTTGAAGCCGGCAATTTCGACATTGCCCTCGGTACGTTGGACCAATTTGCCGTAAACCTCGTAGATGACTTCGTCAACGAGCTTCATCTTGTACGAGTCCGAGAACATCTCGTCACCTAGAAGAAAAAAAAAATTGCATTAGAAAGTTGCCTTCCGAAGAAATTGCCACGCAAAAATTCCGATCCGGAAAAATAGGTCAAGGTTTTAAAAGGCAAAACGTCAAAATCGCAACCAGAATAAATTCCGTGCAGATATCAATTCGCGCGACCACAATCCACCGCATCTAAAATTTAAACTCTGTTCGATTTTAATCGACACCAGCCGCTCCCCCGATAGGCTACAAATCGCGAATTAAAAACGAAAATTAAACGTCGAAGCGACGTCTTGGCGAAATGTCAACAAAATTTTCCCCCCGACACTTGTATCCTAGTTCGGGCCGATACTTTGCCATTTTTCACACTTTCCGAACGAAATGTTCCCTCAAACGATTACGTACCAGTGATAATGTCCTTGTACAGTCTCATTTTGCAAAGATGGAGAAAGATTTATCCTGCGATGGAATTACAGAAACGTCTGCGACAGCGGCCAAACCGGAAAAGAACGTCAACGAAGCCAAGATGTTTTAAAGACGACGATTGGAGCGCTTCGATGCAATTACGGCGAATACGCGAAGTAGTTCAGGGCTGTGTAAAAGGATTTTCAGCCATTGAATTTCGTTCAGCTTAATTTCATTGAAATTCGAATCAAAATGATTGAAAATTGAGTTTCGTTGTTTTTTTAATGATCTGAAGGAACGTGCGACCTAATTTAAAGTTGCGATTTAGCTCGAGAAATTAATTAATTCGGAGTTTCAGTAGGGTCATGGTTTGATTTAAGCAAAGACATGAACCTTTTGAGGTTGTAAATACATTCAGCAGCAAAACTGTGCCTACCGAAAGCTTTTCCGGATTAAATCGGGCATTGGTCCTGAGTTTTAATAATAAAAAACTAATCCTGTTAAAATTAACGAAATTAAACGAATCTACCCACCAACCGCACATCATTAAAAAAATCTTTTCGATACGCAACAGCAAAACAGCAAAAAAAAGAAGAAGAAACAATCATCCCCTCGAATAATTTGAAAGCTGTCAAAATAAAAATGTCGTCGTCGAACGATGACACGAGTCCTAGTCCAACAGCGCAAAAGTCCGTTTTCATGGAGCACAATCATTTAGAATGGCAGCCAATAACCATGACACTAGTAGAGTATCCAAAAGGTAAGCGATCCGTGCTACACGGACACGATGCCGTCAAACTTTTCACTGATCATTTCAATTTTCCCGCACGCAGGAGATCTAATAGGACACTTCTTAGCGTGGGTAAGCCTCTCGCCGATGGCAATTGTGGCCGGATTTGTAGCTTTAATATTATTTAGGCGTGACCTACACACGGTAAGCGTTCGACTCCGATCGACCGGATTGGCGATTAAGTTAAACGATTTTCCGTGTATTTTTCAGATAACATTCTTTTGTGGCACGCTAATCAACGAAGTTATCAATCAAATTCTGAAACATTTGATTCGAGAACCGCGACCCGTCGAACGGTCCAACTTGTACACCGAATACGGGATGCCGTCGAGTCATTCGCAATTCGTGTGGTTCTTTTCCACCTATGTAACGCTTTTTGTGCTGATAAGGTGAGTTAGTCGAGTCGTTGGTTTATTTTTAGGAAGCACTCAAGACTTGTTTCTTTCTTGTTTTCAGACTGCATCATATGAACAACAACGCACCGTTGGAGCGAGCCGTACGTCTCCTAGTGCTTGTTGTCGTTTGGATCCTTGCCTCGCTCGTCTGTTGCAGTCGCATTTATCTTCGGTATCATTCGTGGACGCAGGTCATCGTTGGATCGGTCGTGGGAATGTTTACCGGATCGCTTTGGTTCGTTTTAACGCATTTTTATCTGAGTCCAGTGTTTCCGTGCATCGTTTCGTGGTAAGTGGACAAAAACAAAATATTTGCCAATTTTTATTCACATAATCGTCAACCCAATTGGCTTCTGCGGAAACTGTGTTTATTAAAGGGTATGATGCCAAAAACAAACGGTTCTTATCCAATGACTACAAATAAGTCGAAGCCTACAAACATCACTAGATAGATTGGTAAAAGGGGTTGGTCTTTGAATCTCTTGTCACTGAAGTTACAGTTGGGCCTATTGTGACGTCTACCCGGATTGTATATGATTCCTCTTCAATCCCTGCGCTTTCAATGAAGCTTAGTATTTTACGAAAACGAATGGTCAGGAGTTTCGATAGTTCCGTGGCCGAAATGACAAACTCTTTTGTGAGCTAAATCCTCAAATGCACAGAAGATGTGCTCTGGTGTTTGGACTGCGTCATTGCAAATTCTTCAAGTTTTAGTCTCAGAGAGACCAATTCTATGAAGATGATTCCTCATGTGACAATGTCCAATCAGAGGTCCCACTAGTGTACGGGTCTGGTGGCTGAAATATCTTTGAGTGTCTATTGCGTGTCGAGTCCCACTGAATGACACTTTGCGATTTTACTACATTCGGATGTTCATTTTGAGTGTGCTTAACACGTTGACTGCCAAGCGTATTTTCAAGAAAATCGCCGTCTGGCCACCAGTGCAGCTGTAGGAAGCGTGCGCTGCTGGCTTATTATATCCGTTCGTATGTTTCTTTGTATCGAAAGATCGATCCCCACTTATCACCTCGCTACTCTGCATGAACATTTGGAATCTTTGCTGAGTAGCAAGTGGAGGTGCTATAACTTACAATCTTTGCCCCAATTTTGTTTAATATTGAAAAGAAAAATGAGAAAGTTTGTGCTTATTGAGTCCTACAGCAGTGAAGATATTCAAACAAAGTTTAAAGGACAACCGCCCCCTTTAAAATAAGCCCTATTTTATTATTTAAGATAAAAATCACCAGAGATGTGAATTTTCAAAGGGGACACCATTTTTGCGACAACTTTAACATACTATAACTAACAAAAACTCACTAACTTCACTAATTCTTTCAGTACATAAATTTTCAAAAGAACCGGCGATGGTAATTTTCCAAATTTCGTCATTTTTGGCGATTCTTAGTGGAATAACCCTAGCCAAATAAGCGTCACCCGGAATATGGGTGACATGGTAGTCAACCTGTTAATATTACCCTACAGAATAGATGTGGTCTCTGCAAACATTCAATACGAGTCGTATTAGACGGAATAACTTCATCCCCATTTCCAATTGATTCCGGTGTACCCCAGGGCTCAGTTCTATCTCCCAACCTATTTTTCATCTTTATAAACGACCTTCTGTCGTCAACTCTCAATCCAATCCATAGTTTTGCAAATGATAGTACATTAGACAATGTCTTTAATTTCGACTGGGCTGCAGAGGCACGTCCGACTTCGGTGGCCTTGCAACGCACTGAGTTATTCGGCTCATTAAACTCAGACCTCAATCTCATCTTAAACTGGGGCAAGAAAAATAGAGTAGAGTTCAAAGCCTCCAAAACACAGTCCTGTCATCTATCCCTTAAACGAGATGTTCCGACGTCGGTCCCAAGTATATCCTTTGGTTGCGTACAAATTTCTTCTTCTGATGACTTCAAATTACTAGGTGTAAAAATCAACAACCACCTAAACTGGAGCCAGCACATCTTTGATGTCGCAATTGATGCTTCTAAACGTCTTGGAATTCTACGAAAGTGTAAGAAATACTTTTCAACGTCTGATTTAGCTACAATCTACAGGGCATATATCAGACCACGTCCTGAGTACAATTCGCATATCTGGGCTGGGGCCCCTAAATCCCATTTAGCCTTGCTCAATCGTGTTCAAAAACATGCGTTCCGACTAATTGGAGACGAAGCCATTTCAGCTTCTATAGACTCCCGTGAGCATCGCCGTAATGTCGGAGTACTCAGTATTTACAACCGATATTTTCATGGTAAATGTAGTAAGGAACTAAAAGAACTTATTCCCCCACTCTTAGTCGCCCCCCGTAACACTCGCCAAGCTTCACGCGCCCACGAGTATACCGTTTAGCCCCATTCGTGGAGAACAGTGAAATTTAGGCAGTCCTTTATCCCCCGAACATCAGTAATGTGGAACGCATTGCCGGCCGACTTATTCCCTGATAAGTATGACCTTCAGTGGTTCAAAAACAACGTCCACTGACACTTTAGACGCTTCCCTCCTGTTCCACCGCATAGTAGCTGTGTCTCGGAATCCAAATGAGGTTAACTCCGTTCTTGTTTCCGAGTTCAAACAGTCATTGGAAGCAAATCCAAACAAGTTTGGAGTAGACTCACTATCGAACTGAACCTTGAGAGATACACGACTCTATGTCCATCACAAATTAATAGGAATCAGTCCACCCCTCGGAAGTGTTTCTACCTTGCGTGGACTACAGACATGTGTCGACATAAGAAGAAGACACCGGATATAATCTGAATGACCAGCATCACTAATGTGTTTCAACAAAGATATTTGAATCCCTTTATAGAAGATGTCCGAACCATATTAAAAAAATTCAATAAAGCTCTATGATGGGCGACCAATCTCCAGTGGCTACTAGAGCTTTGTATGCTAAAATTTATAGTCCACTGTAACATCAATCTGAAAGCTCTGTTTGGAAAGTCAATGTCGCCGATTCCGAAATCGGTAAATTTGTTTAATTTGTCGTTATTGTCAATATTCGTATTTTTATTTATTTATGTTTTTCAGATTCATTTAAACGTCAGTGTGAGCTGATATGCTCGAGTTGTGAGCGCAAATATTGGGAAATCCAAGCGATTCCAAAGTATTATTTTGCACATACTGAATTCAGTGCGATACTCCGTGCGCGGGTTTCCACCCCTGGTGAGCTGCTTTCTTAGTTTCAAGTGCGATAGACGATTCAATCTAACTTACGATTTTGATTTAGTGCCAGACATTCGCGACTAATTCAGTGACTATAAACTATTAGTGGCTCACTCAGAAACCTAGTTTTGATATACAAGTAATTTCTTTCGTCTGCACCAGACGCTTAGGACAAAATACTATTACCAATCCCGCCCAATTGCTGGCATGACCAGCGCAAATATATGCTCCACCGTGGCGGAGCCCCCGACCACCCTAATTCCGCTACCAATTCGCCCAAGAATAAGCGACAATGCTCCTCTAAACATCTTCTGCTTCTAATGAGTATTCGGTACAGTGTCCAGACTTTACCAATACCGCATAAACCATCAGCACCCACTCCCAAGTTTGTCGTGGTCCAATCCACCACGCCGATCAAATTCCCACAGCAATTCACCATAATTGTCGTGTAAAAAAAGGAATAGATCAGTTCTCAGCTCTATATTCTAATGCTTCGTCCCTCAGGGACGGAAGTCTTCTTTTGCTTGCTAAAAACGAGAATACCGCCCAGAAATTTCTTAAATCTACTACTAACATAAATGGTATCCCAATCAAATGCAACCTCTATGGCAAACTTAATACCTGCAAGGGGCTTGTATATTCATCCTCAACGAGATTTCACTCAGGAGGATATATTTGAAGGGTATATATATACATACATATGTACGTAGCTAAGAATTATGTGCCATTGACAATCCGATTAAAAAAACCTGCCTTAAATTGATTATTTTTTGTTAGTTGGCGAGCTTTCTCCAACATACAGGGGGTTACACCAAAAATTCTAAGACTTTGCAATAGCCACTGGAGTTAGGTCGCTCATCGAAGAGCATTTGAAACTGATATTGCCATGCTTGGGACATCTTATAGTTTCTATTATCTTTGGTTTCAAGAAGTCCTAGGCGGATAACCTTATGTCCTCCAGGCTGAGAATTGAACAAACCCTATTTCTGTATGTCGGCGATTGCTGTCTGCTGTATTGTTCCGGTTTCTGCATCGACGACTATCGGCTTTGCATCAGTATAAAATATAACTTTTCGAGATCTTTCTGGATTAGAATTCATTTGCGGAAGGACTAAGTACTTCATTAAGAACCATGGACCTAATGGTGATGATGGTTTGTAGACGACATCACTCGATATCTTGTGTGAATATCCAGGAGTTGCAAGAACGCGACTGTAATGGCTGGGTAGTCATTTCTTTGACAACATCGAGGATCTGAGGTCACTTGTGCATTACATTTGATCGCGGCAGCAAAAGAACAACTTGAAGATCAGCCTTTTCTCGTCGAGCCTCTTTTTTTATACTCTAGCTGAAATCTGAAAGTATTATAAGTTTAATCATGCCCAAAAGTTTGTAACCGAGAACCGAGCCTCGGACGGAAAAAAGTTATATTTTACCAATATGGTCTGCATATGCATTTGATCCTAACTTATGTGTAGTGCATGTTTCACAAACATCTTTCCTAGTGATGTGACATGCACGCATGCTCGTGGTCTCATCCAACGAACAGCGCCTATTTTCTGTATATTGAATTTATTTTTAGTTTTTTTTTGCGAACTAAATAAAGATTCAACTGTGCAATTTTTACCACATATTTATGCACATTTTGAGAACACTTTACCATTTTTCAAGGCCGAAATTGTCGCTCATTGCTGAGGTAACTAAGCCACTTATTTTCAAAATACCTTGTCGGTTACCACGATTGCGGCCGTTCTGTTTATCTAATATATAAAATAAAGTCAGTTTTTATGGAAATTACGGTTGTAGCCTACACCTGTGAACCGTTCCTTCCCAAATTTTGCATGGACATTCTCGAGACTACCGGGCAGGTACCGGACATAATTTTATATTCCCGAAATTAGTGGTTCACGAGTTATTTCAACATTTGAGCTTTTTAGTAAGTTAAATCAGACGAACTAGAAACAAAAAGGAGAATTTACAACTGCAGTCGTAGCCGAGCGGGTAAGGCGTCTGATTAGAAATCACATGATGATCGGTTCGAATCCTGCCGACCGCGAACATGTGTGATTTTTTTTTTGTAATTTGTGTATTTCGATTTTACTACCAGCTGCGAACACGTGACGTGAGTAACATGGGCGATGAAACAAATTTATATATTCGCGAAATTGGTGGTCGCGAGTTATTTCAACATTTGAGCTTTTTAGTAAGTTAAATCAGATTAAGTAGACACAAAAATGATAGTTTACAACTGCAGTCGTAGCCGAGCGTGTAAGGCGTCTGACTAGAAATCTGGGAGCGAAGGTTCGAATCCAGCCGACCCCGAACATGTCTAATTTTTTTTTTATTATGTTTTTCGATTTTACTACCGGCTGCGAACACGTGACGTGAGTAACAGGGGCGATGAAAAATTAAAAATTAAAAATTAAAATTTAAAAATGAATAGTAAAAAATGAAAAAATGGCTTTAATGTCTCCAGTTTCTTAAGCTGAAAAATTGTATTCGAAACGGGAGAAATGTATCAACGGGAGAGACAGGACCAATGGATAAACGGGAGTAACAGAGGCGATGGAACAACGTGAGCGTAGCCGCGGTACGCGGCATATTACAGGGGGCGATGGAACAACGTGAGCATAGCGAGCTAGTTTTAAATATAAAATTCAAACGGCATTTTATTCTGTGAAGTTTGAACTAGTTTTGGAACTAGAATAATCACACACATATTGAAAAGTGAATTTTTGGCAACTTGTTGAACTCTTATGGTTTGTTCAGACTATGCGTTTCAAACGCATTTAAGTAGGTAAATTTAACATGTAAAAAAAGTAGTGTTCAGACTAGGCAACTTATTTTATTTTTATACAAGATAGCTGGATGTGATTTAGAAATTCAGCTGTGTTTTAATAGCAAATTTATGCCTTCTAAATTGTTTGAAACAAATTAGTTTGTGTAGCAGTAATGAAAAGAGAATTTATTAGCTAATGCAGTCGTTGCACAAGCACAAAATTGAGTTTCTACAGCATTTTAAAGTTTCTTCCAAAGTTTACTTGGATTTCCGCGAGAGTTGCAGTATATGTTTTCGGTCAAATGCGTCCTAGCTACGTATTTTCGTAATCGCCTTCGGGAAGTGTTTTCAGCGCATTTAACTCGATTTAAACGGATCAATCTCGTAGTCTGAACATAGCATTATCACAATTCGTATACCTATACTTTATTTATATCACCAAATCTAATCAATAACTGTTTAATACCATATTATTCACACACAAGCATTTTTGAATTACTACTTTGTTTTAATTAAGGATTAATAAATATCGTTAAAAAAAATTAAGAACTAACAAAACTCAATTTTTGTGTTTTTTTACGCCTTCAGCTCGACGAAAAAAAAACACAATTATTCACTTTGCGGAGTGTCTACATAGGTAGGTTTAGGCTTAAGAAGGGGCGCAGCACTAGGACCGCCGCACTCACTAGGCGCCTTATGGGCCCATTGCGATCCCTTCAGGTCCTCGTGGGCTATTTTACTATCTCAGAAACATTCCAATTCCCTGCAGAACTTGACCAATTTGCCATACCCTACCGCCCTCAAATCCTCAATGCTCTCAAAGAAGAGACTACCCATTAATCTAAAGCGCCTTCTAGCGATCCCCGGGCATTCACACAAAATGTGAGTGATGTCCTCCACAGCATACAGGTCGTGGCAGAACCTGCACATATCCGACTCCACTATCTCTAGCCGCATAGCGTGTTTCCCCAGCATGCAGTGCCCCGTCAGTGCTCCAACGAGCAGGCGCAGTCTCTCTCTATCCCACTTTAAAATATTCTTAGTCTTTTGACTATCCAACTCGGGCCACAGAGATCTAGAAATCCTGCAGCTTGCTAGCCCTGCCCACCCAGAGTTGGCGGTTATTTTGGAGCGCTCACCAATTTGCGCTTTCATACCGCAAACGGGTGGACTAACATCCTCCTCTACTCTACCAATCGATGTTGATCCTGATCTAGCAAGCTCATCCGCTCTTTCGTTCCCTAGTATATTACTATGCCCTGGCACCCAGCAAATCAGTACTCTGTTCTGACTACAAAGTACCTTTAGCACTTCTCGACACCGCTTTACCAACTTGGATTCAATGGTTACCGATTCCAGAGTGAAATATTCTGATCGCATATCTCCCCCATTAACAGAATGTTTGCTGCCTGTAACACGGCCAAAATTTCCGCCTGGAAGACGCTGCATACATCTGGCAACCTAAACGACTTCTCTACACTCAGCTGCTCCGAGAAGACGCCAGCGCCAGTGCCGCATTCCATTTTTGATCCATCCGTATAAACGGAGATTTTCCCTTCACGTATTACTCTATTGTTCTCCCAGTCCACTCTACTAGGATAAGCAATTTCGTATGGCTTCCCAAAATCCAACCCCGGAATTGAGTGGTCCGTACTAATATCTGCAGCATGGCTTCCCATGAAGCTAAGAATGGAACTGTGCTCCTTAGAGCTTCTCCTAAAAAGGGCACAGCTCGATAGCCTAACTGCTGTATTTGCCGCTACCTGTTTTACAAAGATGTCCAATGGCAATAGATGCAAAAACACCTCCAACGCGGCAGTAGGAGTTGTGCGAAGGGCTTCCGTGATCATAACACAGGCATCCATGGCTTTCCACCACACCACTGCTCCATAAGTCAGAATAGGTCTCACAACCGCCGTGTACAACCAGTGCACTATATTTGGTTTAAGCCCCCAGCTTTTCCTCACAGACTGCTTACACGCGAAAAGCACATTATTTGCCTTCTTAACGCGCTCCTGAATATTTGTGTCTACATAAGTACTAAATAAGTTCACCAAATTTAAAAAAAAAAATCGTTCGATAGATTTTGAGATATCGTGTCTACCGATTTGAAAAATACAGTTTTTAAAAAAACGAGACTACTGACCATTATATTCGAAATAACAAATGAGTTTAGATAATTAGTCTGTTCTTTTTGTCGGTTTCAGTGTACACTTTCTACACTTTTTCCACTGGCTCTCGACCTAGTGCAGGAAAGTGTAAAAGGGAGTGGCGGGGAAGGAACAAGAACACTATTTGAGGTTGAGTTTGTGTCATTGATTTGACGTCAAAGGCTGTTTATAAAATCCAGTGCAAAAAAGTGCAGAAATTTCTTGCAAAAAGAACAGACTAAATATAACGGCCTGTAACTTCCGAACGCTTCGTGCTTCGAATATCGAAAAATCACTTCGCCACATATTCTATATTTGGATGTATCACATGAGATGACTCTTTTTAACTCATTTCACCTGTAGATACCGATGTGTGGAGATATCTTGGCGAGAACTAAGGCACCTATGGATGCTGCAGTGTGACGACTAGCCACATGTGTTTCTTAGTGTTTTGAAAAGTAAAAATGGTTAGCTGAAATTAAGTTACCTGAAAAGAAAATACTAGTTTAAATTCGATAAAATTTATTGACGATTGAAAAAATACTTACTTATATATTAAATTTATGCTAGCTAGGTTTAGGAAGGGGCGCAGCGCTACAACCACCGTGCTCACTATGCGGCATACGGGCATTACGATCCCTTCAGGTCCTCGTGGGCTATTCCATCACCTCAGAAACTCAGACTCCGCTATAGCGTAAGCGTACAGTGCCCCATACAGTGCCCCTAACCGCATAGCGTAAAGCGTACAGTGCCCCGTTAGTACTCCGACGAGCAGTCGCAGTTTTCCTCTATCCCAAGTCAATATATTCTTAGTCTTTTGACTATCCAACTCGGGCCACAGGGAAATCCTGCAGCTTGCAAGCCTGCCCACCTCAAGTCGGCTATCTTTTTAGAGCGCTCACCAATTTACGATTCAATGCCGCATATTGGTGGACAAATATCCTCCTCAACGCTAGCTAAATGAATATTATTTAGGTCAGTCATTCAACAACTGTTATCATTGCGCAAAAATTTACTAAACGAACAATCGGTATTTTTATTTGGCGATCAATAAATTGGGGTACGTGCAATACACTCATTTGTGGGTCGAAACGATTTCATAACTTCCATTGCACATCGGGCGCAAAAATAGTCAATTCCACCATTCGCGGTTCCGTAGCACATTTTACGCCATGATACTACAAAGTACAGCGGACAGAATCTACAATTTGAGGCTCTTGGTCGAGTATTGGGTTTCCCTGATATGGTCGACTCGACACTTTGCTTATGTCGCTAAAAAAAACCCAAATTGAGTCATGACTGAACGACTGGCATGACTTAGGAGTTTGTATGAGATACAACACTAGGTTTGGATAATGATATATTATTTTTTTGCCAAGGCATAAGATGCTTTTTTTGATTTTATTTCAGATAAACGATAAATTTCAGGTGAAAGATACTGTCTATCCTATTTCTGTAGTGAAGCGATTCCATTTATGGTACGGCATCAAGAAAATCATAAAGATTTTAAGAAATCTATTAGATGATCTTTCTGTTCGTTTGTCTAGTTTTCAGTTATGATTTGGCCTGAAGATGCTACAATATTCAATATTTGAAAACTTTTATTTCCCATATTCTCTGTGATATCTTCAACTATTACGTTTTCAAGTATGACCAGGGCAGGGCCACCCTAACCACAGTGCTAAATGGGCTATAGCCTATAGATGTTATACTACGTTATTATTTTAATAATATAGTATTTTCTTAGCTATTATATGTTTTGATATTTTTATTCATGACAGAAATAAACAGTTAACATATTCCAAATGAAATAGGCGCTACGAGACAGCCTACAACTCGATCTCTTAACATTTATACCATACATTCGTAATCATTGAATTGATAACGTCCTGGCACTATTATATTTTGCATTTGCCGCTTCCACTAGTCATCAACATTGTATTTTCTTATGACAAGGGGCGCATTATTTAGTAGCAGGCGTCGAATATCTTAGGGTGCCCCTGAGTATGACGCAACTTAAAAGATCATTATTTAACTCAAAGGAATTTCCTTTTTCTTCTGGAGGTATTCTTGTTCAGATTCTTTATCAATGGCGCGAGAGCCCAAATCGGCCTTCTGAAGTCGTTGCCTTCTATCGTCTCGATCCAAAGACCGCGTCCTCTAGCTGCGAATTTTTATAATAGCTTTGCTGTCTTCATCAACCGAGTCTTCCCATCGTTCGTGTTGTTTGCCTACTGGCCTGTTAGTACTCGCTTTGCCTTTAAGAGCTTGTTTGGTGATTCTTCTATCCTCCATTCGCTCTACATGGCCAGCGCAGATTACATAGCTTGATGAACGTTGAAGCTTCTCGTAGAGTTGATACAACGCATGGTTGTATCTTTTTCACCAGTTCAGAATGCGGTCTATTTTCATTAGTTCATGAAGTTTCAAAGTGGATACATTTGTAAGATCCGCATGATTGAAGTTGTCTGGTATTTTTTACTCTTGGTAACGCTTGGAGTTAGGTTTTTACACCATTGATTTCATCATAATCAGTTAAGATTTTTGGAGTTATTATTAAACGCAGAAAAGCATTACTGAATCTTAAAAATACATTGCATCTTAAAGATGGAGTTAGCTGGTTTGAAGATTAAGGTGTCCAATATGTGAATATCTTGTAAATTTTTAATTTGAACCGAATGAAGCGCGTTCTATATTTGAAGCTCACACCAGGGTCTAAATATAAAATTTAACTTTAAAAATATTTGATTGTTGACTTTGTATTTAAATTAAAGTTGCTTTTACTTTATTATTTTAATAATTAAGTATTGTGATCGATTTTTAAAAACAAAAATTTGCTACCCTCAAAATTTTTATTTTCACGTTTCATAACTAGTAGACGCGAAAAAAGCAATAAAAATTTTCAGTCCGTCTGTCCGCCGTACGCAAACTCGTTTGGAGGCTCGTAGCTCCCAAACGCTTTGAGATATTAAATTGAATTTTTTTTTTACGAATAGACGGGGTAGGCTCCTTGAAAGGACCAAATCTTTAGGGGTGGGGGTGTGAGGGGGAAGGAAGGGGAAGCGTTTTAGATGAAAAATTTTGGTTTCTATATCTCAGTAACCGCTTATCATAGGAAGCTGAAACTCGGAATTTCTATAGAGCTCTGATAGTAAACCCATTTGCATAAAAATTGTCAATATTGATCAAGGGGTGTGGCGTGGGGGGAAATATAATGCGTCCGAAACCCAAAAAAGGCGAGATAGACACATTCTAAAATCTATATCTCCTAAACCGTTAATGGCACACCATTTAAACTTAAGAAATATTTGTAGTTATACTAGGAGAACAGATTGAAAAAAAAATTTTGGGTGGTGGCTGTTGCGTATGGGGGGGGGGGGGTTAAAAAACTTTAGATTATGATATCTTATGAACCAATTGCTCTAGACAAATAACATTCGGTTTGGGTATAAAAGTCGACAAATAAAGATTGGTCAAAGTAAAATTTTTTAAGTGGGAGGTGAAGCATAGAAGTGGAGGGGATAAGAATTTTTCAAATAAAACACATTTCATATCTCAAGAATAGTGTAAGATAGATGCTTAGAATTTTTACCAGAAGTAGCGCTAATTGAACTCTAGTAGGGAAAAAAGTTTTGTGGTTGAGGGTGTAGAGGGTGAGGGTGGGGGAGGGTGAAAATGAAAAAGTTCAGATGCTTATATCTTAAGAACCTGTAATGATATAAACCTTAAACTTGGTATTTAGATAGAGCTATAGTAGCGCCATGTTGGAAAAATATAATTTTTTTTAGGGGTGGTATGATACGGGGGTAGGGGGTGTTTTTCCTAACTATTAAACGGCTTATGCTAGAAAGTTGAAACTCCGTGTGTATATGTAAATCAACTAGAAAAGTAATTCTGATAAAAAAAATATCGAATATTCATTGGCGTTCAGAAAGGGGAGCAAAAAAAATTATCAGTAAATATAAAATGCATATATTTTCACGATTTTAGTCATATCTACTAGGTCTTTCCAAATATTGAATTCATTTTTATTCTACGGATTCTTCGTATGAATACCTAGAAAGTGTTTTCAAGGTTTTTTGAAATTCGACCCCTAAGGGTAGTGTGGTACAAGTGGGGGGTGTTTTTCCTATATATAGAACGGCTTAAGCTACAATGTTGAAACTCGGTGTGTATATGTAAATCAACTAGAAAAGTAATTTTGATTGAAAAAAAAATCAAATATGTTTTGGCGTTCAGAAGGGGGGCAAAAAAAATTAACTGTGAAAATAGAATGCATATTTTTCCACTATTTTCGACATATCTACTAGTTCGTCCCATATATTGAATTTAATTTTATTCCACGGATTCTTCGTATGGATACCTAGAAAGTGTTTTCAAGGTTTTTTGAAATTCAACCCCTAATGGTAGTGTGGTACAAGTGGGGGTGTTTTTCCTATATATAGAACGGCTTAAGCTATAATGTTGAAACTCGGTGTGTATATGTAAATCAACTAGAAAAGCAATTTTGATTAAAAAAAATGAAATATGTATTGACGTTCAGAAGGGGGGGGGGGAATTCTCTGTGAAAATAGAATGCATATTTTTCCACGATTTTCGTCATATCTACTAGCTCGTCCCAAATATTGAATTTAATTTTATTCTACGGATTCTTCGTATGAATACCTGGAACTTGTGCCGGAAAAATAATTAAGTTACGCCCAGATTGTTGGCAGTTTTTTTTATTTACTACGAGTTTGCAGTTAACCTAGTAGAGAACAGAACGTATATGCTATACATACTAAAATAATCTGGCTTTTAACAGTAAAACGCATCGCGATAATGCATCATCATTCTGTCGAACGATTTTACCTTGGGGATCGATTCCTGCTGGATACAGACGTTGTTTATCGTTTTATTTGATAACGATAAACAGCATGTCATTAATTTTCTACTGATTTTTAACAATGACAAAATAAGATCTCTCGTGCGCCTTTATAAAATATGTACTTTTAGTTTTAGTTTTATGAAGGGGTGAAGCTGTAAGTCACCGCGCCCAAATAAATAGGTCCATATCGAGCCTCGTAGGTCACTAAACATCCCCAAAAGAACCTGATCTCTACAGAATGTGACTATGTTGTCGTGCCCGATCGAACTTAGATCCTCAAAATTGTCAAAGGAAAGAATGCCCAACCACCTCGCCTCTTTACAACAACCTGAAATTCACATAAGATGTGGGTGATGTTCTCCTCACCATATCATCAAGATAAAGGCATTACATGCACACGTTAGAGTCGACGATCCCCATTCGCATAGCGTCGTGCTTCCCTAGCAAGCAATGCCTTGTCAGTAATCCGACGGGTAATCTCAAACTTCCCCTACTCCATTCCATATCAGATACTTTAGGCTTACTTAATAAGCAGCGACTCGAGGAATAATGATTCGAATGCTACGAAAATTCATAAAATACTGCTTTTCTTTCTTTCAGGAAAATTTCGGAATTTTTCTTATTACGAGACACAACACTGATTCCAAATATATTATGGTTCGAATACACAGTGACACGACAAGAGTCACGCGCTAGATCAAGGAAGCTGATTAGCATGAAATCGCAGTGACAGCGTTGGCCCTATTAAATAGGGCATCATCTAGTCGATATTATAAGATAATATTGACAATTGATCACCCTTCATCATCGCATAATCGTTTATATGTTCTTTACGTTGGATCTTTCCTACATTTACATTAAACACGTGTACTTTTCCTTTGTTTTCATTGATTTCATTTATAAAGGCTGATAAAGTTGTATAGTAGAATAAATAATGTTTTTTTTATGTTTTCAATTCAAATAATAATGTAAAACAAATTGTAGCATTAAGCGAAATATATATTATGATAAAATGATGTACATGAGATTTATCAAACACAAGAAGAGATAGAAACCTAGTAAATTAAAGTACATGCAATTTATATTATTAATAAATGTGATGTAATCGATTTTTATACATTCTATCTCATGATAGTTGAGATAAGTAATTAAAGAAAAAAAAATTAACATGTTTCGAAGCCTTTTAGTAAAATCAGAAGAAAAAAATTATTTCGAAAAAAGTTTCATTTAGTAAAAATTTTTATATTTGTATGAAATAAAAGTAAAGCAAAGATTAAGAGCGGATAGCTTTTACGAAAATATAATCATAATGAATTTGTATACAGTATGTTATTAATTTATGTTTTTCTCTATTATTATACAATAGCTACATGCTACATTGGATGTGGTGTGCTCTTTTAGTTCTTAAACTCGTATTTAATCTTATATTTTAACTATATTACTAGCGCTTATTTACGATTTCTTTGTTCATGAAAGAATATTGTTTTTAGCATTTACCATATAATTTTGTAATGGGAAATTTTATTATGTACCTCTAATTGTTTTTTGTTTGTTTTGTAATGAAACTGATTTAATGCAATTAAACTTGATTTTTTCTAACGCGTTGTGTTTATTTTCGAAAATTTATTGATGCAGGCTTGACCTTGTGAAATCACGCCAATAAAATCAGATGTTCCGTAGAATAAAAAGCCGCAACTACGGAGGAAATGATGTATGTACATAAAAAAAAACATGTGATTAAAATTCCAGATCGTTTGTTTCACGACTCCATCCCAATCGGGAAGTCCCCGGTAAATATCTGCGTAGTATGTGAGCAGGGCCGGCCCTACCATATGTGCAAATGGTGCATTGAATCCGGGCGCCAAATTAAGGAAGGCGCTAGTTCATATTATCTCTCCAAATATTTTGCTATAAATTTAAAACATACTTAGAAATTAATAGAAAGGATTTCTTAAATACATTTGCCACACTTTTTCCGATGCATGTTCTAGATTTTGCAGGGTTTTTCCATTTTTCCATTTTCTAAAAACACTCTTTCAACTCTCGTTCAAAAACCAAAACATTGAATCTTTTCTCTTAAAGATATTCTCACTCTACGATACCGACTAGTACAGCTTTTCGTTTGTGCGATCATCTGCTATTCCAATTTTGCATTCATACGTTCATCAGCTAGTACGATTTTGCGTTCGTACGGATTCATTTGGAGCCACTGCTCCATAGCGCCGCAGCGCTGGTGCTGATTTGATTGTGTGCTGAAAGAGCTCAGAACATGATTTCTATACAATAGAAAAAGATAGATATGGAGCGAATGCGCCTCGGTGAATTATGTGGGGAAATAGGAAACACGTCATTTTTGCTAGAGGGGAATGAATGTTTTGGATGAATGATAAAGAGAAGTAATGGTATAAACACAATTGAGACGAACTTCGCTAGCGGCGGTGAAGTTCCCTGTAAAAATTTTAAAATTGTACCGCAACACACCGATGGACACAGAATTACGACGGTGAGCGGTTGGGCAAACTTTTCGGTGTGTTTCGGTACAATTTTAAAATTTTGACACCGACCTTCCGCCGCTACCGAACTTCGTCTGAATTTTATTTATACCAATAATTGGTTTAAATCAAACGAGCAAATGGCATAATCTGATAAAAAATAGAGGAAAGTTTTGAAAACAGAACCAATGCCATCTGTGAGATTTGTATTAACAATATGTATATATAAAAAAATTCAATTTGGAGAGATTTTAGTTGGCTCCTTTTCTCGAAACTGATAAGAGGCATCAAGATGACTTTTTTTGGTTAAAGATAGAATAGTATTGGTATTTCTACTGAATGAATCAATTTTTAAAAAGTTGATTCTAAATACTTTTTTTAGGTTTGAAAAACATCAAAAATGTTTAAATTTTCAAACATTATATGTCAAGTTTTTAATATTTTTGAAATTAATTCATTCATTAGCATTGGATTTACTAAAATAATAAGTGTACAAAGTTTGATTCAAAGCTGTTGAGCGGGTCCTGAGAAAAAGTTACATGAATTTGTATGAAAAATCGACAAGTGAATAAGTAAAATTTTTTTTTTTTTTTTTTAGTGAAAAATTTGTTATGTAAATTGATTAGGGCGACGAAGTGTATACTGCACCGGGCGCCGAAAAGTCTAGGGCCGGGCCTGTATGTGAGAGTCGTAGTATCGCAATCCTGTCCTGAACAGAACTGATCTGATCTTGTGGTGTCAATGAAATCTGATGTCAATGGCATCGACGTATTTGACTGAAATTCGTAAGTTATCCGACTCGACTAATTTCGAAAAAATCCTGTTGTCTTTATTGGTGGGTATGAGGGATACCTGACCAGAACACGCCGTTCGTGGCCTTGACCAGCGGACAGCGTCTGAGTCGTATGTGGTGGATCAACTCTTTCTTCGTCAAACTTCCTGGAGTTGATCCAGGCGTAGTAGAACATTCTAAGTGTCCAAATAGAGCGAGTATGCAATTAAGCCTGATTGCTGAAAATAAAAAGAAGGTTTTAATTACCTCGAAAAATAAACCTTGAAAGGAGTTACTCAAATAAGAACATAGTCATTCTCCCAGATAGGCAGCGATAAAAACCTTGACTGCACACACGGTAAACTCAAAACTGGTGTGGGAATGCCAAGAAAAATTGTGTATTCTCGGTACCAACAACAGAGTCCTTTTGCACTGGGTGCCCGGTCATGAGGGCAACGAAATAGCAGATCAACTTGCAAGAGACGGAGTAGCAGTCCGCCCTACTGAACCAGAGCCGTGCTGTGGAATCTCAACCTGCTCCATTAAAAGGAGAATAAGGGTATGGAAGGAACACAAGAAATGCCAATACTGGCCAACACTACCCAGACTGAGACAAGCCAAAAGATTCATACCGAACCACTCAACTAAAAGAAATAAACAGCTTCTAAAGTTTGATAGAAACAAAGTACGAGTAATAACCGGAATACTCATGGGTCATTCGTGCTTGAAAAATCATTTAAAAAGCTGATAGCCTTTGCAGAATCTGCCAACTGCAAGTAGAAACCTCTGAACACATTTTGTGCTGCTAAGATGCAGCAGTCGCAGCTCAGCGCCACAGTGTTTCGGAAAACACTTTGTGGACCATAGTACCATTGCAAAAATAGACCTACATCAAGTAGATAACTTCCTAAGAGAAATTAAGCTGAGTGAGAACCTCTAGGTTAAAACTGGAGGAAGATGTATTAGATATAGGCTTATCGAATTTTCAATGGAGTAGAAAGCAACCACTGCAAAAAACAAAATTCATTGAAAATTTGGTCAATATTTTTGCTGAATATAATATCTGTTCGTTTCACTCCTGATCAGTTTGTCTTAATAGGTTTTCCTTCTTCCTCACAATCTCAGTAAAAAAATGTTTGCATTCGTCATGAAAACCAACCTTTACACTGCAAATGCGAGAGAAGCAGAGCAACAAATTTTGTAATGCCAATTACGTTTTGAAAGACACTTTAAAAAAGCAATTAGTTTATTGCGGATTTTCAGTGTTAAATTTTCGACAAAGTAAATCATTTACGTGGTTTCAATAATTTAAAATTGGAGAAATCGCAGATCAGTTCTAGAATAAGGGTGATTATGAAAGAACCGAGTAGGCCTCCCTTTCAAACAATATTTCAAACAACGATCTTGGCTGTTTGCAAAGATTTTATAGTCCAAGATTCGTAGACACGCAGCTGAAATTATTAATAGATCGATCGGTTACACCATGATAAAGCCAGAGTACAGATTAAACGTGATATAGTCCGTCGTTTCGACATCAAATTCATAAACGTTTTAATTTCAGCTTCATGCAAATCTGCGAATTCAGGATGCAGATATGCGAGACCGTAAATACGTAATTTTTAAATAGGCACGTTCAATCATTTGGTTTTCTTACTAGTTACGCAAACGACGTCGTTCCACCATACCAAAGTAGATGTTATGACGTTCACCTTATATACTTATATCCTCCTTATATCATTCGGTCCTTTTACTTGCGCATCTTATGGAGAATACTTATTCCTGCTCTTCGACACATAAAAACTGAAAAAAAGTAAACCAATCGTTTTTGAAAAGCAATAACGAGTTTTCGTGATTTTAATGTTCTATAAAATTAAAGAATATCATAAACATTTTAGCTAGTAGACATTACAACATTTTAATGAATTTTTCCACTTAAATAAACATTGATTGAAACCCGCGTGTTAAGTTTTCTATTCGAACGGATTAAGATTACTGTCGTATTCATTGACTGGTGGACCTATTGCACCTTTCATATCTTCTTCGTCGTCTGCAAATGGATTTTTCGTATTATCGTAGTCGTCTTCACTATCAAATGGATTGTTCATAGATTTGGCAATCTCGATTTTTTGTATCACATGTTTTGGTTTTTCTTTAATCTTCACTTCGGGTTTTGGACTTCCTCGAGGAGTTATACGCGGACTTATATTCATTTTACGGACCTCGATTGCGCTACTAGTTGTCGGCTTAACAGTTGGTGTATATTTGTGCGCTTCATCGAATCGCAACCGACCCTCCGTTGGAATGATAGTCGGTGCTGGTTTACCTGAAATGAAAATATTTATAGATACTGTCTTTATTCAATTATTTAAATTCAATTGAGGTTGTTAACGAAAATGCAACTATTGCTGCGTTAAGTTCTACATTGAAAGGCACATATCAATCTTTAGCTAGAATCCTAGAAAAATTTAAAATCCCTTATCATCCATTTTTTTATGTTCTTTCGTTTTACCGAAGACATAAATGTCTCGCATATTCAGAAACAAAAAAAGGGCTTGAAGAAAGATAGGGCTGGTGTCCGTGTCCGCTTGCGCATGCCATTTAAAGGTTATCAAACCTTTGACAACGACGTAAGGTTTGATAACCTTATCAGATCTTCATACAATTCTCTTTTCTACATTTTCCAGTTCTCATACTGCATAGAAAACTCCTTAGGTCTGATTAGCTATTGAATAAGTTTTCACTTCCAAGGGCTTTTAAATAATTTCTTAAAAACCGTTTTCATGATTTTTTGCTTTTAAACCCCTAGGGTGATGTAAAAGGGTTGTACAAATTTTCACGAACACCGTCATATATCTTAGGTCCGATAAGATATCGAATCGGTTTTTATTTCATCGAGTTTTCTATATAATCGTTAAATATTAATAAAAAAATTAACAACCTTATTGTCCCGGACTATGACGCGAAAAATAATAAATCGGTAAGCCCAACCCGAGTGAGTGCCTCTAAGTCGAATCCCGGCAACTCCGCCATATTTTTAAGAATTTTGTTAGTCTCCGGTTTTGAATCAATCGATCAATCAGAACTTCACCGGTCGTTTTCCATGAGCTCTACATTTCCGTGTCCATTCGCTCTACTTGACCTGCCCATTGTAGCTTACAAAATTTTATAAGAGGTGATGCGGCTGGGTCGTCGAGCGTCCATCTCCCTGCTGCAGGCCGGATTTTGTTTGCAAGCGTTGGGTTAACTCGTTTTGAATCCTTACTTGGGATTGAGTGTCATTCATGGTAATTTTTATTAATCGGACGAGTTTTGATGGAATTCCAAAGTCAAGCATTATTTTATATAGTACCTACATTACGATCTATACTATCGTATGCCTGTTATATGTCCACCTCGTGCACGTCAATGTTATACTCCCAGCATTTTTCTAACACTTGTTTGACTGCGAATATCTGATCAATCGTAGATCGTCCGGTTCTGAAACAACATTGGTATTCGCCGATAATACTTTCTTTATAAGTCTTTATTCGATTCTGAATTACTATCGTTAGTATTTTGAAGGACGTTCACAACAATGATATGCCTCTGTAATTTTCACATCGCAGTTTATCTCCTTTCGTAAAGATTGGACTTATAATGCTCTGGCGCCAGGGGGGGTATTTTTTCTTCTATCCAAATTTTTGTCATGATTTTGTGTAGAATATTGATGATATATTAACCACCTCTCTTTAGGAGCTCCACTGGGTATTGCATCAACTCCATGTGAATTATGTATTTATTGGCAATAGTGGGTACTGTTGTTGCTCATCAGATGATGCACTTGGTGTAATAATTGAACCGGCAGCCACTCTAGACGGGTTTAGCAGCTTTTTAAAGTACTCAACCCATTTTTGTTTAATTTGTTCTGCGTCACTAAAGATACTTCCTACCTTGTCTTTACAGAGGTTTGTTCGTGGCTTATAGCCTTGTCTTATTTTTTTGACGGCAGTATACGCGAATCGTAGATTATGTGAGTTCATGTCGGTATTTAGGCTTATAATTATGTCAGTGTTGTATTTTCTTTTGATTCAGATTGTTTGATAATCGCCTAAACTCGCAGTATCTTTTCTTTTTGGCTCTCGTCGGTCTTTCAATGTATTCCTTGTAAGCCACATTTTTTTTCGTAATTGCGTCACTACAATCAATATCGAACCAGTCATTATGTTTCTGTCCTTAACGAAATACATTCCATGTTTTGATTTCCAATGTGCTCAAGCGAAAACTGAGTAGATTCTTTAAATTATTACTGCATATAAGCAAACTTGAAACTCGAGAAATAGGTAAAGGGAACTAAAAGATACACCGGCAGACAGATCTGACCCAGTAGGATCTCTTCAAACGAGTTGATATCAGCACAATAGTACATATTATGACCTACACTATCTTGAGGCCGATAAGAAGACGCGTACTATACTATACTAAAGCTCTGCTCTTGATTTAACGACATTAAAAGAAAAATCTCATTAACGTGTTCTTGAATCGGATCGGCAAATGATTTAATTGGATTCACGGTTAATAGCTTACTGTACTCTTCAAAGCTTTCATAGAAAAAAAAGAGTCCATTTTTCTGGTATCGGTCATCTTCTATTTGGTACAACAAAAACCAACATAGATTGAAGCATAATAGTTCTAATAAATTCTCTATGTTGGGCGATAGACTAACAACCTTCAACTACGTTGAAGAAGTCCGATAAAATGTAACGTCAAAAATTCGATTGGAAAAAAATAGAAGAGACCTCGTCCGATTTACGTCGTCGTGACATAAAAAAAAGACAAGAAATAATAAAATATTTTATACGAACCTGTTTTATTGCCTTCGTTCAATCGAATTTTTGCTTCAGCACCCGAACCATAATCTTTCGCCGGCTGCAAAATACTCACAGCTTGCTTAACAGGCTGCTGAATTGTATTTTGATTTATCTAGAAAAGTGTATTTCATTTACCACAGTAAAATAAAATTATAATTAACATCAATATCAAATATTACCTCATGATTGTCTAGTTCATCCACAATTAAAATTTTATTGAATAATTCCCGTCCGAAATATTCTGCAACAACAGAAAATGGATCATGAGATCTATCCAAAATATTATGAAAGGTTTCGTGTTGATTTCTGGCTTCGTTTTGTGCACGCAAGGCATCGACAAGTTGAGAATTACGGGCATGACAAACGCTACAGTCTTTTTCATTTTCTGAATACGTTCGAATACAACTAGAAATGATAATTACAAATTAGTTAAAAATTACAGCAATAAGAAGGCAGTACTCTTGATGAAAGGAATGGCGGCATAAGAAGTACACTGCAGGCATAGTGAGCGGCTGATTGCATGTATTACAAATAGTACTTCGAAATTCTATCGGACTGTTACGTATGTTGTCTATGTGATTCTGCAAAGACCTTAAATCAGTTTTCAGTATGTCCACGTCTTTTTCATCCTGTAAACGGGAACGAACAATTTTGAATTATCTTTAAACATTAACAATAGCTGACAGGTACCTGTCTTGTCTTTTCCTCTTCCTTTTTGAAAACTTGTAGAAAATAATCGCGAACATGAGAAAGATGCGGACCATTCTCTACAGCCAAACAATTGAGAACTTGAAGTGGTGACTGTAATTTTTCAGTTGCTGAAATTAAACAATTTATCTGAAATTTATATTTTACGAAAAATTATATCAACTTACCAATTACATTCAGAACTTGTAAAAGTAAGGTGGAGGGAGCTTTATCATCATCTCGAAGTCCGGTAAGAGCTTGAAGCCATAAGGACGGTTGACCAGCACCCAATCGTTTACAGGTCATTAACAAACTATTGTAATCTCGATTTTTTAAATGGTATCTCACTACCAAGTGGTATCTGTATAAAAGTATTAATGTAAGACTAGAAACAACAATTTATAAATGCAATTGTACAATTTTTGTTCTTCGTAGATCCATAAAATACCGGGAAAGAAATTTGCCATTCTGCACAAGACTAATATATGATCTTTATCATAGACGTCGTCGTACGTTTTCAATATATCCATTAATCTGGACTCAACAGTCTTATCTCGCTGCCATCGATGCAAGTATAGTTCGATCAACGTATTGTAGACAGTTTGGCTACAATTGATAATATTTGTGACGAGATGTTCAAGAAAGTCGATTAACCTGGTAAATAATGAAAAATTTACATAATAAACCAAAATTTCATTCTTTCAAAAGTGGTTCATACTTTTCGGAATGTTTAAGGAATAATTGAATAAAATTTTCCGGATTTACACGATCCGTACTATCAATAGGCGATGTTTCAATTAAAGTTAAATTATGACTTCCGTTCGGTTTATAATTAGTGCACAATGTCTTCAAGAACTCAGTAGTACGGTCGGGACAATGTTCCATTAAAACACTTCCGTATTTTTTTAAGTTCTCTTCTGCAATGTGCAGCGGAAGTTTTGAGATATATTCGAGTGCCTGCAAAAAAACATAACAATTTACAAATGTCCATCGTTATTCTTTTTTAGCTGTAGTACCTCTTCATATGCGTTCATTTCTTCCAAAAGAATACTAATGCTATGATCATGTTTCTGATTTCGCTTTGCCAACGAAAGTGCCAAATCGATAGAAGCATTACGGCACACTTTAATTGCGACATCCAAATCGAAGATAATATCCGGATTTCCATCGTTTGAAAGAAATTCTTTTAGCTAAATGTTTTAGACAGCATATTAAATACTTGGCTTATAAACAATAATAAATTAATCAGACTTTGTCAGTGAAATCCAAACGAGTAAAGCAATTCAGCAACAATGTCGTATGATCAGCAGTCGCTCGTCCTTGCTTGTGCAACCCTTGCAAATAGTCCGTTAAATAGCTGATATGCCTTGAGTCCAAAAAACGTCGAATAATGTATGATGGCTCTAAATATCCAATTGTTTTAATATACTGCTCAACAGCACCTGCAATGTGATTTGTTACATCAATATAGCATGCTAGATTTTGAGCTACTCGTATCATACCTTGATAATTCCCTTTTCCGTACAAATGATCGCCGTACTGTTTAAAAATTCCCGCCAAACCTTCGTCATCGTATTGTTGATTTTTTGCAATTCGAATTGCAATATCATATAAATTTTTCTTAAATAATAGACTTAATTTGCTCTGCAAATCCTTTTCGTCTAAATGGTAAACTTCTTTGGTCTTAGTTATAATATAACACGTTCCGAATTCAATGAGTATTGCTGCTATTGCATCGATTGGTTTCGTATAAACGATAAATTTGTTCTGTATGTCGATAACAGTCAAAATGTATTCTCTAAAAAGTAAAAAATTGTTTTATTCCGAAGTTTTAAAAATTGGCAACTGTTCGTACTTTTGTGATGGTAACGTATTTTTAGTTGTTTTGGTTATTGTTAGCAAATGTGACCGGAACCACTGTATAATGACTTTTTGTCCGTCCAGGGCGTAACATGGTCCACGACCGTCAATAGTGTAGCAATATATTGCCTGAAAGAATATTATACATATTAATATTTAACTGGATACAGAGCGGACACATTTTATTCGTTTTTTTTTATTTTATGTTTGTAAGTTTACTCCATTTTCTAGAAACTAGAACATACGCTACTCACCAAGTGTGGGCAACCGTTTCATGAGTTTTACCTTGAGAAAGTAACTGATGAAAGAACATCTGTCACAATTCGATGGACAAGCCCGAAGAGTTTTTTTTACAGGTAGTGAATTTGAACCAATGACACGACGCAAGGCTTAGTCAATGATCCACAACCATCAATGCCGTTGATTATTTTATTCAGAGAAAATAAGTTCACACAAGTCCACACAAGCTTGACGGTCGGTAGTTGAGCCTTCTACGATTTGGATGTAACAATAAGTCACCACCGGTTTCAGCGCCTAACAACGACAACATAAATTGAGAAAACAGAGTGGTTTAGGTCATCAATTCCAAGAATCGCACAATACAGCGTGGCCCAACTAAAAGTGTCGAATTAAAAATGAAATAAAAAAAAACCGTTTAATATTTTTCCAAATTTTTTTTTTTTTATCCTTCCGGTTAATTATGGAAAATTATTTCATTCAAATGGCAAAGATGGAAATGAGCTTCGTCCGAAAAGATGAATTTTTGAGCAAAATCTTCATAAATTTCAAGTTGGTCGGAAGCCTACACAGCGAATCGATATCGAAGCGGATAGTCGCCTTCAATTACTGGACTAATTGAACTTTTTAGGGTCATAAACCAAGATCCTTACGCAAAATTCGTTGCATGATAGAGCGGCTGATGCCCATTTCCAATCCACGACGGCGATACGATGTTCTCGGCTGTCGGCGCACATTTTCGGCCACCGCGGCGCTATTTTAGGCCGAACGAACGGGACGAACACGGGAACGTGTTGGTGCGTCAAAAATCATGCCCGTTTCACGAATTTTTTACACCATTTTTTTTTAATCCACTCACTGAAGGTGCTCTTTCTCGACCGAATTTCGTACGACATTTTCTTGCAATTTCGGTCCAATTGTCTTCGTTTTGGAAATAAATTTTCAATATTTCCCAGCGTTGTTCAAGTGTAAATCGACTCATTTCGTTCAGCGGGGATATGATACTGAATTTCTGTCAAAGTTAAAATGACATTAGTTTTGCCAGGTGCAAAAAAACGGTAATTTAAAAACACACCGATAGCTGGGTCACGCTTCACACGATCACTTTCGACAATCCACACATCCTGAACCGCAAGGCTACATTGGGCAAATAATTTTTGTTGTCCAGGCGCCAGGCCTAGGATATATGGCCTGAAAATCAAGCTACAATGGGCTGGTCATGTGGAGCAAATGGATGACGGAAGAATCCAAAACCCACACTAAAGGGAAAAGTTAATGTTAATGATAAGTTTATAGTGGAATAGAAGGGCTAGAGAGGACTTGGGGTGGGCGGGATATTGGTATGGCACGAGGGGTGTTGGAACAGTAATTGAGGAGGGTGGTTCAAGAGTTCCATAGGGCTAATTTGTGAGCGTTACGACTAATTGGAGACGAAGCCATTTCAGCTTTTATAGACTCCCTTGAGCATCGCCGTAATGTCGGAGTACTCAGTATTTACTACCGTTATTTTCATGGTAAATGTAGTAAGGAACTAAAAGAACTTATTCCTCCACTCTTAGTCGCCCCCCCCCGTAACACTCGCCAAGCTTCACGCGCCCACGAGTATACCGTTCAGCCCCATTCGTGGAGAACAGTGAAATTTAGGCAGTCCTTTATCCCCCGAACATCAGTAATGTGGAACGCATTGCCAGCCGATCTATTCCCTGCCAGCCGATCTATGACCTTGAGTGGTTCAAAAACAACGTACACCGACACTTTAGACGCTTCCCTCCTGTTCCACCAATCTAAATCTCCTACCACACTATTTTATCCCCACCCTATGTCGTTATAGCTGTGCAATCGCATTAAAAAAATCGCAAAAAAAAAATGATGTTAGAGGCGGAATCTTCTGTGTTGTTGATGACTTGGTGATGCGGACTGCCCGCGTCCAGGCAGCTTTTGGCCGCAACGTTAAATTGAGCCTTGATGATAAGAGTCTTGATGTTGTCGGCACCTGACTAACAAGCAGTGAGTCAATGGGCGAGGTGCGGAATGCAACCAGAGCAGTTCGTATAATTTTATTGATGGCTACTTGGATGGTCTTGATGTTGACTTTAGTCGTCATCGCATATATAGGTTGGCAGTACTGTAGGTAGCCTCTGGTTAGAATGAGTGCAACATGAATTATTGCTGCTGAGGAAACTCCCAAACTTTTGGACGATAGAACTCTTAGCAGATTTGCAACTTTGGCTAGCGATGCGACGACTTTGCGGGTGTGTACAGACCAATTCAGCACACGGCTGAGGACAATCTTCGTCTGGGGCTGTAGCTTTCCTAGCATTTGGTCGTTTCCTCGAAAATATAATTAATTCCGCTTTGTCGAACGGAAGTATCGCGCCCGTTCTTACGAACCAAGAGTCTACCGTAGAGCGTACTCGTCTATAACAGTCAGGAAGGTGGGGGAGGGAGGAGGTGACGATAATATTATCTGCATAAATATAGTGGGAAATGTCTGGGATGTCAGATAATAGCTGGGAGAGGGAGTGAATGACAGAACGGTTGATAGGAGAGATCCCTGGAGTAGAATGTTATTTATACTGTAATGTTTAGAAGAATATCTGTTAACTCTCACCGTTACGGAACGAGACGAGAGGAAGTTGTCAATCGTCTGGATGAATCGGGCATCGATACCCCAGGCAGATAGTTGTTTAGTAACTACGGTCTTGATTACCCAGTCAAAGGCCTTCTCAAGATCGTGGGATAGGGCAAAACACTCCTGTTTGTTGGAGAGTGCTAGTCTGGCGTGGTGTTCGAGATCGAGCAGGAGAGAGGTGGTACCTCTCCCCGGTCCAAAGCCGTGCTGCTCGGCTGACAAAACATTCTGCAGTAGGAGACCAAGTCTCCTGCCCAGGACCTTTACCCTTGACAGGCAAGGGAGCAGCGAAATAGGACGGAGATCCTTAGAGGTTAATGCTGAGGTAGAAGAGTTGGATCTCTTGCGGATGGGCACTTGGATAGCCTTTTTCACATGTGTGGAAAAATACCCCGCGCCAGGATCACGTTGTAGAGATCCACCCGCCTGAACTTCAGGCTATTGGTGGACTTCCTGATCATCAAGTGAGAACACAATATGTACAAAAAAGTACGATTCAAAAACTTCGTACTTTTGGACGAATGATCCTTAAAACACGTACTCAATTTATAACTCAAAAAGATCGACTAAATGACAAGAAAATATTTTTGACTTACATCGTCTCTTCCGACCATGAAATTGGCATCATTTCCCGCTTGAGTATTTTGTAAGCCGCAACATCGTGTCGGAGCGTAAGTTTTGTCTAGTACAATTTTCGTTTCCCTGTCCTTACTTTGCAGACTGTAAACCAAAACACCCGAATCGGAACAAACAAACATGATAAACATCTGAAAAGAAAAACGAGTCAATCTGAAATTTACAATCATCGGGAATAACATCACGTGCTACCTTTGCTTGTTGCTTGAAGGCAATCCCAGTTATGGCACTTGTTCCACTCGAAAGGGTCCGAAGGGTTTTCGAGCGATCGCGTCCAATATCGCCCCGATACAGTGAAATACCGCCTCTGTCGTAGCCGATAGCCATAAATTGGCCGTTGTCGGTTACAGCTGTTGTTCAGGGTAAAATTTCGTAAGACTCACTCGAATGAACCGACCAAAATACAACTTACCAAGTGATGTAGGCTTTTGTAATGCAGCCTTGACGGTTCGCAGGCACGGAGCACCATTGGATTTGGTCATTTTTGACAAATTCCACACTTTGTAGACAGGAACTTCGCCATTATCGTCGTTCTTTAAATTTGATTTTGTTTTGAGTAAATCGTGAGACCATTGCAATAGTAAAATGAATACAAACCGAAATCGTTACAAGTAGATTGTTTTGCGAGGATAGAGCACAGAGCGCGATAAGCGAGTCGTGTCCTTTGAACGACGTACACTCCCAGTTCCGATGAAAAACATGAACGTAGCCCTGTGAATCGCAAACAATTAGCTGCGCCTTACCGCTAGTTGCGCATGTTATTTGAGCGTCCTAGAATTTAGTTGGGAAAAAGAAACAGAATGATATTTTCACGATAAATCCAGATAAGAACCTTTGAAGCTTCCAGCAATTTTCCATTGTCAGCACCTGGTATGAGATCGAAAAAATTGAACTTTCGCCACTGAAAATATAACGGGATAATTTACACTTAACTATAGCGGACATGAACTAAATGAAAGACGAACCTCAAAAATTGCCATCGCATCTGCGGAGTGTTTTCCTGTTTTACTTTATTATCACAATCCGGAGGAGTTTCTGTTTATTTTTTGACACTATGCGATGACACGAAATTCTGACAGTTCACATTTGACAGTTGTCCGCGAGAAAGGTAATTAGTGTGGCCAAGTCGTATTAGATTATTTCTTCTGATGTGGAGAGTTTAAGAGAGAATTGTGTTTGGATGTTAAAGCCTAGTACGGACCTCGATCAAAATTTTGATTCCCATACAAAATGCATGTAAAAAAAACCTATGAAAATTTTGAATGAAAATTTTTGCGTTGGGTTTCTATTTGCGGTACGGAGTTCGAATCAAAATTTTCATTCGTTCTGACAGTTGACGTGGTGAACCACCAGATGGCGCTGAAACCATGGAGACCTCATTTTTGTCGTCCATTTAAATGTGCCGCTATTTAATTTTCATTGCCGGGATGAAAATTTTGACATCTCATGTCATTCATTTGAATTTATTTGTCAGTTTCTTTTTTCAAACCGACTGAAGTGTGTGTTTTGTCGGAAGTGGATATTTTTGAAGTCGGAAGTGGATATTTTGAGTTGTGCTTTTATTTTAAAAATTCTCTTCGCTTAAGCTCAGTACGGACCTCGATCAAAATTTTGATTCGCAAATTTACTATATATCTCTCCCATCTCCACAAATGAAAAAATCGTTGTGTAGAATATTGTGAAGAAGTAAACAGCTGATCTGCTGTGTGACTTTTACAATTGTCAAAGTGACGATTTTTTGTAAATGTAGGTTCATGGACATTAATATATGGGCCCTTTTTTAACATAAAAATTAAATTGAAATCACAAGACAAATTTTAAAATAAAAGCACAACTCAAAATTCCCACTTCCGACTTCAAAAATATCCACTTCCGACAAAACACACTCTTTAGTCGGTTTGAAAAAAGAAACTGACAAATAAATTCAAACGAATGACAAAGATGTCAAAATTTTCATCCCGGCAATGAAAAATTAAATAGCGGCACATTTAATTGGACGGAAAAATATGGTCTCCATGCTTTCAGCGCCGTCTGGTGGTGAATACGTGAACTGTCAGAACGAATGAAAATTTTCATTCGAACTCCGTACCGCAAACAGAAACCCGACGCAAAAATTTGCGATGAAAATTTTCATTCGTTTTTTTTACATGCATTTGGTATGGGAATGAGAATTTTCATCGAGGTCCGTACTAGGCTTTAGGAATTATAAATATGTAATTAATGATTGCTGCGTATAGTGGGTCTCTTCTCAGACGATTCGTTCTTGGTCTACATAGATTTACAATATTGTTCGCATTACGTGTGTTAAGTTGATGTAAGTCTTTAATGTGTCGTATGGTTAGCGGGATTTTAGTTGTCTTATTCAGAGATTTGTACATAAATTTTAATCTTTCAAGCGCTATGAGATCATATATTGTTAACTTCTTGTAGTCAGAGTAGAGAATCAACGAAGGTGTTTGCCGAGGGAGATTAAATGCCGCCTTGATTCTTGTGTTCATTAATATTGCATTTTTTTCAGATTATACAATGCTGTTTAGCTCCAAGAGTTTATTCCGGTGCTAATGTTGGAAAGGATGAAGGCATTAAATATGAAATCCTTCACCTGATAGTTGATATGATGGTTGCGTCTTAATAATCCAATAATGGGTGCTATTTTTTTTGCACATTACTGTTTTATGAGTTGTCCAGTTTGGGGTTTTGTCAATGATTAATCCTAGATACATAGGTCGTTTCCCAATACCTTGCTTCGTCTACGTCTAGTTATAACAGTTAATGACGTCAGACGTAGCAAAGCTGTGTCTAAATTCATTTTCGGTTCGTGTCTTGACTATCAGTCAATCTAAGCAAACGTAAAAAAATTTCAAATTTTTCCATGGAATTTAATTATTTTTCGTTTTTTTTAAGTGTCAAATAAGCATCAGCTGATCCATTTTGACGGTTAAGCCGACGTTTTTCTAAACTGTTATAATAGCAATGCTATGCTGTGACGTCAACGTAGACGGAGCAAGGTATTGGGAAACGACCTTAGTATGGTTGACTCTGCGGATGTATTACTTTGTTCTTGGAATCTATATTGGCTAGGATCAAAAGAGCCGGTTATTGTGATGAGCTTTACTACCCGTGTATTAATGTCTTTTTCTATAATTTTGCCAACCGTGCTATAGGTCTGTAATTATTAGAGTCTTTCTTCGAGCCACTTTTATGGATAGGAGTTCCAAACGATTTTTCTTAACAGTTGGGTCATTGATTGCATTTGAAAGCGGATCTGCAATAGTTGTTTGAATGGTCTTTAAGTCTGTTGATGCTATTCCATCAATACCCGGGGCAGTATAATTTTTGAGTTGAAAAATAAAGGACTCAATTTCGTTTTTGTTTGTCGGAAATAAATACTTGATTTCAATTGATGTTGGCAACTCGTTCTACTATAGTTAATGTTAGAGGGTCTGCCAATGTTGTGCCTACTAAGACGAAATGATTGTTGAAGGAATTTGCTGTGAGGATAGGATTATGCGTAGGTTCGAAAGGCGTATCTAACTCCTGCACTCCCAGGTTATCTGAATGTTGTTTCTTCCCAAGGTTTTCATTGATTATGTTCCATAATTTGTTGGTGTATGTTTTCACAGTACATTTTAACTGAAAATACAAGTTTTCCGAGTTAAATACTGTAAAATTTTCTTGGGTCACCATTAATAGTCGCTAATTTTTGATTGTAATAGTTTTTTTGCTTCTTTTGTTCTATTATTCTTTTAATTTTTTAGTTTATTATATGCACATGACAGACTCGGGTTATTAGGATGGAGTTTCAGGTTTTCGTATGCGTTTCTTTTGTTTTCTATTAGACTTAATAAGACATTAGTGATCCAAGTGAAGATCCGTGATCTTCTTAGCACTGATTTCATAGCTGAAGCCTTAACAGATATAATAGCTGCCGTAATATGCTCTATTGATTCACTTTTCAGATTTTGAATATTTAATGCCGCGCGTTGAATGAAAGTCTTTTTATTTAGAATATCTATGCGATTTGTGTTATCGTTTTGTGATCAAGTCCTGGCCAGTCCTGCAATTCTATTGAATGATGTATCTGTATCGCTATATTAGTCGATACGTGGTCAAGTAGAGTAGATCTGTTGTTGAGTCTTGTAGAAGAACTGTCATTAATAGCCTGTTCAGACCGCCGTTTGAAAGTAGCTCACTTTGGCGAAATTCTCATCGAAAGCCAGCTGGTTCACACCAACGCAAGCCACTTTCATTGACTTTTGACTGACGTCTTCATGTCAAACACAGGAGCATAAAACGATTTTTATTTTGTTTTTTTGCTATTCCAAATGCAGGAGGGTCACTGAGAATGCGTTCGCACACTTGAAAGGAAGATTCAGGCGGATAGGGAACAAAATTACAAAAATAAACTTTTTTTTATGATAACATAACCACACATAAAGTGAAATTGACATGCACATCAGCTGATTTTTCCCAATTATCGAAAAAAATATCGATTAAATATCGAAATGATGGCAGTACTGCCATGTTTTTCCACCGAAAAACTCGTACTTTCGCCGAAAGTACAGACTTTCGATGACACATTTTGTATGAAGAATCAACTTACTTTCGACTGGATTTCAGTGCATTTGCACTGTGTTTACATCGAAAGTGAGATAAAATGTCCGGTCTGGACACGCTATTATAGAAGATTACAAACAATCAATCAATACTGTATTACACTGGTTGTCCATCCGCACAACAAAGTCTTTAATAAAGAGCGCAGTCCCCCTTCCTTACCAGTATCACGGCAATTATGTATGGCAGTGAATCCTTTGATATTAAAATATAATGCTTTTGTATTGTACAGCCAAATTTGACCAAAAATTAACAAACCAATGTCGTGATTTAATATGCAATGTGCCGAACAAAATCGATTTATTGTAAAATTTTCTGTTATTTACAACACGTGCGGACTATATTGGCCGTAATTTCGATTTGAATTTACCGCCCATAACTGAAAATTAAACTCTCCACAAAAAATATCCCACAATGGCCGCGGTGCATTAACTCACCCACACTCTCGCACCGGGGCCCGTTTGAAAATGCAATACCCAGTGCACTGAACTGCAACGCGCTCTATCGGTGTGTGCGGAATTAAAAAACGGAAAATTTGTGACGGGACATAAGTCAACAGTGGAAAAAAATCGGGGAGACACGTAAATTATTTGGTCATTCGTGTGACAAGAAAATAATTTTCTCTCCTTGATCTTTCAACAGAATATTTCGCGGGCGATCTTTAAACATTTCGACAAAGACTCGAGTTCAGTTAGTGCGAAAGTCAAGAAGACCGAAATTCAAAATGTTAAATTTGTTCTGAAATTACCGCGGGGCGCGTAAGTCGACAGACGAAAAAAAAAAAAGTTGGAAATTTACTTCACACGACCGATTAATAAAAAAAAAAAATATAAAATTCCAACTCGAGTACGAACAAACACAATCGCACGCCCTCCGAACCCACACCGAAGCCGTCCGATTTGTATTTCGATTAGTATCCGTATACGGCGCGCGGTCTCTATGCGCCTCAACACAGTCGCCAAAGTGCTCGATGTGTGCGTGTCGTGCGGCTGGCGAACGCGAGCCTAGGAAAAAACGAAAACGAGTGTTCCGCTTAAAACGTTTCGTGTAAAAAAATTGCGTTTTAGTTCGTCACCGTTCTCTTGTTTCGTGGTCAAAAAAGTGATTTCTTGTCGCCGTAAAACATTTCGCAGTTAAAAAATTTCCGAAAAGGATTCGAACGGTCGTGGAAAATCATCGGGGAAAATTCACTTTTTCCCCCCACTTGTCCCGCGGCGGATAAGGTCGCCGCGACCGATAAATTTTCTGCTGCAGCCAAGAATTTTGTGCATTCGTTTCGTCGTCGATCCAACTTTTCGGCCTGAGGTAAATATTCTGGGACCCAGCAGCGACGTCGTGCAAGCGTTGGGAGCGTAAAGTCAAAAAAAAAGAAAAAAATGAATTGGAAATTATTTTTTTTGTTCAGCCGTTGCCCACTCCCCGGTTTCGCAATTTTCAATCGTCGCCTATTTTCTCCAATAAAATTTTCAATTTGACGTATTTCGTGCGCTGACGATCGTCGGGGGCGACTACGGCGGAACAAAATTGGACTTTTCGGTTGTTTTTTTTTGCCCCGCACCCGAAGAACTCACGACGGAACTGCCTCGTTTCGTTCATTTCGGTCTGGTGGCTACTTGATTAATTTTTTTTTTTCATTCGGTTTCCCGGCAGATATGTGGACCCCGCAATATGATATAATCGTCGAGACGCTAACGGGATCGGAGTTTGAGGTGACTGTTACGGACAAGGACACCATCGGCTACATCAAATCTCGGATACAAAAATATGAAGGTAAGTTGGGGATGCCGTCTGGCTGCCGGGCTCCTAAGTATTACACCACACCTGCGAGACGGGCTCTATTTATTTGTACTTCGAATACCACTGTGGTCCGCTGTCCGCACGATCAATTGTGGCCGCATTTTTATTTTTCTCGGAATTATTGCTTGATTTGGACCGAAAAAAAACTAATTTTAGTCGCATCGGACGATGTCACGACTCTCCCGACAGCCAGCAACTTCGTCAAGGGCGTTTCGATGCTCGGCTGGCGGGCGAGAGCTGGCACTGTCACTCTTGAGGAATTTTCAGTGCATTATTCGTTTTACACTCGGGGATTTGTTTATGAATTTCGCGAATATTTTCATATTGTCCCGCATTGAACGGATTGGACAAACTGCAGGCAGCCGCCCAAGCACTTAATTGATTTGTCGCTGAATTCGTCATAGAAATTATTAGGAAAATGAAATGGTCGGGGCTAAGTTGTTTGTGTTGCGTGATAAGTTTTTTGCGCATCTCAACGAAGGTTTCCAGGGCAATTTACTGCGTTGTTATAGCTACAAGTTGGGATTTCATAGCGATTACGTTACGAACACTTTTACAATATTGTGTCCTAGTTTTCCGTTACTGGCCGCCCCGCGTGACAAGCTAAAGACAATTAGGTTCCATTGGTTTTACCTTGAAATTTTACGTTGTATTTTTTTCAATTTGTGTCGGCATATGACAAGAACGTCCTCGAGGAGGGGCCTAATTATTTTCGCGAATGAAGTCACAACCGCCAAAAAGATCGCAGAATTGTGTGATGCAATTGATGTGAATATTGAAGCTAGCCATTAGCGCGCAGTTGAATTTTTTGTTTATTTCTTGTTTGCTGTAAAAACGCTGTCCAAAGTACAAACAGAAATCAATATTGTGGTCAGTTGGAGCCATCATAATATTTTCTTGATTTTTATCCCCGTTACGGTCACAATAAAAATATTTAAGGTGGTCGCATTTATCCAATCAGTTGGAGGCTTGACTCTTTCTTCTTGAATCAATCCAGGGAAAAATATGCTGCACTCCGGTTTACGGTCACAGCTGCTTGGAATTAAATTTAGGTGACCCGTAAATCATATTGGATTATTCTGGACAGACGTTGTCTCCAGCGATGATCTTTGGAAGTCGACTAGGGAGACCAAGAAACACAGTCCTTACAAATAAACGTAGAGGGCAACATCATCAGCGACACAAAAGAAATAAAAAGGAGATGAGCTTCATGCTTCGAACATCTTCTCAATCCCACTCCATGTGCACCGAATACGACCGATAACATCCCAAATTAGCTTTCAACTGACGAAGAAGAACCATCATCGACACTACCCACACTAGACGAAATCAAAGCAGCCCTATGTGACCAAAAACTAAACAGAGCGCCGGAAATTGACGAAATACGAGTTGAACTTATGAAAAACGGTAGAAATACTACACAAAATAATATGTAAAATCTGGACTGAGAAAAATTCATCCGACGATTGGCGAAAAAGCATTATACATGTCGTGACTGAGGTAGGGTGGGCAGAATAGGGCGCCAATAACACCAGGGCGCCCTGACAAATCGCGGAGCCGCGCCATTCAACCGTTTCTTGGTTTTTCACGACCTGTTGGGAAAATAATCTCAATTTTTTTGATTCCCATGGATAGGTCGGCGCTGATAATTTTTTGTTGTACAGGCCAAGGGTCTAATGGTCTGAGTTTTAGCAAGTACACCCCCAACCTGCCGTAGCTAGTTCCGGCCGCCAGCAAAAGCGTCGCACCAGCGAAAACTCAGCCACCAATTCGGACGTAGGTGAAATTGGCCCTTCTGTTCCGAACTTTCCCATCCTTCAATTATTTTGACTTTTTCAAGTCAAAATAATTTTTCCAAAGGCCTCAAACACAACAGTACACAGTGCGACAAATAAGTTTCGAGACGAGCCATGGAAAACCTCATTAAAAGAAAAAAATCTGCCAACAGTCTGGGCGTAACTTTTTAATTTTTCTGGCAGAAGTTCGGAACGCGCTCAATTGAGAAATGAAATGCGGCGTAGGTCACTATGCGGCGTTTGGCACCGAATGACTTCTTTTTATTCCCGTACGTAAAAAACAAAGTGAGAGGTCAACGTTTTTCGACACCTGAAGAAGCGGTTGCCGCATTCAGAATGCATGTTTTGGAGATACCTCAATCAGAGTGGCAAAAGTGCTTCGACAATTGGTTCAAACGCATGCAAAAGTGTATAGATTTTCATGGGGAATATTTTGAAAAACAATAAAGTGGTTTTCGATGATTAATATTTGTTTTTCTTCTCTAATCCCGAAATATAAAAGGCAACCTACGTACAGTAGAATCCGGATAGAACGACCCTCAAGGGACCGGCGATATTTGGTCCTACTAACCGAACGACGCATTAAACGACTTGATAATTTAAGCTTGTTTATTATTATTAAGGCCCAACACCACTGTAAAAATTTGGAAAAATCTATTTTTTTTTTATTTGCTTAAAATTTTTTTTGAGAATATGGGGAAAAAATTTTAAATCATGAAAATGAATTTTATTCTGGAATTTGGAGCTCTTTAGAGAGAGCGTCAGGCTGCTTCGAAACGACTACCTGTGTCGCATCAGGTATCCATCTGAGAAGATACTGCCTAATGATTTACCTGTTGGTTTCTAACTTCTGGATAATACTAATAGATATCGCTAAAAAGGTTTTTTGTTCCATTGAATGTATTTTCACACAGAATTTCGTTAGTATAGCGTCAGTTCATGTACAAAAAGGTAAAAATCCTATATATAGCAACGGATATCGCGGTATGCAATTTTAATGATGGACTGACTAACAAACCACGGATTACGAAGGTTCTGGATGTGGATAATGGCGTCCATTGCTACACTTTTTGTGTCAACTCCGATGCTAAGCGAATCCAGTACGCTGAGAATTCATTGACAGTTGCTGCAAAAAAGGCGCGCTCCACCATTAAATCGTCGAGAAAAGGGATTGAAGAGGAATATTTCAACTTAGAAGGACAGCTTTATGGTCCTGGAATTGCAGATTAATGGTAAAAAATTGTAAAACTAGAATTATTTACTTGTTCATGTCTGTAACACATTTCAAAACTTTGAACGCGTTTTTCTCGAAACACGATTTTCGAAATCGGCCTGCAACTTATCTCGAACAATTATCATTCTTTTCATTTGAATTTTTTACCATATCTTCAAAATAACATTCCTAAGAGAATGACGTACGGAATTTTTGATACGTTAATTTAAAAAATAGTTATTAGCAAATTTGTTTTTGGTCGAAAATTGAAAAAAATTATTCAAATACTCGCCAACCGCACAAAACTCAATATTTCTAAATTCCCGTACGTCATTCTCTAGCTATACTCATGAAGATTCAGTAATTTTTTTTCGTTATGCTAGATTCAAATTTACGCAAGCAAAACTGCAGGCCGCAGAGCGCCTAAAATTTAACATGCCTCGGGAGAATGGCTGCAGTGCCGCCATTTTGTAAATCTTTGAACTTTATTTTTTTTTATTATATATTTAAATATATGGTTATTCAGTTCCCAAAATATTATTTATCTATTCCTTCCATTTAAAAAAAATTGTAGAAAAAGAGCATTTTTTTAGACTGTTACAGTGGTGTTGCCCCTTAATACATATTACTATAATTCTCATCTCAACATAGTGTACATTAATTTCTATGAAAATAAAACAAATACACATTAAAATTAGCAAAATGATAATTAAAAATTTCACATAAGTAGATAGGTTCATTACAGATCAGAGAAATATTAATTTTTGTACATATGGACATAAATTCTATGTACTGACGAAAAAAGTTTATAATTTTTGTTTGTTTGCCACCGATTTTTGTTCCATAGTAAGAACATCGTATAGCATTGTGAATACGAGAAAACATACTTTTCATAACATCATCAAAGTTAGTTTGAACAAACACATTAAGCTTTTCTGCAGCCTTTGGAGCATCAAAAACACAGAGTCAAAAAAGCAGTGTTACCAGAAAAAAAAATTAGGATACTGCTAAATTTAGCAGACTTGGCAGAATATTGTTCATCCAATTTCTGCTAAAAAAAAACTGCTAACAATAATTTAAAAAAAATTATTCTGCTAAAAATTCCGCCAACTACAGGTAATTTAGCAAAATGTTTGTATCAAGTACTTAATTTTCATAAAGTCGTTGATAAATTACAACTGTAAAAATGGTGTATAACGCACAAGCAAAGAAGTAATGTAAGAAATTTCCCCTATTTTTAAATTACTTTATAAACTATACTTAAAGTACGTGGTCAACCAAAATATTTGAAATAAATATGGAAAACTTCTTACATCACAGCAATTTTTCCCAAATTTTTATTTAATTATCTAAGACTTGATAATAACTATTATATCCTCTATTTCATAACAAAAAAAATGTTAATATGTAATGTTTGATGGTTGTTTTTTGGCGTCAAAGGAGTTTCTGCCCGAGTAGGATGCTGACTCAATCCCATCTGATGACGAAACAGCTCCTTCGAACCTAGTCCAACGCCGTTTTTCAACTCTCGAGAGTCCTCTTTGGTAGTAGTCAGTAATCACGACAGCGATCGATCCCATTCGGGCTTTCGTGTTGGTATTTCGAACCAAAAACTGCTCTGGCGGCGAAAAACAGCCAAAAAATTCTTGATAAAAACGACTATTTTTTAGCAGAATCATCATAATGGTTTTCCTTTCAATTCTGCTAAATTTTTGACGAAAATTTTCACTGCTAAAAAATATTTTTCTCTGCTAGATTTAGCAGAAATTCTGCTAAAATGTCAACACTGCAAACAAGACTTCTCCGGTTCTTCATCATCTCCGTCGCTATCTTGCATGTTGGCGATGATTTCCGCAATGTTTTCGTCGGACGGCTTTTCACACGTGACGATAGCATCATCAACAGACGCATATTGTTCAAGGTATTCGTTTGTTATAGGTAGCTGATTATCAATAGCCCTTGCTGTAAACAAAACAATGCGCGGCGTTGTTATAACCGGACGGTTTATCATAAAATTAGGTCGCTAAAAGCAGTTGGTCGCTTAAACCGGAGTCGTACTATACGGATATGCTTTCATGGTACGTCTGTATGAAACCAAACTTCAACTTGCATTTACGTCGCTAAAAACGGTTAGCCGTTATAAACGAAGTCGTAATAATCGGATTCTACTGTAATAACTTTACACCCCCTTAGGGGTTGAATTTCAAAAAATCTTGAAAACACTTTCAAAGTAGTTATATGAAGAATCCGTAGAGTAAAAATGAATTCAATATTTTGGAAGACCTAGTAGATATGACGAAAATCATGAAAAATATGCATTTCATTTTCTCTGCCCATAATTTTTGCCTCCCTTCTGAACAGGTTCTTAAGATTTAAACATCGGAACTTTTTCCCTTTTACTCTCCCCCACCTAATTCTAAGCATCTATCTTATACCCTAGATACACTGCTTGTATACAAATCATGTTATTAAAATCATGATATGCGATACAAGGTACCCATGATACAGAGCCCATACATGTTATACTTTGACATTTAGCAAAGACAAAATTTCAAGTGTCTATCAATCGTAGCTTCGACTGTTTGATATTCGTGCCTATCATGTTCCGGCGAAAAGCACTTTCATTGCTAATAAAGATATGTACAAAGTGAACCATTACACCACACAAAAAAGTTAAAAAACTCTCAAAAAATTTAATTTTGGAAGAATATCAAAATCCGCAACTGTCATTCATTCAAATTTCAGTTGATTTCAGTAACAGATGGCGCTGATGGCAGTTAAAAGTAGGCTATATCAGCTCGAATTATCGAATTTGTAAACCAGGAAAGACTTGATACTACGTTAATATCAGCTCTTTGACGTACTATATACGCTTTATTGGGTGATACACTGGTGATTTTGATGATATCATGATTTGTATACAAGCAGTGTATCTAGGGTATTACACTGTTCTTCAAATATGAAATGTTCTTTTTTTGAAAAATTCTTATCCCCTCCACTTCTATGCTGCACGGCCCACTTAAAATTTTTTACTTTGATCAATCTTTATTTGTCGACCTTTATACCCAAACCGAATTTTATTTTTCTAGAGCAATTCGATCGTGAGATATCGTAATCTAAAGTTTTTCACACCCCCCCCCCCCCCCCTCGAAAATTTGTTTTCAGTCTTTGCGCGTAGTATAACTTCAAATATTTCTTAAGTTTGGATAGTGTGCCATTAACGGTTTAGGAGATATGGATTTTAGAATGTGTCTATCTCGGCTTTTTCGCGTTTCGAACGCATTATTTTTCTCCCCACTCCTACACCCCTTGATCAATATTGACAATTTTTATGCAAATGGGTCTACTATCAGAGCTCTATAGAAATTCCAAGTTTCAGCTTCCTATCATAAGCGGTTGCTGAGATCTAGAAACCAAAATTTTCCGTCTAAAACGCTTCCCCCTCACCCCTACCCCTAAAACTTTGGTCACTTCAAGGAGCCTACCCCGTCTATTCGTAAAAAAATTTCAATTTAATATCTCAAAGCGTTTGGAAGCTACGAGCCTTCAAACGATTTTGCGTACGACGGACGCCGTACGGCGGACAGACGGACTGAAAATTTTTATTGTTTTTTTTCGTGTCTACTAGTTAAGATAGGCGTCCTCTAGGGTGGACGGGCCGGTCCGGGTCGTATCGCAAAAATTCGCCTGCCATATTTCGTGTGGAAGTGCGTCCACTAAAGGCGGCTCGCATCGGTGAACGACGGATTTTGCTGTCGGATCACTTTGCGAGCGGATTTCTTGTCGAGCAGAATGTGGCCCGGCTCGTCCCACCTCGTCTCTTCATAGTGGACGCAGCGAAACAGATGGGCTCGGCATTTTCCGTCTCTCGGGATCCGTCCCAAGTGGACGCAGAAACCAAAATTCAAAACCGCTGCGATGCGGCCCGCCTGTAGTGGACACCTACCTTTATGAAACGTGCAAAAAAAGCTAATTTTTTTTAACAAAAAATCGATCAGAATACTGTATTATTAAAATAATAAAGTAAAATCTGGATATTTTTAATTTTTTTTATTCAAAACTTCAAAACACTTGTTACAGCGATTCAACAGTGATTCAAATGCTGTTCTAGCTCAGTTTGTGGAACTGCCTCTAGTGCTCGTGTTGATGCTGGAAATGAAATTAAAAAACATCCTTGATGTATGATTCAATACACAGACTTGATTGCGAGCCAAAAATTGATGAACAATGAGTGAGGTGTGACTGGTGGGTTTAATATCGTGTTTACTGAATCACGATATTCGGGTCGAATACGACGGATTCTGGCCATCACGCGCTTTACAACTTTGAAATAAAATACGCCAGTAATTGTTCGGCCAGTTGGAATGAATATCCTGTGAACAATTCCTTTGCTATCGAAGAATGTAATAAGCATTGTTTTGATTTTTGACAGAATTTTCAACATCAACAAAAAAACTTGTTTTGGGAAAACTTATAAGTTCGCTATCTATCAACCGATTTAAAAAAATTAGTAGTATTACCGGGAAGAGGAGTGTCACAGCATCCAAGCGCCGGTCTGTAGATATGGTTCGAGTCTCGGAACTTATTTGTCGCACTGTGTATCTCTAATTTATAAGAAAGGAGACAAATTCTGCTGTAAGAACTACAGAGGAATATTATTGTTGTGTACGTCCTATAAAATACTGACAAAAATAATTGAACGTCGTCTTAAGCCCTATACTGACGAAACAATTGGCGAATTCCAATGTGGATTCAGAGCAGGGCGATCTACAACAGATTAAATATTGTCGGTGAAATATACTTTCTTGCAATTTCGGTCCAATTGTCTTCGTTTTGGAAATACATTTTCCATATTTCCCAGCGTTGTTCAAGCGTAAATCGACTTATTTCGTTCAGCGGAGATATGATACTGAATTTCTGTCAATGCTAGAATGACATTAGTGTTGCCAGGTGCAAAAAGCCAGTAATTTAAAAACACACCGATAGCTGGGTCACGCTGTACAAGATTACATTAAAATTATGGTTCGTTTGGTAGAGTTTTGGTTAGTACTTCGTATTGTACCTCTTATTTTTAGTACCTTCCTCACATCTCCAAGGCTTCGATTCTATTAATCTTGTTATTGTCCTTGTTGGTATCCTTTTCCACCCCCTTTAAATGGGTCGGTATAACTCCTTCTTCCTACGATTATTATTTGGTCAGTTTTTTGATTTTATTTGAGCAAATTGATTTTTTTTTTAATCTTTTCTAAATACACTTTGCGCAATAAAATGGATTAAAACCAAGATTTTTGAATTATTATTTCCAAAAAAATTAAACAATAAATAATTACTAGTATCAGTTGCAAATGTTTTGTTCGCAACTGTATGTACATAAAACCATCATCGATACTAGACATTTGAAGCTGTGACCTTCACTGACATTTCAGAGGCCATTGTTAAATGTTTATTCCAAAAAAAAAATATCTGTAACAAAGTTCGAAGGCTTAAAAAAAACGGCATTCTGTCTTTTAAGCCGGGTTGACACGTTACGAGTGAATCGGAACGTGTGAACTCCGATAGTCATTCGTATCGTGTACTCGTGTTATAATTCTATACGAGTAAAGTCGGACAGTTCTAAACTTGTCCGAGTAACGTCCGAGTTAATGTCAGACTGACTATCGGAGTTCACTCGTTCCGATTCCACTCGTAACGTGTCAACCCGCTTTTCTTGAAACAGTTCGCAATACTCCACTCATTAGCGCGATGTAATGATGTTCTTTCCGTATATTAATCATAGGGTTCGGGTCAGCCTCGTTGTAACTCTCCTCAATAAATGAAATTAAATTGAAAATGGTAAGCTGCAACATCAATTCGAAAGGAATTGCTTTTCCATACTTTCTTACGACGTTCATTTGAATTGTCAGTTAAATATGTAGTTAGTATATTTAATCGAACCTTCCGGTCCCATCATTGTGACACCATTATCGTGACATCTTGGAGCCATTATTACGATCTTCAGTTAGACTCTAACCGCAACTTTAACCTGAAGTTTTGTATGAAAATCTGTCAGTTAAAGTTTCAGTTAGAACGTAATTGACCATCGTAGGAACAGGCCTTATGGGAATTATTGTAGGAATTCTACAGGGAAAATAAGTTTTTTTCCCAAGTATTGGCGGTTCACATCTATACGACTTTCAATTATTTCGAGCTTACTACTACCTTACTAAATTAACTTAGATTGTGTTACCCCAATATCGAAGAAGAAGTAGTTGCCTGAACTTATGTCTGAATAGTTTAGGACAGAGTAATTGTCTAATGCTCTCTTAACACTTTTCCCTTTCGATATGGAACGTCTAAAACTGAGCTCCGTTATAACTTGCAATGTTATGGATTTCTGAGCGACTTATTTTTTTCTAAAGTTGCTAGTCATATTAGCTTTTTAGAGGTTTCACATGATACAGATCTTGTGAAGAACTTTTTTTTTCTTGAATGTCAACTATATTAACTTTATCCCTTCACATTGTCTATGCCTTGTAGTAGCTAATGGCATGCGAATCTCACCTATCCCTGGGCTTATGGAGTGAGTTTAAATTAGCTTTTGGCGGAGGAGGGGGTTAGTCTACCGCTAAGCGGCATCAAAGCGCTTACCAGGGAGCAGCGGGCCATAGACGCAGCGAACTCAAGGTGGGAGCAGCTGACGAGCTGTAGGATCTCTAGGACATTCTGGCCAAGACTGGACAAACTTAGGTCCAGGGAAATACTAGCGTGGAATAGAGAAAGATTGTGGGTACTCATCGGAATACTGACGGGGCAAGTGAGGGAAACATGCCACGCGGATGTGGATAGCTGACTCTGACGTGTGTAGGTACTGCTTTGACCTATATGCGGAGGATATTACCCACATTTTGTGCGAGTGTCAGGCGGTTGCAATAAGGCGCTTGAAGTGGTTGGGCAGTCGATAGTTTAGAAGATCTTAAATTGATAGGGTATGACAAGTTGGTCAAGTTCATTAGGGATTTAGGATGTTTTGGGGGTGATTAACTGACAAGTTCCACGATTTTATCCAAGGGGATCGCTATGGGCCCTCTTTTGGTGCCTAGGGAGCGCTGCAGCTCAGTGCGTCGCCCCTTCCAAAAACTAAAACTAGTATCAGCAGCTCAGAAGAGCACTGTAGCTACTGCCTATGCTTCAGAAAAGGTCTTATAGGGTTAGGTTAGATTAGGTGGGTAGCTATTAGCAGAGAAACCGTTATATAGGTCCGTTGTGATCCCACTGTACCATGGCAATATGAGCCTCTCTGGTCATATATGAACTTACTGTTCGTCAAGGAAGAGCTGATCGACATTTTCGTTGTACATTTCTTACAGTTGAGGTTTTTGAGTGAATATATTCTTTTTCAATCGAAAAACATGAATTTTTATATAGTTCTGATAATAATTTGCGCAAACCTCAATATAAGCACATGGATTAGAATAATAGCACCACGATACAAAATGCTGCAGACTTTTGCTACATTGGAACTATTACAGCACGGATGATTAAGCTTAGAAAATACGCTGGCATCAATAAAGCTCGTCAGACCTTCGATGTTCTCTCAACTCTCTTTAGAAGGAGGGTTATTCAAATATAACCCCAGTTTTGGCAAGACTGTTAAACGAAGTGGGCGTTGTGTCAGTAGAGTGGGTATGTCCAGAGTGGAAAAACCGATCTGTCGCCATTTTCCTTTTTTTCTATGTTCATTATCAGAATAAGTGAACAAGTGCAAGAATACCTTGTATATCAGAACCCGTGGTTTTAGAATATTATCGGGATGGTGTGCCCCGCGTTTCCTTACTGAGGCACAGCGGCCGAACCGAAAAGAAATCAGTCAGCCATCAGCGTACTTCTGAATCGCTTTGAAGAAGGGATGTCGGTTTTAAACAAGAGTTTCACTCTTAGTGAAACGTGAATCCACTACTACACACAGAAGTTCAAGAGGGTCAGTATGCAGTGGAGAAGAAGTTGGCAGGTGGTTCCAATCAAGCCAGAAATCCCCTCTTAGCAGGATAAATTTTGGCAACATTTTTCTTAGACTCAAGAAATCCTTTACTGGTAAATTTTCATGACTGCAAGACGACAGATGCAGCATATTACTGTAGCCAGCTGAACTAGGGGAGGCAAACCTATTCCCGATGTTCTTCTTTTTCACGACTACGTTCGGCCGCGGTCAGCAATGATTACCGGTCATAAACTTGGAGAAATACACTAGGCATCACTTGAAAATATCTACCTTATAGTATTAACCTATCTCGGTGTGATTCCATCTCTTTAGTCCATTGAACGAGACGCCAACGCTGACCGTCAAAAGTTTTGACCGCAAGTGGCTGTTGGAGCAGCCTTCATCTTTGTATGCCCAATAATGCCTTGTCCTAATAGTCAGTTTCTTATTTAATATCATGTCTAAGTGGAAAACACAAATATGTAATGATAATGCATGTTTCAAGCATGTCTTGCTTTGAAAACAAAAAAAGGCTTCACCCTATTTACCGTAGAAAAATCTAATTTTTGTCTACACCATGTCCAACACCCTTATACTCTTACATAAAATTCGTCTGTTGTCACAAAACTGGGCAATCAATAGGCGTGTTTTTTGCTCTACAACAACGCAAAGCGAGAAGAACAACAACACCACCTCAAACAGTAGTATAGCTATTCTTGCTTATGAAAAGCTCCTACTCTGCTCTAGAAGTCCCAAAAAACACGCCTTATGAAACGAAGACACCAACCAAATTTAATTGGACCTTGCGGCTCCATTGTTAATTCTGCTACGAGTATGTTGAAGGTTAAAGGAATATATCATAAACTTTCTCTTTTCAGGAATACCAATTGGTCAGCAGCATCTTCTCTACAACCACAAAGAGCTGAGCGATGCAACTGAAATGAAAGATATTCCCTTAGCAAATGGATCGCGTCTAAGATTGGTTCTAGATATGAAAGGAGGTCCTGTATCAGCGCGTCGAGTTGTTAATATACCAGACTATGATAATTGGTTCGATATCAGTGACGTTCTCAACACAACAAGGTATTACACAGTAAATTCAAGCTTACGTTGTTGTTTAACATATTTGTATTAAAGTAGACATGATCCCCTAACAATATCGACTCCAGGAGTTAAGCTCTTAGTTTACAAGGATTGCAAGAAAAATATCCACCGCATAATGAAGTTTCGGCCCGATCGTAAAAACTATGGATCAACTAAAACCAATGATAGTTCTAGTTTCGTATCTGATAGCCAAGATGATCAATGGGTGAAAGATAATCTGCAAACACTTGAGGTAAGACTTATTGAAAATTTTAATGTCGAAAAGAATAAATTAATGAGAGTTTTTGTTTCTTTCTAGAAAATGCACCAACTACGCTCGAAATTAGAATTAAAAAAGAAAAATAAAGAAACCAAAATCAAAAGGGACATTAAACCGATTTCGTGTGATATATCGCATGCTGAAATCACCGATCGTCTCGAAGTGCAATTCAATGATATGAAAACACCGGTCGATCTTTCAGATTCGTGTCTTGAAAGTGCATCCGAAAAAGACGAAACATCTGTTGTATCGAAGCAATTACAATCGGAACGGTTAGGTAACATATGTGATTATTCAATTCCTGGTCAAAAAATTTCGTGCGGTATACTGAATAAATATGGCCTAAATAGAACGTACATACGACCACCGGGACTTCCGCCACCACCACAAAAGAAAAATGAGAAATTTTTTCAATTGCATGCCTTGGCGCCACTGTCGCCACCACCTCCACCCTATAATTCATTAAGTAAATCCCCCGAAACTGATTTAGGAACAAAATATCCCTCACAACACACGAATGTGATTAAAAATAATTTTAGTAATGCAGCAATAAATCGGCCTAAACGAAAGCCAACCAATAATTGTTCGGAAGAAACGCGCTCAAAATTACGAGAAAATATCCGACGAAATCGATCATTTAAAACAATCAATACAACCGATTCAACAAACGATGAAATTGATCAACGGCCGTTGACCGCCAACAATTCCATATCATCCATTCTAGATCAGTTATTCGGTAGTTCATATTCTCGAAATACTGAAAAGAAAAGTACATCAAAATCAGTACAGGATTTAGTTGAGAAATTAAGTTCGAGCAAATTCGGTCATAAGCAAAACGATCCAATCAACGATTTGCCGAAAGCTATTGGTGTCGAACACGAAAGAGAGCTGAGACTTCCGAAACGAGCAAATTGTTTAAGTGCAACTGCTACGTCCGGATATGAAAATAAACTGTTTATAGATAGGCAACAAACTATTGGATTGAATTCGATCGATACTTCTGGCTGTGCATCCGATTATAAATTGGAGAATACTGGGTCATCGACAAATAGTGCCTTGGATGGATCATTTAGACTGTATAAAATGTCGGCGGAAGGTAAGCATTTTTTCAATTTTATGTATAATAGCTAAGGTAATTGGAGATCCGAATTGACCAGCCTTAATCCTATTGTACAAACTTTGCTTGCCGCCTCTAAATTTTCATATATGACGCATGTATGTATTCGATGTTTAGTCATTTTTAAGCTTGACCGAAATAAATACCAAAAAGCCATGATAATCGTCGCTTACAAGGAAGATGGCCGTCTTGTCGCGACAGTGACTACTAAAAACCAAATATTAGCATCCAGACAAAAAAAAACTTTTGATTTTGATTGGCGAATTTTAACTGTTCATTGCCGCTGCATTCAAATGAAGCATAGCGATCGTAATTCTTCAATTGGCGTGGTGTATGGCGTTGAGGGTATTTTGCTTTATATGGACGACCTTCCAGAATAATTATAAATAGTTTCTAGGTATAGGGCAACCACAAAACTCTTTCGAAAATTTTCTTGTTGCTTCTAGTAACACTTTTTTCCCAAATTGCACAATATCTCCATGACTAGGAAAAATTAGAATCAACTAGATTTGTGTTAGTGGACTAGAGCAGATCACCAGCCCATCGATCGTTCCAGTAGTATTAGACAGTCGCTTTGAAGAAGACAAGATAATAGCGAGCAGTCACACTGCTAAATCTCTACAAACACACTGAAGCCTTGTTTGTAAACGGAGTCTAAAGAGTTTACTCCTTTTAAATAAAACTTAAGTAGTCTGGAGTAAGATTTTCAGCATAAAATTGGTGAAAAACAAACTAAGCAAATGACACAACTTATGCCATGCAGATGTGTATGTTTGCTACAGGTATGAAAATCTTACGAACATTCAATTCCAAAACTAATGTTAATGGAAATAGTACTGTTTTTTTTTTTTATTGAACCAATGATTCAAATTATAGGTTCATTTATATACTACGTTTTGAGCTAATTTGTAAGAATAAGTTAAGGCCGCTGGTGTTTTGTCTGCTATATCCCCAAGATATAGCAGACAGTTGAAATGAAAGAATCGGAGAGTATGTTTAAAAAGCTGTAAATTTGGTTTGGCATTCGTTAGAATGCCGGAGTACGAACCGAAAATAAGGTATAAGCGCCACAGAAGGAGCCGCAAATTATCTTTTGAGTTTTTGAAGCTGAAAAAAAAAACAAAGCGTTATAAATACTGGAGACTCACTGATTTGTACGTCAAAAGAAAACGAAGATGATGTTTGTAAAAAACCACTAAAGTTTTGCTGCTTTGAATAAAATTTTAATTGTTGATATCTTTTTGGACAGAGTTCCTTCGTAGAATTTAGAAATGACTGAGCACTTACTCTACGCTTACAATAACTTAAGGGAGCTCATATGAGTAGGGAACTTTTGTTTTTTCAAAATTTTAATTTCGCTCATCTTAAAGTTTATAGTCTTAAGAATGTTGTCTGTAAATTTCATATTGAAATTCCAATAATTGTGGAAATTATGGGCAACTAAACAGGAGGGGCCCTTCGTGAATTCTCTATATAGCACGTCATTCAAACGCGATTATCTCGAAACATACTTCCCAAAATCTTCGGAAAACGGCTGAACCGATTACTTCCAAAATTTCACACATTATTCTTGAATAGTTTCTCCCCTGCGCCACGTAGGATTTTTTTTTTTAACTTATTTAATTTTTTTTTTATCAAGCCAGAAAGGTCGATAATCGAGGATAAAAACTGAAAATAAGGTTCAATAAACCCCTACGTGGCGCAGGGCATCATACTTTACACTTTCAGAATCATTTTGAAATTTTTATTTTGGATCAACCGCCTGCATGTAATCGTGGGTACCGCAGAACGTGCGAGCGACGGACATTCTTTGTGCCGACCCTGACAGCAGCGCCCCTGGTTGATAGATATTTATAAAAAAAATTATTAACGTACCTCAACATATCGTATATACTTTCGAATAAAACCAATCTGGATAAAATCGAGCAAATAGTTTTTGAGATAATGATTTGTAAAATTCACCTAATTTTTCAGCTCTCTACTCATATGAGCCCCCTTAAATACTAAATTTACGCTAATTATACTAATACTAAATGGGCCAGTCGTTCAACCCATTATTCTTCGATGCGAAAAAATCGCTAACAAAATAATCGGCACTTTTTGGCGAGCCGGCAAATGGTGCATCATTAAAATGAAATACGCCCATTTTTGGATCGAGACCATAGAGCTATAACTAACGGAGATCGCAAGACGCCGTTTCTGTATAAAACACTTTGAAGCATTTTGATGCAAAATTGAACATTTTTGTATTGAGCGTTTCATGCCCGGTGGCAGTGAAATGCAAATAGTAGCGAAGTATTTAAAGGTTGGGCTTCTTTTCTTTTCAATACCGGAGTATAACATACATGTGAGTAAGATGCATTGTGAATATCGCCGGTCCTTTGCGAGAAAACCTCCGGCTTCAAAAAAGTCGCTGCACGCTATCTCCATTATACATATAGCTCTATGGTCGAGACTATTGAAAAGTTATTATTGCAACCCGTGCGCAAAAACAAAACAGGAATTATTCAACCATTCCGAGATACCTTCGACCCTCAGCACATTACACCGTGATACCAAACAGCTGAAATTCCCTGCAATTGGGTAACATCACGTCTCAGTGGCAAGGCCAGGCCGAATATTGTCTTAGCTATTTTGCTGGACCAAGACATCTGACCGCGACAAGACCGAACGACTGGCACGGCACGGCTTACTTTTAACGGCACGGAAGGAAAACCAAATAATGCGTGAATGAGGTGGCAGCGCTAGGGTGCTGGACACAACCCTGGTCTCGATACTTTTGTCTCAAATATTTTTCGGTGGTTGGTTCGAAGCAGAGGAGAATAGGAAGGAGTTGTGGGAAAATACGAGAATACCGAACTGGATCACTTTTACGGATGGGAAGATCAAGAATCGTTCTGGGGATGACAGTGTACTAAAAGGTGTTAATAATTTTAGTGCTGTTGGCTGTGATACGAACCTCCTGAACTAAGTTGCCTACAACAAGTAAACTAATGTATGGTAGCTCAAATGGTGTTTGTAAATCTGATGAAAATATATGAGATATAGAATAGGAACCAGCCCATGTAATACACTTCTCCCAACGAGATACGAGTGCATTTATGCCAGTTTCATGCTTCATTATCGAATTGTTTGTTCGCCAAAAAATTATGCTAATATTTAAAAAAGTAGTAGTTGGTTGGCGAAAGGTCTGGTGAGTATGTTGGATGAGGAAGAGTCTCATACTGCAACTCGTTTAATTTTTGGACCGTTGTTCTTGTAACATGAGACCGTGCGCTGTCATGAAGCAGTATAACTCTATCTCTGTTGACCAATTTACCCGTTGAACATGTAATTTGTATTGTATTTTATGGGCACAGTACTTCTTTGCATTATGGTTTCACCATCTCCACCAACTCCAACTGCAGACCAACTAATAATCACCACTATCTTCGGATAAAGGCCTGGGTTCGGAATGTGTTTTGAGGTCTCATCTGCATCCAACCATTGTATCGATCGGCAAGGTTATCGTACAGTATCCACTTTTTATCATATGTCACTATTCTGTTCAAAAACGGATCGTTTCCATTTCGGGATAGCAGGGAACTGCAAATTTCCAGTCGACGCGTCATGTTTTGCTCAGCGAGCTCATGCGGAACCAACTTATCGAGTTTTTTCATTTTTTCCCAGCTGTTGCAAATGCCGGGAAACCGCTCGGTTTCTCTGCATGTCCCTTACAGTTTGACGTGAGTCAGGTTCGAATAATAAATTCAACTGTCCTTATCGATCGAAGGTCCTACGTGATCATGTGGTTCACTTTCAAGGGTCATATCTCCTGATCGGAATTTTTCGAACCATTGCTTTGTGGTTCGTTTGTTTACCATATCAGTTCCAAATGCCCTGTTGATGTTTTCGGTTGCCTCCATTCAGTTGTGGCCAAGTTCAAAGACATAATGGAAAATTACCCGTCTTTTACTCGAATCCATTTTTTTCTTTTTGATCATGAAATACATGAAATCCAAAACCGAAATAACTTCATGAGTAAATGTAGGGGTAGGGGCAGTTTTCATAGAGAAAAGCGAAATTTTATCTGCAAAGACCTAATAAACAACTTATCTGAGTTTTGAAATCCTTTAATCCTTTCCTAGTGATAATCTAGTTAACATTCCGCAGCTGTCTTATCAGGAACCTGATCCTTTCAAGACAAATGAATTAAAATGTGTACAGATTTTAGTTCTATCCAACATTAAACTCCAAATAGTTCCTCAAGTAGGATTGTAACCAACATATCTATGGTATCATAATTGAGATGCTTGACTTTGAAGTGTCAGTTTAATTTTTATTATTGTTTTATTTTTTGACAAAACCAGATTTTTTTGACTAAATTCGACTTTTTTCTTGACAAATTTTTGTTCTCATCAAAGCGTCGCTGTTATGGTTGTCGCCTAAGCAAGTCACGTGATAACCAACGTAAGGCACGTGAATGTGAACTGCAATAACAACAAACGTTGATTCAATTTTCGTTGACTATTATTATTACTACCTTCAGTTAAACTTTAACTAGAACTTCAACTGCAAGTTTTGTACGTAAATCACTCAGTTAAAGTTCCAGTTGAACATCATAAGAACGGACCTAACTGAGTGAGACTAAACAATCATCCAAACTAAAAAGTTTAATAGGCAGGCCAGATCCCTTTCGATGGATGTGCGAATAAAGCTTTGCATTGGACCCTATATGCACGGCGGCTTATCTAGATGCGCACACTGCTCGATGTGATTAAACAGTTGCTCTACTGTTTAGTTTCAAGTATGCACGGGCAGAACTGACATTCATTACAGTTACCATAAGATGGCACTAATTGGTTACTCGGTTTATTCGAGGGACCACACACCGCAATGAATTCACAGTGAAGTGATCGCTCGTGATGGGTTATGATGGCACTATACTTCAGTTTATCCTTCTTAACCTAACCTACTGGTTGGTTACTTGTTGGTACACTGAACATTGCACTGCATTTCCTTCAAAATAACCACTTACTTTATTTTCGTAGAACTAACTAAAAAAAAGTGTTGATATTAAAAGAGATTTTTCCTTTCTTATTTTCAGCTAAAAATAATTACGAATTGCCTAAACTATTAATACGAGAAGATTCGCCGGTCGAATCGTTTCATTCATCCGATCCTCAACTAGAAACACTTACAATTCGCGGCGAATCACCGAAGAATGTTTTGGATAGTTATCCCAAGTTAACAGCAGCTGGACCTGGTGTTGATACAACGTCATGCGAAAGGGAATCAAAATCAAGCAAGTCGATTATAAAATCACCTTGGAATTCACACCATCATTCAGACTTAGGATTAAATAATTTAGAATTAAATTTTTTGAATGAAGAATATTCAGAGATTGATACCGATCGAGCAACTGATAGTTGTCTACAAAACGGATCGGTTTTGAAAATCGCTTCAAATTTAGAAATAAACAGTAGTTGGAACAATTCGTCGGAATTAGACGGACAGTCACAACCATCTACGACATCATTAAATTTCATCAATGGCGATCTAACGTCAAGCGACGACGAAGAAGATGTTTTCAATGGTAGCTGTTGTATGTTACATAGTAATACAAAATCAAAATCAATTGAACTTAACGATTTCCGAATGATGTTCGGTAGTAGTCCAACACTATTAAATACAAATTATAATTCAGTAACGCATGCCTCACGACTAGATGCCGTACCGATACAATATCGTCGCGGCTATACTAATTTAAATGATGCTTGCTTGTCGAGTAGTACTTCCGATTTAGAATTGTTCAACGGTGTCCGAAAGAAGAATTCATCGAAAAGTGCGAGTCAAGAGTTGCCATCGTCGTTTTCACGACACCGAACGACAAACGGCTCGTTAGATTTCGTTCGAAGCTACGAGAATTTAGATCGAACGAAAATCTTACGAATGAAAAATGAACGACATAGAAATACAAACGGCAGCAGTATAACAGACACAAAACCATTTTGGGATAATAATATAGGAAATAGTAAACGTTGTCAAAGTAGCATGCAAAATAATTTTTCACGCGAACGATTACAGGAAGAAGATCTTTGCGACGAAGATTATTCATTTTCAAATTTAGGTTACGATAATTCAATATCCGGCGGTGTTGATAGCAATAGGACTAATAAATGTCTTCCGATTGGTTTTCCATCCGACGAGAGCATATTTAATATGAATTTAGACCGATTTACCGATGATTTTAATTTATTATCACTTAGTGATCGCCTATCAAGTTCGAGTAACAATAATAGTAAAGAAGCAAGTCGTAGTTCGTTAATACTATCGGAATTAGATATTGACAGTTCGAATTCGGTTGCATTGAAAAAGCTTTCGTCGAATAGGCAAATTGATTGTGAATCGTCGCGAACGTTAAAAAAAACTAAAGCGATTGTATCGTCGACAATTGTTCAGCCAATCGCGAAAAAAACGGGAAAACAACGTTGCGCCGAATGTAATAAGAAATTAGGTTTAATAATGATTATGAAATGTCATTGCGAAAAGGTCTTCTGTCCGCAACATCGTTATGCCGAAACGCATAATTGTTCCTACAATTTTAAATCGGAAGGTAAAAAAATTTTAGCACGGGAAAATCCATTAGTTGTGGCACAAAAGTTGCCGAAAATTTAGAAAACTAGATCATTTTTTTTTTTTATAATTTTTTTTTTCTTTTTTTTTTGTCATTTAATATTTTTAAAACAATTTCATACATTATATATATGTATATATATATTTGGATGGGGCGGAAGCTTTCTTGTTATCTTTGTAATTATTATTATTTCTCTTTAATTTTTCTTCGTTTTTTCCTGGTTTCCCCCGCTAATTGTTTATTTTGAAGAATTTATATATCTAAAATGGAAAAAAAAAAAATTTAAAAAAAGATCAACTATACTACTCTACTACTACTCTTGTGATAACTTCTGAATATAATATGAAATTAATTGATTATTTTTCTTCGACATAAAAAAAAGGCAAATATATGTTCTAACTAGTTTTGCAAAAAAAAACCCACACATAAATAAACATTTATCTTTTTCAGAGCTTTCACTTTAATAGATAAATGAAATATAAATATTTATATAGATACATATGGCCTTCCAACATGTAACTAAATTATGTATGTCGTCAAATAGTTAATAATAGATGAAACAAAATTGCTGTGCAGTTGCTGTTATATATTAGTAAAAATACATATTTTCAAAATTGCATGATATTTAAAGCAACACTTGTCTTATAATATAAATATTTAAGGCGCATTTTTTTTTCTTTTTTTTAATTATCGTAATAATCAAAATTCTACATTATTTATCGTTCGAGACTGGATTAAAATAAATTAAAGGAAAAACAAAAATATTTATTATTTGGTATTTATTATAAATGTAATTATTTATTCTGTTGTTTTGTTTTTAACTTTTCAATTTAACATTTTTATTTTCTTCGGTGAAGTTTGTGTTTTTGATTAAGTGTATCTACTATACTTTATTTATTATTTAAGTGAATTTATTGTCCGAAACACTCATAATTTACCTAGCTTTACAATATAGTGTTTAATTTGTGACTGCACATTGTTTGTGTAACCGTATATAGGAAACGAAATTGAATTATTGTTTAATCTTAAGATTATTTTATTAGTTTAGATAAGCATGTAATAATTTCAATAATTTGCCAGCCTAATTATATTTAAAAATATTCGTTTGAGTTCACAAACGGCACTACACATTTGACGTATACTCATGGAAAAAATTTGTTTAGGGCTTCGAATTAAACCAGATGTTTTTATACTCTAGATTGAATCTGAGAGTATTATTTGTTTAATCCAGCCTAAAAGTTTGTAACGCATAGAACCAAGCCTCGGACGAAAAACAAGTTTTAAATTTTAATATATATTTTGAGAACTCGTCTCTACAATACAGTTATATAACTTTTCACAAGTCGAAATTTTGTTGGCATTAAAAATAAATCGTGCGATGAAAAGCGTAATTAAAAGTGGGATAATATTTTAAAAAGAAAATCTTGTTATGTATTTCTGGATTGATTTTCAAAAATTCACTTAATTGAAAGGATAACTGGAACAATATTTGGCCGTATTCCGAGTGTCGCAGTCACGTCACTTCGATGCCGATTCAAAGTTTCACGTCAATCGAAAAAACCGATTGTGTTGGTTAGGTTAGGTTGAGAAGGGTGGATTGAAGCACATTGCCACAGTCCATCACGAGAGATCACTGCGGATCTATTGTGGTTTCCTCGTATAAAAACCGGGATCTAGACTACTGATTTCAAATATTGCTCTTCCTTATGAAGAGAGAAGTTCTCCATAGAGTAATCATCGCAAGTTCTGATAGATCGGTTAAGAAGAATTTCCCCAAGTACCGATATCTGGTACGTGCCAGACTTTCGCATTCACAAACCAAATGCTTCAGGGTCGGTTCAACATTCTTATCACCACAGCGACAAGGTCAGCCATTGGTATTCCTATTCTTTCGCCGTGTATCCCAAAGGGACAGTGTCCCGTCAGGACCCCCACAAGTTGTCTGCAAATGTCCCTGCGCAGAGACAAAATGAAGTTAGAGTTCCTCCAATCGAGTTTCGGCCAGCAGATTCTTGCTTGCCGGCATCCCGAGAGATTCACCCATGTCCCCTCCATCTGTCTGAGCGCTTTAATATCAATCATTCCCTTTACACGCTCAATCGAACCGATTGTGTAACTCCCATCGACGTGACTCATTTGCATTGCCATATTGATATGTATGTATCAGCTATAAATTGTTAATTTAAGTTCATGTATGCCTTCGTTTACAACTATGACGTTATTTTTCTGCAATATCAAATGCTACATTCAAATTTAAGATGCGGATAATGCTTTCTTCTAAAGTATAAAAGCTATACATCTTTTTCGGCCCACCATTTGTGGCTCTCACTTCTGCTTTTTTTTAGTCTCTTCCGTACTTTAAATTTCCGGTCAGTTCAAACTTAAAATACTTTTTCTTTTAATAACACGTACGGTTTTTTTTAAGTTTCATACTATCATCGAACCCTTGGCATCTCGTGACTGTGGCCCCAAAGAATTTTACCGTGCCGAAGATTCGAGCCATATTTCTTTAATTGACCGTATTGTGAATGTCACGCACGTCATTTTGATATCGATGCATGAAAAAGCGATTGCGTATGTCGATTGTTATCGAAAGTTGTAACTTTGATCGGCATTTTTCGTCGATGAGATTTAAGTCCGTGACGCCTGAAAAAAAAATAACATCGATGCAAAAATGAAAGGATTGTAAGTGAAAGCATTCACATGAACTTAAATTCACAATTTACAGCAGATGAGAGATTGGTCGTTAATGAGTGAACTTTTCCAAAAGAACAGTTCATTGAAGTGAGTGAGTGAACTAACTCACTCCTTTTGGTGAACTGTAGCGCTTCCACTAAATCTTATTGTGAAATAGTAATAACTGTTCGATCACGAATTTAAATACCCTTTTAAAGTTTTAGCATTAAATCCGATGCTACTAATTTTTTCGGATTTTAAACTTGATCACTTTTTTTTCCCGGCACTAACGCCGCTTTTCGCTTGGCTTCACCTCGTTTTATTTTATCTAATGACACTTGCTCAGAACACGTCTGCACTCGTTCACTATCTCTAGTTGGTATTATGAAACTCTAAACTTGGAAAGTCACTTTATTTCCAGCAGTCGAGTGAATTTGACATTTCTCTCAAGTATGTAAATACTCGATTGGATCTCATAATACGCAATTCTTTTTACTCACGCTTTTTTTCGACTCAATGTCGAGTGAAACTCGACAAGAAGTCCCTAGTCACAGCAGAATGTGTGTTTTTCGGTCGAGTCGAATATTACTGCAATTTGACAGCGTGGTCATTACAGTGTAATACAAGCTTTAGTCTACGGTGTCTACGAGTTTTAATTCCAGTATAATTCTTGTCATACGAAAAAAAACTTATGGTATAAAAATTGTCACGTGTTGTAAACTTATTTTGATTATAGAATCAAGCAACTAATTTCAATTATGTTCGCCTTTCTTTATTTTAATTCGCTCAAATAACATCTCCTTTTTATGCAAAAAACCACATAGACATGAACTAGAGAAAAAAACATCCAGACTAGAGAAAAAAACATCGCCTCCTCCAACGATCTAGTCGTCTTTTCTTACGCCTTTTTCTTCGCTCCAGTGTTTTCTTCTTATTGCGCCCGACAACATCTTTTGAAAAGGTTCGTAACACACGGTATACGGTAGCAACTGAGTTTACATCTAAAATTTATTGGACCAATTGTTTTGAACCCCTTGCTCGTAATCCCTAATATACACGGTTATTATGAAAAATCGGATTTTTTTTTTATTCCCGTCGTCTGTACCAGTCGCTTTCACGGCAAATTCGAACATATACAACGTTTGGAACCGGCTTTCTCGATATATGTATTTTAAAGAAGTCTTTTCCAGGCGTTTGTTTATTTTAATACAGGTCCAAAACTATAATCCTGTAAGCCTGAGAGGTGAATAATCTCAAATATCTTTATTTATTGCCAATCACTTTCTGAAATTTTAAAAACGCGACTCTCATTGCAGTTTTCAACTGTAGAAAAGTGAATAGTTCACGATTTTTCAATCATTTCAAATTGGGTAAATCGCAGTTCACTTTCCAGTTCCAGAAGGGCCAAAGTATTTGTTCCAGAATAAGGGCCATAGTATTTGACTGTTCTTATTTCTTAAATGTGAGCTACAATTGAGTCTTAATGGTTGAATCGCTCAACAATAGGTGTGTTTTTTTGCGCATCAGGGCAGGTTAGAAATTTATATGCAAAACAACAACAATTTTGACTTTTTGATACCTAGCTGCCCTTGTGAGCTCACTGGCAACTATTCGCGTTAAATTCTCTGATCTAATCTATTATCTATGGAAAAAACTTATAAAAACATCATAAAAATAGCAATGTTGTTGTTGTTTTGTGATATAAATTTTTATATCCTGCTCTGATCAGTGCGCGAAAACCACACGCCTAATATTGCTTGTAACAATTGTATAGTTTATGTGTGTGTGTGTAATAATCTATAATCGATGTTCGAAACTTTCGGACTTGCGAGGGAGGATAATGCATCAAAATTTTAAATTTACTTCTCTATTTCAAACATTTTTTATTTCCGAAACACTACTATTGGCTAGTGAACTCTTCAACGTAACAGCAATAACTAGGCAATACAGCATAACAAATAAAAATTGCATGTATACTATTATAATGAAACTTTGTATGCTAAATAAGAATTATATGTTTTGGAAGGCATACTACAAACTAATAACGAATCATACACTTAAAAGTATAAAAAAAAACATTTATAAAATATTATATTTATATATCTTATTTTGTTTATTAAATAATTAATTGAGCAACCTCTTATAATATATATATATATAAAAAACTATGAATAAACTATGCAAAACTAATTAATAGAAATATAAATTGACATTATTAACAAAAGACTACTGTTCATGCGCTATTATTACAATACATATTATGCAGCTGGAATAAAAAAAAGGGGAAAATCGAGTTGAATTTCAAAACAGTTATATCGGAAAGAAAATATATAAAGAAGTACATTTAGCAAAATAGCACTTTTCATGTACCCATCACAATAACGAAAATAAAAATTACATTTGGGTATAAATAAGTAAAAAAAAAATGCTTCTTGGGTACGATATATTATTAGTTATTTGTTATTTGATTATTAAAAAAAATATTATTTAGCAACAAAATAAACAGTCTTTTATTTATACATGTGTTCGCTAGTTTGTCCAGATTTATTTGCTCTTTTAGGCACTAAATTACAATCGAGAGCAGCGAACTAAGTATAACGACTTTTATGTGATGTAATATTATACATATTTTTGTATTATGAATCAATGATATTTGCACCAGAATTCGCCTGGAAGTTCGTTTTCTAACGAGCTTTAAGCCCGGTAAGTGATGTTTACAGTCGATTTGAGTGTTTAATTTTGTTTCTTAACAGTGGAAATTGTATCAGGTGAATATAATTAGTTATTTAGATTTATGAATATATTGTTGATTAATAAAATTAATCATTTAATTGCATTTTATGTCAAGTAAGGACTATGGGGTTAGAGAAGTTAGGAAGGTAATGAAATTACTGAGTTAATGGCAAGGAAAGATTCAAAAGCTGACTTCATGGATTATATCTACTTGAACACATCCGAATGATGAACCAGAATGAACTTCCGAATGTGGCAAAAATCGCAAAATGTCATTCACTGGAACTTGGCACCGGGCAACAGGCTCTCCAAGCTTTTTATGCCGAAGTATTCGGAGAAAACAACATCTCAATATCTGAAATTAAGCAGATATCAGACCCGAACCCTAGTGGGAGCTCTGACTGGGCATTGTCACATTAATCATTTTTCTTCAAATATAAATTGTACTTTCGAATTCGTTTGCATGTAAAAGTTTGTATCTAATTTAATTTTTAATAAATCTAATTTATTTCTTTCCTTTACCATAAGTAGGGGTGAAACTCATTCAGTTTTCCATGGTAAGGTGGGTAAAATTCAAATCCTCATGTAAATCTGCTAATTGCAATCTTATTATATTTATAGAATTTATATTTTTCACATTAAAAAAAATTATTGGAAAATAATGGAAATAAAACAACAAGGATTATTTTTTCACTTATAATTATTTATTTGTTGATTGCAACTTCTACCGTATAGATTGCGTGTAATTGCTAAAATTAGATGCAATGGGTGATGAAGGACGTGAAATATTCCGGTGACACTGTTTCATCTCAATGTTAAAGATCACATCGTTTATATTATGTTTACCTACCGCCTGAAGGTACGGATCATTGAGCGCTTTCAATTTACTGGCTATATATAAGCCAAACGATGTGAATTCATCGTCAATATCGCTTTGTGAAATTGTCCTTTTGCTTGGACGCATATCGTGGGAGTCATAGTCGCGTGCAACATTGAGTTGAGTTATTGAGTTGCGTTTTATCGGTGGTGCTTCGTTCTTCTCCTCCACAGTCGGGTTGAATTCCTCTTTCACAGTATTCACTGAAAGTATTGATAGTTGTTCGCTGTTACTGTTAGCGCAACTATTGCCTTCGTCGGTATCCTGCGAAATAAGAAGGAATGTTTTAAGGGATTTGAATAATACTGGCGCATGAAATATTCATGAAGAATCTACGAGGGTAGTTAAAAAAAATATATGACATTAGTTGCTTAGTATATTCTCCGTTAACAGGATCAGAGCGACAATTTTCATGTGTATGTAGATATCATTGGAAGCCCTGAAGTACCTACCACTTAGGCCCCACCATATTATACATATATGTAGCGGAGATGACGAGCACCGACTGTATTAAAGCCGCAAAATTCCTCGCAAAGGATTAACAATATGCTACTATTAGCATCTTACCCACATTTATATTATACCCCGAGCTTGAACACGAAAAGCACCGTCCATTTGAATACTAGGCTACTATTTGCATTTCACATACAAAAATATGATTTTTTATGAAAGCGGTTTAAAACTTCTTTTTTACTACATAGTGTAAAAATGCAAAAAGATTTAAAAAAAAAAAAACAAATTTAACCCACTTAGGGCCGGTTTCACAGTCGAAGCTTAAAACAAAAATTTGGTTTAAACTTAGGATCTCACGAACAAATTCCTAAGTTTAAAACAAATTTTTGGTTTAAACCTAGACTGTGAACCCGGTCCTTAGATAGGTAAATTTTATATTTTATATCTTAAAATGTTCATAAATTGTTGAATTTTATTAAAACGTAATACAGTAGAATCCAGATTAACCGATGTCCGATGTTTTCGGTTAACTGAGCTTATTACCTCGAATAATATTTCTTTATCCGATTTTCTTATGTTTCACAGAATTTTCGTAGATTTTCATGTGTTTTGCAGAGTTTTATTGCCCTGTATAAAATTTCAGCATTATGCACATTTTGATTTTCATAAAAAATTGCGTCCCGCTAAGGCTTTGGGAGAATATTTAATTATTCGAGTTTTTAAGTTATCCGATGTGGGTCTACTCCCGATTACATCAGTTAATCGAGACTCTACTGTATGTATAAAAAATCTATTTTATTTTTTTGTAACTACTCCCTCCCTCTTAAAAAACGCCTTCAACGCCAATTTAATGCGCTGCTCCTGCTCGTTCTTCAGCCGTAGAAGAATTTCGATGACTAATAAACACGAACTTCATTTTCACTCAGAACTAATGTATACAAAATTTCAATTTCGTAGCTAAACGATTTCTTAAATTATAGGGAGTTCCCTAAATTGTATGAGTAGATTTTTACATGAGTTTTGTATGGCAGCTATACGACGGACTCTTGGCATTTTCTTCATACTCATACCTCGAATTTAAACTATTAAAAAGCCAATGTATACGAAATTTCAAAGTCGTAGCTTAAGGAATTCTGAAGTAATTGATCAATATTCTTGAACACCTGTCTTAAGGACTATTTGTATGGTAGCTACCCGAAGAAGTAGAACGATTTTGCCCGTTAACGAACCTAGACCTACAAATTAGACCAAACATCTAGATTCCAAATTACAAGATCTTAGGACAGGGCGTCGTTAAGTTATCGTGCGTTCGGACAGACAGACGAACAATAAGCGGATTTGGAGTTTTTGGCCACAAATTAACAAATAATAATGTAGCCTACACCGCATTTCAGCATTAAGCACACTTAGAACTTCAACCCATAAAATAATAAAGTTACGCCCAGACAGTTGGTCGTTTTTTTAAGTCTTAATTACTCTAGTATCCCATCTATATAAATATATATAGGTACTAAATTTCAACTTTCTAGCATAAGCCGTTTCCGAGATATGAAAAACTACCCACCACCTCCGTAACTTGCTACCAATATCAGCAATTTATTTTTCTGGGATGTCTCTATAGTAGCTCTATACAGGCCTGTGCGTACGGGGGGTTTGGGGCTTCAAACCCCCCTCCTCTATTGGCCTATTTTCATATGGAAGTAAGGACCCTTTTTTTAGGTCATCACATTTAGTATGGTGGGAACTTGATAAAACCCCCATACAATTTCTTACAATCCTGCGCACGGGCCTGGCTCTACACAGTTTTCAATGTTAAGCTTTCTATCCTTTGCGGCTTTCGAGAAATTAAAATTATTTTTTTTTTATTTCCACTCCCTCCACCATCACTCCCTGCAAATTTCTCGTCCGATAGAGGTCTACTGATCCTAATTTTCACAATCATATCTGATAGTTTTTGAGATATACAAATTAATATACAAGTTGCGCCATATTTTATGTCGGTATGTAAACATTGAATAACTTTGACATTTTTCAACAGATTGACTTGTTTGGACAAGTTTTGGAAACGTCAATTCAAGTACGATAATTAACACTTTGGGTGCCACACTTTTTATTAAAAATTTTGACAATGCTATTTAAAGGGTCAAAATTTCTATGCCGGTCACCGGTGACCCCATGTCATTCAACGTGTTAAATTATAGCCATGGATCGCTTCACACCGAAACAACGCGTCGAAATAGTGACAATTGTCGTTCCGTTGTGTTAACTCAACGTGTATATCGTCGAAAATATCGTGGCCAACAGGTCAACAAGACCATAGTATAAATACTTACATCGTATCCAAACTCCCTATCTTCACCATTGTCCACAAAATTTTTCGCATAAAAAAATTCTACCTCTTAAATGGACGATTTTGATTGGCCGCACCTCTCAAAATTTTAAACAGCTGATGACTGAGACAAATCTTTCGTCTCTTTCAATTACGTACGTGCAATATAGCTTAACCGCTTTTCTGTCTGTTTTGATTGTTTTTATGCATATTTCGTGTATTGCCATATCCCTCACCCTCACGTAATTTTCCTTAATTACTATTCCATACATACCAAACCGTGCAAAAGAAGCAGAAATATGTGTCAGAGTAATCGCTCATGACTGAAAGAGAAGCAGCTTCCGAATACGTGTAAATTGTACGCAGATTGGTGTGTTAACGTCGAGAATTCGAGCTGAGTTTGCATACTACGTAAGTATTCATACTAAAAATATATAAAAAAAGGTGTCGGGTCCAACAAAAACTGATGATATTCACAGAGTCGGCTTTCTTTCTATTAAATATTTCTACTTACGTTTGTATACAAATTTGTGATATTCATTTTCTCTAGAAACTCGACAATCGCTCGTCGTATGGCAAAATGATGATGTGCAAAGCTTACTTTTTGGTTACTTTTAATCTGGAAAATTTGGAGGGTGATATTTCTCCGAGCGATTGTCGGGTTTCTTGAGAAAATGAATATCACAAATTTGTATACAAACGTAAGTGGAAATATTTAATAGAAAGAAAGCCGACTCTGTGAATATCATCACTTTTTGTTGGAACTGACACCTTTTTTTACATTTTTTAAAATGTTTTTTTTTTTTTTTTGATATCATTTCTTTTTGTTGCCCTCTTAACTACTGCGATTAAAAATTCAAATATACATATTTACTTGGCAGAAGCACATCCTACGAATTGCGCAACGGGATATGTTAAGGGAGCTCGTATGAGTAGAAAACTTTTGTTTTTCAAAAAAAAAAAAATCGCTCATCTTAAAGTTTATTAAGAATGTTGTCTGTAAATTTCATATTGAAATTCCAATAATTGTGGAAGTTATGGGCAACTAACCAGGAGGGGCCCTTTTGTGAATTCTCTATATAGCACGTCATTCACGCGATTACCTCGAAACATACTTTTCAAAGTCCGTTCCCAAAATCTTCGGAAAACGGCTGAACCGATTACATACTTCCAAAATTTCACACTTTATTCTTGAATAGGTTCTCCCCTGCGCCCCGTAGGATTTTTTTTTTAACTTATTTTCTTTCTTTTTTTATCAAGCCAAAAAGGTCGATAATCGAGGATAAAAACTGAAAATAAAGTTCAATTGGCCGCCATTTTGTGAAATTTTTTTTTTTAAAAAACCCCTGCGTGTTGCCGGGCATCATACTCTACACTTTCAGAATAATTTTGAAATTTTTATTTTGGATCAACCGCCTGCATGTAATCGTGGAAACCGCAGAGCGTGCGAGCGACGGACATTCTTTGTGCCGACCCTGACAGCAGCGGCCCTGTTTGATATATATTTATAAAAAAAAATTATTAACGTACCTCAACATATATACTTTCGAATAAAACCAATCTGGATAAAATCGAGCAAATAGTTTTTGAGATAATAATTTCTAAAATTCACCTAATTTTTCAGCTTTCTACTCATACAGTCATATTTGCCGGATTTTAGATTTTAATGAAAACTTGCATATTTAAATTTAGAAAATTTCAAAATTAAACAAAATTACTTTAACTTTTGGAATTGCCCAAATGTGCTGATTTCGATCATTTCTAAAAACCATGATCTCATAATCGATATAACAAACCGATTCAATGGAAACCTTGGGCTGAAGGAATAAGTCATTGCGACTGTAATTGTTTCATTGTCTGCATCGAAAAGAAACCGCTTTGAAATGAATTAACTAAAACCAAATTTAAATTAATTTACATATAAAATTACATTTGTTCTTGGCAAACGAACAATGTCTTCGATACCCTCGTGCCATATGCTCTAAATCCCTACCCCGGTGCTGAATTTGAGGAAAAACCAAAAACGGGAATTATTTTCAAAACACTATTCCACAAATACCAAGAGTAACATATTTGCAATCTTGTAACGAACAGCAAACTTGTTTCGAATTCCATTGTGACCATTGATCAGCATCGATTTTCTTCGATTATTCATTCTCAAGCGCGTGTACTTGAGACAATTTTTTGTCCCTGGATTTAGCTATTGAGGAAATAGTTTTTCAAACCCAAATTACATCCAATGCTGCATAGAGAAACAAACATTTCAACTTACATAGTACCAAATCGAAAGTAGACCACCATCCTCGCACGTATTATTTAAGCAAAGATCGCTTAATTCTTTCCGAATTAAAACAAATTGATATCCTTCGAGATTTCGAATAACACTTAACAATAATATTGGTACTTTAAAAATTGTGGACATTTTTAAATATTTTATGAATAGCTTTTCAATTGACTTTTGAAAATTGACGTTGACGTATGTTCTGCATACAACTCGACTACTGTGATTTTGAGGTAAGCTTAAAGCTTAATAGTCGGAAGAACTGAATTTACATAAAAATCATCGAGCTTTTTTTTCCCAGTTTTTTGATGTATTTTCGTGAAAATGTATGGCGAGCTTTTAGAAAGCTCTCATGTACACAGCATACAGATAAAGCCCCCGTGTCCGTGTGAGATCCGTACAGTAAAGGTACGTAGTCGGTGCTGGGGGTTTTGAATCCGACATTCACTTTCGACCGAACGTCCTGATGAACAAGACGGTGTTACACAATCGCTTTTTTCGATCGACGTGACACTTCGCATCGGCATCGAAGTGACGTGACCGCGACATTTGCAATACGGGTGATTGACTGGCCACCGAGAACTCTTGATTTAGGCCAAATTACCAAATTGAATAAAAATAACTCTCATAGAAAAATTCACAGTTTTTTTTTCCCAAAGTTATTCAATGTTTACATACCGACATAAATCCTAGCATACTATAAGCGGTTCCTGAGATCTAGAATCCAAAAATTTTCATCTAAAACGCTCCCTTCCTCCCACCCTCACCCCAATAAAAGATATAACTTGTAGGGGTTTACTGACTCCACCTCCCATACAAATTTCAACTTAATATCTCAAGGGGTTCATGAGCTACGCAATTTCAAACGGTTTTGCAGAAGGCTTTTACGGCGGACAGACGGACATTTGTTTTTTGGGGTTTACTAGTCCTAAAACGTGAAAATACAAAAGAGTAGGGTAGCAAATTTGTTTTTAAATTTCCGGTCGATAATAATACTTTATTATTAAAAAATAATAAACTAAAATTCGAACTAATCTCGTAGAATGAAAGTGTATGAGTCGCTAATAATGCACTCAATCTTCTCACTTTCCAGGACTAAAAAGGAGTGAGTGAAAATCTATTTTTGTCGTTTAGAGGTAACGACTAAATACTACCTTAATTCGTTCAACATCCAAATTATTTACACGAAAGTTGTCAGAACATTAAACGAATAAACTTTGCACATAATGTGCCTAATAATATAAGCTGTGTAATTTACCTCAAAACATGTTGATTTTCTCCGATTTCTCGTACTCGCATCCTTCAGAAACAGCAACTGTTCGTATCCGTACCATTTGGGCACATGATTTCGTCCGTTTTTCTTCTTTTCTTTTCGCACACGACAATATTCCCGACTGAATTGCACTTTTAAACTGTGCAACTTCTTCGTCACCTCCTGGACCGGAACGTTTAGCGCATTCGCAATATCGTAAAGTGCTTCGACTTTTAAAATTTTATTTTTTTCATCAACACAACGAATATCCCATAGAATCGGATACTCGCGAAATTTTTCAATTAAATGCGAAACTTTAGCACGGCACCAGTCTACCATTGTGGAAATTAAACTTGTTAACGTGATTAATGAAGCGAAACGTTTAATACTTGTTAATATCGAGTACAACACCTATACGCTCGGAACTCCGTCTTCAAATATAAAATACAATTTAGGCAAATATTCGGCCGGAGAGCGGACGCCAACACCATCAATTCAATTGTATTAACAACATCACGTTACGAGAACAACACTTTAATATCAATATGGCCGGGGACTGAGACCGTGTAGCCGCGCCGTAGCGTTTTATAAAAGCAAAGTTTATTGTTGACTGTTTCTGTTCGGTCGTGAATCGTGATGACAACGCAATACCTCCAGCTCCATCCCTCAACCCCCATAGCGACAGAATTAACCAGCTTAAAACGCCCGTTCGCGTACGCATACACGCCAACATTCAACAGCGAACATGTTTATTTAATTTTATTGATTTCACTTGCGCAGCAGAAATGTGTTTTTGCTTTTCTTTCACATCGAACGAAGCTAAAATGTTCGGTTTCTGTTTCTTCGAACCCGAAGCTACGACAAGCGTTCGCCTTTGCACAGCAAAGCAATATGAAAATCAACTTTTCGGCTTGTTGTTGTTGTAGAGCTGATTGTTAAAATAAAGGTAAACAAAATAAAGAATAAACATCTACAAATGCTTTTGAGTGGAACAAAGACAGGACTATATAGTGTGAACATATAGAACGGCCAACAGAGAAGACACACGTTAGCTGGGCAAACAGAAAGAAACGTCTCTTTCTTAACAAAAATTTATATTTATCTACCTGTTGGCTGTTACCTTGCTGATGAGCTTCGAATCGAACAAAGTTTATTCGAAGGCATTACGAGTTTGTATCTTTCTTTATAATTCGCAGCAGATGGATGTTTTAACGCGTATATAGAGTATTTCGTTGGTGGTTAAAAGCTAAGACTATACTTCACAGGATCATTTCTGCAGTATGTCTTCATTAACTTTCAAATTAAATTGAAAGATTTTGCAACCATGATGACGAGGAACGTCATTTTACTTCTAGCGTGAGGGAGAATTGTTTTCAGTGTTTCACATTCGAGAACAGTTCATCGATGATCGCTTCCAACGGAGTGAAATGATTTCCGAGTGGTAGCCCCATTAAAAATTCCAAAGAAAATAAATTAATTGTCGAGTGAAGTGAACACTGAACAGTCGGCCGTGGCCTGTAGGGGTGTTCAGATTCAGACCGGAGACACACTTTAGCGGCAGGTCACGGTTGCCAGATTGGGCTACATGTCGTGCTCGTTTGGCGACAATATTTGAACTTGGCGATTTTATCATTATTGGCGACATTTGGGCTATCTCTCTTAATGTAACATGACACTTTATAAGTATATAATAATAAAACAAAAATAGAGGTTTTTACTACGGCGAGTTCAAGATGTTCTACTACGATATTAAATTTATGTGCATTTGCATTAGGTATTTTTCAAAGCACCGTAATATACTATTCGCAGCGATTTTCTAGGTATAGTTAAAGTTATTGAAACAAAAGCAGATGATATTTACTATGCTGTCAAAATTTTTTTTCAAACCTTGGGTCTTAAACTTGAGAATCATGTTGGACTTGGCGTTGATGGTGCAAGCAATTTGTGTGGGAAGCGAAATTCATTGCTCACACATTTGAGCGATGTATGCCCAAAATTAATTTTGGTGAAATGTATGCCATAGTATTCACCTTTGTTCTTCCAAAGCATATCGGCAATAATGCCAGGTGAAATTGCCTTCCTAATTAAGGAAACGTATAATTGGTTTGCTCATAGTAACTTACGACAAAAAAAAAACATATAAGGAAACTTTCCAATTAATAAATTTAGGTCAAACTCCTGATAAACTTATTAGTAAGACTAGATGGCTTTCTAGCTTTAATGTAGTTCATAAAATTTTGGGGCAATTTTAAAATTAAAAACATTTTCCAAATCGCAGCTTTGAATGAAAAGCTAAAATCCTTGCTGATAGGTACTATAATAAGATCCACAAATTAAATTTAATATTTTTAGATCCACTGTTGAAACAATTGAAAACATTGAACATTTATTTTCAAAGTACTGATGTTGATTTTCACGCAGCATATATGGAAGTCATGTCGTTTATTAAATCGATCCTGAATAAGATACTAAGGCCGGATACAATTGATTTAATTGCCGACGACTTATTTAACTTGGAATTTTTTTTTCCAAATCCAGCATTCATTACGGGAGCTCAACGAAATTGACTACGGCTTGGAATGCTTGAATGAGATTATTTCACTACGATAAAATGATTCTGAACTTCACGATTTTCAAACCACTTGCAAAAACTTTTATTGCTATTTGATACATGAATTGATTAATCGCATGCCCTCATATATATATGGAACTATTACCAAAAGCGTACATATTCTCTCCTAATTTTTGTCCTAATTCAATAAGACCTAGTTTTCAAGAGCTTCCCTGCATTTTGCCGAGCCAAATTCAGTTCATCGAAATCGAAACTCAGTATAATAAACTTATTTGTACAGACTGGAAAACAATATTTGGAACAATACCCACTGATTCGATCTCGTTTTGGTGTAAGGTGTATTTACAATTAAAACTGCAGCAGATGAAATTAAGTTTAAAGAAATAGCTGAACTTGCTGTAACGCTTCAAATGCTGTGGTTGAAAGAAGCTTCAGCATCATGAATATAATACGACGGTGCTGTTAATGAAATGTTAAACATCTTAAATGAATAAAGTTCTCATAATAGTAAATACATAATATGTCGCAAGGGCGGTATTAAATAAATAAAATTAAAAAATTAATAAAGTAATGACAATGTGAATATCTTATATTTCCGATTTTTATTATATTGGGCGATTTGGGCTACATTCAAAGCTATTTCGGGCGATTTCGTAGGGAGAAAATCTGGCAGCCCTGCCAGGTTGGTTGATCCTTCTTGTTTAGACCTCGGACATGAGTATGTCAGGTAAGTGCTGTTACAATTATATAATAATTAAATTATATTCTGCGAACTTCAATTTGATAAAAATATATTTTATTATTATTATTATTATTTATTAATAAGAAGTATATAAATATACATGATTATTATAAAGCATTAGTAGCTAAGACCATCAGCTGTATGATACATAGTGAAACATGTTGTACTTAAATATAAATTTAAATTAGATTAATAAAGTTGATGTTTTTAATATAGCTTAGTAATTTTTTACAGTTTTCGTCGATATTTTTATTTTGCCAGTTATATAGGAACTGATTTAAAGAGTAGGTTGGGCAAATTAGGAGGTGGTTAAAGTCTAAGTTACATTTACATTGATCGCATATGGGCGGTGTTGTTTTGTCGAGTAGATGCTTATGTGTAAGGTTCGTGTGTCCCAACCTTAGACGAGTGATGGCAATAGCTTCTCTACGTGTTAGAGATTTCGGCAGAATGAAAGGTTCCTTAGTCGGGTTTATGATCGTGGAGTAGGAGTTGGTTCTTTCTGGCCACAACTCCAAGCTCTTGTTTAAGACAAGCGTTTTTATATATTTTTGTAGGTCCACGAGTGACAATGCGGAGGAAGTATGAAGAGGAGCTTCGGTTGCGTGTGTTGCCATTTTGTCTGCTTGCTCGTTACCGACTATTCCTACGTGTCCGGGTATCCAGAGTATTTTTAATTTATTTTTGTGGATAGTAAGTTTATGCCTTATTTCGGTAGCTTGTTGGTTTTTGCTGTTTATATTTGTGACTGCATTAACGACTGACAAACTGTCAGTGCAGATACAAAATTTTCCTTTGGCTTTGATGGAAAAGTCTATTGCGTCTAAAATTGCATTAGCTTCGGCGGTGAAGATTGTCGAGAAGTGGTAAAGCCTGCTTATTTTGATGATAACTCCATTTTGTTTAACTGCTGCTGATCCAACTCCATCTCCTGTTTTTGAACCGTCTGTGAATATGAATTGCCATCCCTCCTTCCGGAGTGTGGTTTGCAGTTCATAGAACATAGATCTGTATACTGGTGCTGGGGTGGAAGATTTTGTATAGTCCGCTAGGGATTTGTTGATGGTGTAGTCTGGGAGTGACCATGGGGGCTGTAATTGTGATTTGCCAGGTCTCGCTTTTTGTGGAATGTCTAGTTGTTTAGTCGCATATAAAGCTGTTTGAATTGACGAAGGTATTCTGAGCGCTCTTTTCCGTTTAATTAGGCGTGTAAGGTCAGGTAGCAGCAGTCGGTTGCCTTTTAATGTGATTTTTGGAAGAATAAGGGCTGTTAGCATGTCTCCTCTTGCCTCTATTGTTGGTAGGTTGGCTTCAGCTAGTAGGCTACAAATTGGTGTCGTTCGAAGGGCTCCTAATGCTGCTCTTATTGCTGCGTGATATGGTGCTTTTAGCTGTTTGAGGGCGCTTGGTGAAGCTTTACCATAGATAGCAAAACCAAAATCAATTTTCGCGAGAACTAATGCTTTTGTGATGTAAGAAAGTTTTGCACCCAGCTGAAGATTTTTGGTCCAACTCTTAGTTCTTTTAGTTCTGTTAGAATTACGTGGGCGCCAATACGGTCGAACGCTTTTTCGAAGTCTATCGCTAGGATGGACACGTGATTAGAGCTTGATAACTGTTCGCTTATAAAGTGGTCAATGTGGAGATGGGCGTCTAGGCAGCCCCGGTTTGGCCTGAAACCAACTAGTTCATTGCATAAGGAATTTGTATTTTCTAGGAACCAGGAGAGTCGTATTGCAATAATTTTTTCTAACACCTTGCTTAAGCAGGGTAGAAGGGATATGGGGCGATATGAGTCAGCCAAATGTTTTGGTTTCTGCGGTTTCGCAATGGGAATAATTGTGGCTGTTTTCCAAATTTGTGGTATAGTTCCGGTGGTGAAAATATTGTTATAAAGCGAACAGAGACGATTTTTGCTGTTGGTCGATAGATTGGATAACATACTATATGTTATTTTATCGAAACCGGGAGTGGAGCCTTTCAGCAGTTTAAGAGTTGAGTGGAGCTCAAAGAAAGAAATATCAGAATCAATGCGTAATGCTTTACTATTGGGTGAAAGAGCGTGTCTTGTGTTGTAGAATCTTTCTCTGCAGTCGTTAAATTCAGCGGAAAAGTTAGATTTGGAGTATTGTGACCATTTTTCGCCGAAACTATTGGCGATCTTCTCATTGTCTGTGAGGGGGGAATCATTGGAGAGGATATGATTAATTTTGTGTTGCTTCTGGTTTCCGGAGAGTATTTTTATCTTGTTCCAAATCAATTGTGGGCTGGTGTTAGGATTAATTGATATTTTAATATATTTTAAAGTTCTAACGAGTAAAGAAATATTTGTGAACGTTGAACTTGGTAGCAATAGAGTCACTGTATAAGAACTAACACAAACATCCATTATCATGAGTACGGACAATGACCACTTTTGGTACATATTTAGTAGTCTAAAAACCTGCGAATTTAAAAAATCGCAGGTTTCTTAAATGGCATAGTTTTAGTGTGTATACGTGTAGCAGATGGATTTTGATTGACGTTTCACGGAATCGAGATATGTCTCATGAAATGTCAACTAAATACAGCGTTTATCCACTTTAGTGGAGATCCTTAAAATGAAAAATCGAGACAACTGCAAACAAAATTTCAAATGTACTGGTTTTAAATGAAACACACATATTCCGTACTCAAGATAATGGATGTTTGTGTTAGTTCTTATGAAGTGACTCTAGGTAGCAAGGGAAGTTGGACTACGTATTAACGAAAACAAAGTCAAAATCATTAAACATATGTACAAACTATTAAAAACCCGCCAATCAGACAAAATATTACAGTAGGAGATTTCAACCTAGAAAACGTAGACAATTTTGTATACATATCTCGGGGTAAATATACCAAAGGATGGACTAATCGAAATTAAAAAACGAATAATGATGGCAGACGTATTATTCGGTGCTTCCAATAACTAAAAACAAAAATATGCATAGGAAAACAAAGCTTAAACTATTTAAAACAATCATAAGACTTGGGGCCATGCTATGGTAGCGAAAAGTGGATTAACTCATCCTTCTGAAAAATTAGGTAACGCCTTTGAAAGAAAAGTCCTCAGAAGAATCCTTGGACCTGTGAGGGAAGACTCGATCTGGAGAACACGATACAATAGATAGTTGCATGCCATCTTTGATAATCCAGAAGTATCGTTCCTCATAAAATGCAAGAAGCTACAAACAACTGTACAATAAAGGGAAAAGTTTATGGACAAAGAACAGTTGGAAAACCACGAAAGCACTAAGATGATTCTATTGACGCAGACATCTGGTTAATTCGGTGAAAAAAGGGATGTTTTCAAGAATTTTTTTCAATACAAACGTAAAGCTGGTTTATTTCTTTTCATTTTTATATGTTAATACAACATCTAAACTATAATTAAAAAAAAAATCATTTCAAAATATTTATAAGCAGTTGTTAGCAGCAAATCTCAGCAGGAGCCTCAAAAAAAATTGTTTTGCGGTGTGCGCTACAACTCAAGACTGGATCATCCGAAACAAAAAAATTAAAATGCGTTTATTATATAAGATGTTTCTCGAGGTAACGTGGTCGAGTTTTTTTATATTGATTTTTGATGTACAGCTGATATCAATTGGACCTATCTTCGAAGCGTCTTGTTCAGGTATCTACACATATTTGGAATGAAAGAGGCTGGACTGTTGTCGAAAATTTTTGAGATATACTCTCCGTTTCCAAATCCATATTTGTTTCTTCATGATTTGATAACTCTGTCAATGTGACTTCAGCTCGGTTTCTTTTTCAAAAACAAATGATATTCCAGATAGTTAGGCTGATGGCTCTAAAGTTGGCGTTGAGCATAGTTATGGCGAAATAAATTGACCAGTGTCGACATTGTCGATCTGTATATACCGAAGAGTTGAAGTTAGATTGAAATTTTGTGATTTTTTGTCGGATATTTTCTTCCAAAGATAAATTAAGGATTCATCTGTTACGCTTCCTCCCCAAACTGGGCCTGATTTCTTGAAATCATTGAGTTTCTCTGGAATTTCTGCCACGAAGCTAGATTTACAGTTACAGTAGTTACAGTTTCGGAAACTTTAACTCCTTTTAAAATTTTGCTGTAATTAATACCATTTGCGTTTAACGGATACAGGACACAAGCACGAAATCCATTTTGGAGAGTCTGTACTTTGATAGATTTTAATACAGAATCAAGTATCTTTGGAAAATCAACTTTTGTAAGACGCATCTGTTCATTTTCTACTCTCCATTTGTGAAGGGCTTCTCTCCACATGCTTTTTAGTGGATGGAAAACTGCCACGTCCATTGGCTGTAGAATATGGGTTGCATTTGAAAGAAGCGCAATGAGAGCAATTCTTTTCTCTGCGACTGGTGTGACAATCTACAAATAATATAATGGGTATTTAATTCTATACCCTTGCTGATGATAGAATACGTTGGAAATATATTCATAAAATAAGGATATGTGATGCATGAAACAAAGCACATTGAGCTAGTAATGAATAGTACTTATGACCTAATAATGAATATATGTGCAAGTTAGCAATTGAAGTTCCTGGCATGATATTAACAAAGAAAATAATATATTCAATATTGCTCATTCTATTCCTTATACTATTTATAAGGAAGAATACCTCTTATTTCCTTAATCAGATATTTCAAAACCCGTCTACGGAATTTAATATTATTTTTGACTTGCGGTTTGCCTAGTAATTAATAATTGTATTCATTACTGGTTCAAACAATATAAACACATTACCTTAATGTTAGAAAATTCGAGTTTTCTAAAACTTAAACGCTCCTTTCACGTAGTACTTTTTGTAATTTAAGTATTACTGCGGAACTTGGGCGTAGTTACAGATATTATATTATTAACGTGATGCTCTTTCTTGTTTTCGATCACATTACAATTTTTTAATTCTTTATTTAATAAATTAGAAATACATTTATTTTTTTTTATTTTTAAATGATTCTCTATATTTTGGGGTGAATTTTCGTAAATTGTATTATATTATGTATTTTCAATAATTATTTCATTGTTTTGAATTATCTACAAGTTCTAATCTATTGAAGGGTCTTTAAGTGTATTTCAATTGAAAATACAGGTTTTCCGTTGAATATTGTTTAAAATTTATTTTATTTTATTTTATTTTATTATGTCGGACTACTGCCAAATGAATTTGGGAGAGCCTATGGTAGTCGCACTCGAGACTTAGAAGCCCATAAACATTTTACATTTTAACAATAAATCGAGAATTAATGAGTTTAAACAATAATAAATTTGGGACATGATATAGAAGGGAGGTAAGTTTTATATTTGTTTAAGAAGGTTACGGTTGTTTAGGAGTTGGAATAGGGGAGAGTTAGAGTGTTGAGAAGGATCAAGAAGTTCTGTCAATGGAGGGACATCGTGTTTAAAGAAGGAAAGAGTAGAAGAACATTGAGTTAGGATATGTAGGACAGTTAACGGAGAAGCGCAGTGCGGGCAGGAGGGAGGGTCTGTTCGTAGTATGTGGTATCCTTTGGTGAGCCAGGTGTGTCCTAACCTTATCCTGGCGAGCTTTGTTGCAAGACCTCGAGACAGGTCCCGGTTGTAGTTAGGATGAGTGGAGTTCTTCCAGTGTGTATTCAGAAAGGTGTTACTAGCAGTCCAGGAGAGACGTTTCACTTCCTCAATCTTGACCGAGATCAGTTTTAGGAGGCTGTTCTCTGAAGGTGGAGTGATAACGGTTTCTTGCGGTGTAGGAGGTCGGTTGGATAGAGTTCCTGCTGCGCGATCTGCGGCTTCGTTTCCTCTGATCCCTACGTGACCGGGGACCCAACAGATTTTTATAGACTTAGTCAGAGCCAAGGTGTTTCTGATGTACATTGGCAGGTAGTCCCGGTTTTTTGGGTTTCTAACAGCATCTACTGAAGCCTTGGAGTCCGTGAAAATTAATCCTTTCTCATTGTTTGTTTTTAATAGGATATTAACAGCGCGGGCAATGGCCCACATTTCAGCTGCTTGAATGCTGGTGTGGAGGTCAAGGTAACCAATGAGTCCTTTATGAAACCATAAGACTCAGTCGAGTCCGAAACGTCACGCAAAATAAATTTTAAACAGTATTCACCGGAAAACCCGTATACATATTTTCAATCTGAAATGTACTGTGAAAACATTCACCAAAAAATGTATTTCAATCGTTCTTAAAGCCTGAAATACATGTGCAGAATATATGCACGCAGCAATGCAGGCATCCCTGCATTTGAAACAGGCGTGCAGAGTTTTTGACAGATCTCTTGGTCGTATTTGTTGTTGGTTGTAACAGTTTCAGTCATAGTTTCCGTTGATTTCATTATCACAAATTCACAAATTCAAAATCACAACTTAAAAATGAACTGTCAATATCTTTTTTTTTGGAGGCTTACTATTACTTTTAGTCGATTGCGAGGAAAATGTAATTTAGTCAAATTACTCAAAACAGTCAAAACAGTTTTTTATTTCTCTGTGTTGGTAAATTTCAACTTTAAGGTGTGGTACCACTGACGCTACACAGCAAAAGTAGAAGTAGGGACATCGTGTAGCGCTCCGCTGCTTGCAGTGTGAGCGTGTATTTCGTCGCACTTAAAGTCATGCGTTCTAAATCCGTTTTGTCGCGCTGCATGCAGATATATGTATGCACATGTATTTCTGGCTTAAATCTCCTGCTTATGATTCATATGTATAGTAGTTCTATGCACATATAGAAACTTTTTAGTTCATTTTTGTAAATTAATATTAAACAATTGAGGCGGTTGAGTGCAGCTAAACTCGCTTCTTCCATTTTATAAAAAACATGAGTTATAAAAATGAAATAGAAATTAAATATTTTGAAATATTTACTTGGATGTTATTTATTTATTGAATTAGTTGTTAAATTCGGTTTTATTGTTTAAAGTTAAATTTTTTTATTTTCAAAGTTGTGAATCGCTTCAACGTTTTATCCAAACTGAAAAAATCAAATTGAATTTCTTGTAAAAAGGAATTCGTTGACGACTTGGATTGTCTTTCAAAATCCACAAAGTCCTCTAAAATTGTACCTGTATTAACAGTGGCGAAAACTTTACTAACGAGAAAATTGTTCTATGTGTTGTTCAGTGTATGTCAGTAAATTTAGTTTGCTGTTTAATATTATATCTTCTATTCTTCTAAGTTTATTTAATAAGTATACGAGGTTGTCGTCTTTCCGTGTTGGAATTTTCATTTTCTTTCCAAAATTTGAAAACATATCCCTCGGATGTGGAATTTCGAACGACCGTGAAATTGGTTCTTAGGCAATTGCAAAAAGGAAACTAATTTGACATCTTAACAAAACTAATAGACGGCGAAAATTGTGGAAGTATATACAACCCCTTTTCACACTTGAAGTTAAAGTTCTAAAAAGTCTTAAATTAGCTTGTAGGCAACTATATCAAAAGTTCGTGGAAGTAAAAACCAATTTTATATCTCATCAAACTTAAGATATACGAGTATTGTGAAAATTGTTAAAATGCATACAAATCCATTACATCGATGTGCTTTCGTCTGTCCATTTGTTTCCAAGAATCGACTTCTTTATTATCGTTCAGAGAGTGAATTTGACCCTTTTTCACTACGAAAGCTATCGCCTACACCAATCAGTTATAATAATAGACTTACCATGTCGATTACAGATGAATTCTGCTGCTGTTACTTTTCACTTTACTGTGTAATCGGAAAACATGAAACGCATCTTTAGCACGTCCACAGTATACTTTTTTCCAAACAGGTGTAGCAACTTGGCCTAGTTCCGTTTTAATCATTTTCCATAATTAGCATTATATGATTTCAATCGATCAGCATGATACTTTCGTACCATGATACACTAAACTATAGTATAATAAAGAAATTAAGAAAGTATAAAGTAAAATACTTTTAATATAATAATTTATATTTATTTATTTTTTTTAATATTTTATAATAGTATTAAATAATCATAATCACATTTAGTAAACTTAAGGATTTTTTTTATTTTATATTACATTTTTTTTGTGTTCCTTTTTATATGTGTTTATCATTACTGAAAAATTACATACCGAGCGCATGTTTATTATTTTGTTCTTTGCCTAAATGATATATTTGACTTTATTTTACTTTGAAATTGATATTCATCGCAAAAGCGTATTTCAATTATATTTTATGCTAATATTTAGATATTATATTAATATAATAGACCTGTAAGATAACTGCATTTTTCATAGATTAAAACTGAGTGATTGGTATGTAAGTGTTAACTTCTATGTAAGTGGTTTATTCCTTAAAAAGATTTTTTTTTTAGAATTATCTAGCTACTTAAAATTGTCTATATGAGTTACAATGGCTCAACTTAGATTCTTTTTTTGGCCACATACCTAGTTCCAAGTTACGTAAATTAGAAATATGTGTCAGTTGCAATGATCTCAAAATTTCAGCAGCTATCGGATTTACTAATATTGTATTTGCGTAAACGAGAAGTTTCAGGTAGCAGCAGCAGAATTCTGACATCGAATTCCAATTGTAATGATCATTCTGTCCTTCATTTGTATACGAATTGAAATAATACAACTCCGTTTGCAATGGAAGAAGAATCAATACAATATAACGAAAGTGAAAAGTAAATTCTATATTAAGTCATGAACGATTATATTATACTTCTGTTTAGTAAATATACTAGCGGCCAAAAATTACATCACATTGAATTTAGCAAGAATAGAAGGATACAAAAAGGACAAAAATATATTTTGTGATAACTGATAAAAATGAAATCAATCAAAATACTAGAGTAGGACTTTCAAAATTAGTAGTTTAGATGAAAGGCAGCAAAAAATAGACGTGTCCAGAATGATTGAAGTTTATCTAAATTTTCGCTTGAAGAACAGGGTAAACTATACATACTTATGTAAATCACATATGCATTATGGGGACGATAGAGATATAAATAACGGAGACGACAAGACGCCGTATAAAGCACTTTGAAGCATTTTGATGCAAAATTGAACGTTTTGTAAGGAGCGTTTCATGCCAGGGGCAGTGAAATGCAAATAATAGCCTAGTTCTCAAAGGTTGGGCTTTTTTTCTTCTCAAGACCGGAGTAAAACATACATGTGAGTAAGATGCTAATAATATGTAGAATAGTGAGAATCGCCGGTCCTTTGTGAGAAATCGTCCGACTTCAAAACAGTCGCTGCTCGTCATCTCCACTACATATATCTCTATGATGGGGACGAACGAAGCATTATAACAGTGCAATGAGTCTTGCATCTTCTACAGAGGTAGTTACATTATTTCATACGTAACTTTATTTGAATGATGAATCTTATATTTTACTGATTAAAATTTATATTTACTCGGAGGTGAGACGAATCTATCTCCGTTGTTCATTCGCACCTTAACTATGAAATCGTTTTGCAATAGAAACATTCAAGTGATGTAATTTTGTCCAGGAGTTGAACATTTAAATGAACTACTATAAGTGGCCAATATAAGTTAGAACTATAAATACATATATAACAACGTTAATTCGACTATTTCCCCATTTTCAAATATGTAGCAATGACGTCGTATGAAATATATTTTCCATAAGTGTGCGTTATTTTAGCCAAAGTATAGCTTCATCTATTATTAGTTAAAAATAAATTTCTGTATGAGAGACAATTGCATCAATGCAATTGACCCTTAACCGCCGTTACAACAAAATTACTTGGGTATTTATTTCATCAGAGTACAATCAACATTTTTGAAAATGTGAGCTATAACTGGTAATTACTTAGTTACTCTACCAACCAAAACACAAGATGTGTATATTTGCTCTAAACTGATATGACGTGCATACAGTCATGAGACATATTATTTTACGAAACATATAAATTTTCTTCTACGCCGAGTTATCTCACAAAAAAGTCTACTGTATAACATTATTCTATACGTAGAGACATGCAATTATTCCACATGAAAACTTTATAATATAGAAATTGAACACCGAAGAAAATAATTTTATATACAATTTCTCACTTAAATCGAGCTAAATGTTCTTAAATCCGACAATTTGTGATTTTAGTTAGTGTTGCTTAGACTTACCAGAAAAAAAAAACGAAGCAAACTTAAAACTACAAAAATAAAATGAAGACTTACTAAATATCGAACGAAAAGTTAGTAATAAATTGTTCTTAATATTGTAAATCCTTTTCAAATTATATTCGTTGCGATGCATAGTCGTGGTCACGCAACTGATAGACGAATATCTTGTGAACTAAATTTTCTTTGCCATGGATATGCAGAACGTTTTGGAAATAGAGATGTACTGTAAAGCGTTACAGATGCGATATAATTATTTGGCATCACTTCAAATATGATATCCTGATAGCCATAACAAAATGTTGATCCAAACGGATTAGCTGTATTGGTAGAACTTGCTCGATGCAATACAACTGGACGTTCGGCCGGTGCAAGTCTCGAACTTATTGAATCCCATTTCGAATAAGCTGAAATTACCACAGGTGAATTCAATGGTTCCGTTTCTGATACTCTGCAATTAAAACGAAAAGAATATAGAAAAGTTAGTAATATGACCATTTTTAAAGTACAGAAGTTTTATTGGATAAAATTCAGTTAAAGCAATCACAAAAATAACAAACAATTACTAGGTTAGGTTAGGTAAGGGTGCTAGTCACTTCGCGACCAGGCACATAGGCCGCCAATAGGTCCGTTGTGATCGTACATGCACGGGAAAAGGTACCCGTGTGCCCAAAGACAACCACTCCGCCAGCCTGACAAACTGCAACATCTTGTCCTGCTTAATGCTTGCGAATTCGCCCAAGTCTATGGCGAAGCGCGTACCTAAAGTACGTTTGCGCCTCCAAGCCCGGGCATTCGCAAAGCAAGTGGAAAATACTCGCCTCGGTATAGGGTTTACTACAGCTGCGCCACAGATATGTAGCGTCCGTAACACCTAGTATCCTGGCGTGCCTGCCGATCAGGCAATGTCCCATCCTTTCACCAATTGGGATACGATGCGTATTCCTATCTCCGAATAGGATACATTTTGACCTGCTCGCATTTAGGCCACGAGACACAATGTGAGGCCTGATATAATAATAATAATCAATGGCGCAACAGCCCAAATCGGGCCTAGGCCTTGAAGTAATACTAGAGTTACTTCATTACGAGACCAACGGAACACTAGGAGGTGAAGTGGTCAGCTACACGCTCGTGCGTGATTATTACCCCGATTTTAACTCAGGTACTCATTTACAGCTGAGTGAACTGGTAGTCTGGCACCGAAGCCCATTCTCGGTACCAGGTGCACCGAGGGCAAGTGCTCTAGCCACTAGGCCACCCAGACTACTGAGGCGTGATATGGCCGTCACAATTACTAACAATAATTTTGCCTCTAACAAGAATATAATGCCGCATTTCCACATGCGCCTTCACTCGCATTGACCAATGCGAGTTAGCACGAATGTCTAGGCGCATGTGGAAATGGTACGCGAATGATACAAGCGAGTCTAATCGAAGCGAATGTTCAATGCGAATGTTATTGGTAGTGGTGGGGGCTACCAAGTGTTCAGTCTTCAGTTCTATCCCAGCGGGAATATGAGCAATGCAATAAATATAAATAATAATATTGTATTTCTATGCAAGATTATTGCAATATGTATATATAGAGAATCATTCCTTCAACTTTACAGAAGAGAATTAGTGTGAATAGGAATAAGAATGTTTACGAAATGCATACTTCAGAAGCCGTTTCCCCGCTGGGGTAGTGTCTTCATGCAATGCGAATAGGGCGCATGTGGAAATGGCACATTCGTGCTGTAAGCAAATCCCTTTGAAACGCGTCCAAACAGTGCCAGAGAGACAAATGCACGCGAATCTCGATTTCATGCGCGAACTAACGCGAATGTACCCTTTCCACATGCGCATTCACGCTAACTCGCAACGGTCAATGCGAGTGAAGGCGCATGTGGAAATGCGGCATAACAGCTTCATCTTGGCTGATAGATTGACGCTCGAAAGTTTGCAATAATTTAAGATGTAGAGAGGAGGGGTAAAATATGTTTGAATTGAAAGGCTTTCAATTTTTACACCACTGGTTGTATGTTTAGCAGAGAGGTTTCTGCCGATGAAGAACAAAACATCCCGGTGAAGTGCTTGTTATCAATATGATTTCTACAATTTGTACAGCAAGGCTATATATTGTTACAGAAGATGCTGATGTCGCGTTAAACACGAACGGAAAAGTTTATACATCTACTGAAATTACTTATGAAATTGAAATTGGAATGGAATGGGCAGGAGCATTCAACAAGCCGAATGCCTCAGAAGAGTACTGTTATTGGTCTATGACTCAAAAGTCGTTTTGTAGAAAGAGAAACCTAGGAGAATGGTTTAAAAAAAAATTCTGTTGAGCTCCAAGGAATGCACAGAAAATGACTTGGTTTATTTTAGAAACATAATTTTTTCAAAATGCGCCATGAAAAAATGATTGGGACTCTTCAAATCTTCAATTCAACTGTAAAGATGAAGTTAACAACGAGGTTTTATGAACGGGTCATTTTTATCACTTTCAAAACCAATTTCACACGGACTAGGTACTCAATCTTCGTAGTTTTTGGTGCATAGCTCTTTACATGCAGATATGTCATGACCATTCCCCTTCTTTGCACCTTTACATTGTTTGTGTAAGGAATTTACATAAACAAAATATATCAGTGCGACAAACAATTAGTAAAGAGCTGCTAACGTAAAATAAATTTATGGAACGATACACAATATCTTACGTATAGCGTTATCTTGATTATAACAGTTGTCAATTCGATAACGTTATCTTATTCAAAGGCATACACACATCACGTAAAACTAGTCTAAAAATAATCTACAGATTAGAAAAGTTACCATTTTGAATAAGAAGTGATAAACTAGTATTTTTAAGTTAAATAAAAACCGTTAAGTGCACGTTAAAAAAATGGAAAAATATTCAAGGCATCGTAGTCGGAATTTTAGTAACTTCGATCGGATACTATTGCTTGATATCATAACAAAAAGTATACATATTGTTGAAAATAAAAAAACAGATACCGCTAATGTTAAAGTGAAACATGAAACCTGGAAGAAAATCACACTGGAATTTAACGCTAAGGCGCAATCGGGATATCGTACACCTAAACAATTACATGCACTTTACGATTGCATGAAAAAGAAAGTTCGCAAATTTTTAATTAAGGACAAAGTAAGTACATATGTTTATAATTTGCATGGCTCAGTGCTTCATATACTTCTACTTGTAATCCTTTTAGGATGGCTTAATGACCCCAAAAACCAATGAAGATCATTCTATAGCAGAGCTTGATGTTATGGGTCAGAGAATTATTTCGCTTTTACAGAAGTTGTATGATTTCGCTCAAAATAAACAGGATTGGATCGAAATTGAGAAGAATGAAACCAATGAGAGTAAGTACTGTTTTCCCAAAGCTCGAGTAAACCAGTTTTTCGTCAAATTAGAATATTTCATAAAAATTTAAAATCTTTTTTTTTGTCTTTACTCTTCAGCAAATTATGAAAGATCTGTTTCTGACCTAAGCGATATAAACACCAATGATAAACTAGTGGATGAAAATTTTTTTCGTACAAAAACTGAGAGCATGAACAATTCCTTGCAGCTACAATCGGAAGAATTAAGTGATTTGAATGCTTACGAAATAGTAATACCGCCACCAATATCACCTCGTAGTCAGTGTGATTACGACATTTCCAGAAATATAGACAAGAAGAGAAAACATTTTCAAGACGAAGATGGAGAACATATTAAAATTCAAATCTTACGGCTCGAAAAACGAATAAAAGAAGCCGAATTACAGCAGAAAGAAGAATTTATACAACAATCAAGACGGCTATATCAAATGGATATGAAGAATAAGGAAATTGAAAATGAAATACTACTAGAAAAATTGAATTTACTAAGGCAATCTAAAAAATAAATGGTTTAATTAAATATAAAAACATATTTGTCTTTAGTAACTTTTTTCAGGACTACTTTTAGCTTTCGTAAGAGAGTAGGCTACTCACTCTTCCTCAAATAATTCTTAACGATTCTCCCAGATGTTAAAAAATCCCGAAATCCGTTGTCAAGGCGTGTATTCCTTTAGTCAGCTTTTAGAACCAAAAAATAATTCAATATCTCGTCGAGCCTGAGGTATTCGTGAAAACATATTTTAACCTTGGGTTTCAATATCGCAAAATGCAGAAATTATTTTCTACTCTCTGGTATTGGATGTTTTTTTTACAGTACAGTGCGACCCGATTATAAAGTGCACTTTTATAACGTAATTTCGGTTATAAAGTACCTTTTTTCAATCCCCATGCACAAATGTGAAAGGTTTTTATGTTGGTTATGACGTACTAACGGTTATAACGTTCTACTTTTGTGGTCCCTTCAAGGTACGGGTTGCACTGTATAGTGTTTTCAATGGAGATTCCTGCCAAACTTGACCGGTGTCTCAACATTTTTGTTCAACCCGTTTCGGTAAATTATCATGGAAAGACTGCCACCAGAACAACGTTTACAAATTTTGAAAATCTATTTTTGAAATTTCCGTTCTATAAGGCAAACTCACAGATCGCTGCATTCTATTATGTGGTCAACATTACGATCAATGGTGCTCGTTACAGGAAAATGATTCACAATTTTTTGGTTCCATACATCAATGCCAACAATCTAAGGTTGAAGTGATTCTAACAAGACGGTGCAACATGCCACACAGCGCATCCAACCATGACTTTATTGTAAGAGGCATTTGGTGAGAAAAATCAACTCAAGAACTGGACCTGTCAGTTGGCCGACTAGATCGTGTGATTTGAAACCATTGGATTACTTACATCAAATCACTGGTCTATGCTGATAAGCTAGCAACTATTCTACATTTAGAAGCCATCATTCGATGGGTTATTGATGATATAATGCCAGAAATGCTCGAAAGGGTGACCAAAAATTGCACTGATCGAATGGTGTTCATTAGACAGACGCAGTCGCGATGGTCATATGCCCGAAATTGTTTTTAAAAAATAATTGCCATACAATAATTTTTTCAATTAAGGAAAAAAATGCTATACCTCTAAAAAACACCCTATATAAGTATAAGAAAACTTTAAATCCATACAAACGTACTTATTCCGATCGGTGATCGAATATCGAAATAACTACATATTTGTATAAGTAGCATATAGGTATAATGGAAAACTAACTAGATATCTCATCATCATCAATGGCGCGACAGCCCAAATCGGGTCAGGGCCTGCAGGATACATTGTCTGAAGTCATCTCGGTTCAGCGCCCGCGTCCTCCAGTTTGTGCAGCTAAGAAGCGATTTGCAATCTGCGTCAACTGAATCCTCGTATCTTTTTCGCGGTTTTCCCACCGGTCGCCTGCCATGGGCTCTACCTTTCAATGTGCGCTTGGGAATTCTTCCGTCATCCATTCGCTCCACATGACCTGCCCAATGCAGCTTACGGAATTTTATAAGAGTAGATGCGGCTGGGTCGTCATAGATGTTATACAACTCGTTGTTGTACCGAATACGCCATTCAGTGCCTTCTCTTACTGGTCCCAAAATTCTTCGAATAATTCGTCGTTCAAAAGCGTCGTAGATAGCGTAGATATCTCACCGGTTCCCTTTTCATCACCTTGGGAATTCAATGACGAACAATCCTAAAAACGTATTTTAGGCGTTTATATATGGTAAGTAGCCTGCAGAATTGAAAATCAATTATGCATCTAATTAGACTTCAGAGAAATGAACAAAAAACATATTTAATCCTACAAGCTAGAGGACAAAATGAAACAATTCCTTACTCCGTGGTAGGCAGAACTGGACTTAGAGCGACGTAATTATTTGACTTTTATCTCGATTGAAAGCGAATTGCACTCTAAAATAAAAGTAGGTCGGGAGATTTTAACGGAGTTACAACCACTGCATCTTAACGGTAGCTCCATACGTATGAAAATGTATTTACCATGGAACATAGCAAAGTGAGAACACAATATCACAACCAAATAGTACCGTATAACTTAAAATTTCAGGCAAGAAATATTTAGTAGTTAGTGATAGTAACACTGAAGTGTCATTAATATAGTTCCGCGGACCCAGTTGTCGGTACCATGAAGAAAAACAGTATAATTATTGGCAGCCCCAAATCAGTATAGTTATTGGTACCCTTCATTTCTATAAGCCTTTATAGGTTGCACATGTTAACAGGAACTCTTTTTGAAATTTTTTATCATTCTTACCCAATATCATTTTGTCATTATGCCTCAACTACATGTTGCGCCAACCAAAGCAAATGCGTCCAAGCGCCAACTCACGGACAGTTCACTTGTGTACGTCGGTTACCACTTGTCGGCACTGGTGCTACTTCGCCGCTGTGTCGGTTTTTCGGCACAAGTCAAGGGGTTTGACTCTAAACACTGTGTTGGTTTTTCGGCACAAGTCAAAGGGTTTGACACTGAAGCTTCCGAATCAAGCCAACGTGTGGACGATAGCACTCGAACACGCTAGTTTTGACCAACACTTGTCCGGCTACGCGCTGGCCTATGTTGGCCCAACATCTAATTGGGGTATTAGACTGAAGAGTTGAGTGGAACAAGACTTAATTACTTTAAGGAACCACATATACTACGTTAAAATGGAGGATTTGAATCTGAATTGAGTCCGGATTGTATCCTCTAAAATTGCATGTAGACGCAGATCGGATTGAAATGAGATCGACTCGATCCAAACTAACTTTTCGACCAGGATCGAATCGAAACCGATAGTGATATTATTTCATTAGATAATAGTTCATCCCTGTAATAGGCCTAGTTAAATATTTATTAAACAAGTTACAAATATAGAGTAACATGTAGTGCTAACTATTGTCACGAGGAAGCGGACGCTTACAATTATTGGCGCTCCATGCCAATAGAAAAAAAAATATTTCGCACCGACTTACCTCGGTGGGTTAGAAGTTTTGAATATATTTCCCAATAGGTCGTAAGACCTACAATACATGACAATATGCAATTTATTTTCATTAAGCTTCTATCCGCGTATGTATTCTGGTGGAATTTATAAAAAGCGTATGCTTCAAGAGATTTCTATATAAATAAATATCGAATAAGCCAAGCAATTGTTTGAGATAGTATTGCTAATCTAAATTAAGGCGATGAAATTTATAGTAAAAAAAACTTACTTGTCTGGTGCTAATTGGAATTGAAATTCGCATCGGTGGTACATGTTAAAATTATAATGACCAGGATAATTGGTATGAAGAATAATTTTTTTGCAACGTTGTGTTCTTGCATCGAAAAGCACATCTATTCCAAGAGTGAAATAATTGAAGAAAATATCACTTCGTTTTGTTTGCACACGACGATGTGCACTCGGCGAATGTATTTTCATCTTATCTTCACTCTTAAAGAAAATTCTATAGAAAATAAGATTAATGTAAATACACACGCCACATCGTAATAAAACAATATATTTGCCTGTTTGGTGCTCCTAAACTGGTTGCGACATCCTGGCAACTATCACCGAATAATATTTCACGTGTCAAACATTGCCGTCTCGGTTCCAATACTCGAACAGAACCTTCCGTGAACAATTGCAAACGTAGACCGCGTGTACCCTTTGAATTCCTTAAGACGCTGGCCGATTCCAAATAAAGTTGTTGATTGTAACACGAGAGTGGTAACGGTGGTGGACGACTTTCAGCCATATTACCACCGCAATATAGTGCCATTTTCGAAACAACTGGCGATGAACCACTTGGAAATATTAATGAACCTAAACCATGTGCATAGCCGGGATGAAGTTTACTATCTACCGGAAAGTAGAAACTTAAGCCACGAAAATGTAGGGCAAAGAGTTGTTTGGCAGCATCGTATACACCCGGATGCGTAGCACCAAATGAATGCTCGATTTGTTCAATGGATGGCAGTACTTCGGGCGAATTGAATGGCAAAGCACTAAAATAAAACGTAAGAGATATCATTCCGTTCAATTCAATCTACGTTTTTTTACTTACCAATATTTAAGCTTAACTAATTTCATGTTAAAAACTTCAATTGCTTTCAATCTCTGTACAACAGGATCGAATATTAATCTTATTCCATCTTGGGGAAGATTTATCACAATATCAACACCTAGTGGGTTCTGAAAAAAATAATTAAAAATAAACATAGTAGATAGGAAATAAGATTTAATTACTTACAGAGTCGGAGTATAATACTTGAACTCCCTTGATTATCCCAACTTGAGATTGAACGATGGCCACCGCTTGGGAAAAGTGCATCCCTGTTAATTTAAATAAAAGATATCGTATTAATAAATTAACAAGGTTTTTGTTTGATGACAAATTAAATACTAAAATCGTTATATTTTTAATAACAGTTTAGTTTTATACGCTGTATTATTGAGTCATCCAAAAAAAATAAAAAATGGTGCTGTAATAGAATATTTGGGGTTGATAAAATTGAGTACAAAAATCGTCACAGTGTCGTCCGCGAGTTTCTGTCATATAATTCATCCCTTCCTAAGCAGTACCGTCGAAATGGCAGAACCGTACTGCTACGAAGTGCAGACGCTAAGCGAAACGATAAAACAAAAGGTTCTAAGAATTTATATGTTGTTGAACGATGGGAGATGGGAAGTGTTTCAACAAGAGAGATTTATGTACTCTAAATTTATGATTTTGGTATGTACTCTAAACTCTAAAATAAAATTTGTATGACCACAGTTCGCGTATTTATTTATCCGTTTTCATAGAGAAGCAATCATACCTCCATGTATCAATATTGTGAAACGCATTGCCAGGCAATCTCTTTACGGATCAGTATCACAGAAACATTCACCGCAACTCCAAAGGCTTCCTACTGAGATGTAATGTAATATCTACTAGGGATATTTGCATTTTTACAGACAGCTAAGGCCCGTTCCTACGATCGTCAGTAACGTTCTAACTGAAACTTTAACTGACAGATGCTCATACGAAACTTACAGTCAAAGTTCTGGATAAATTTTAACTGAAGGTCGTAATAACGGCCCTAAGCGACATTGAAATCCTTGGAACCGGCCTCTACAAGTTCAGGGGTTGCCGTGGCCTATAGATCATATCTTAAGGATGACAGAACAGTTCTTTCTTGGGTACCCGGGCACAATGATATTTCAGGTAACAATATGGCTGATGAAATAATCGCTCGGAACGGTATTATTCACAAGATTATGTCGGAAAATTGGGGTCTGGGTGTGTCTTTTGCTACTTGAATTGAACTCAACTGAGAAAATCACATCAAGATGAACAGGGGAGATCTAGCCCAAACAGAATTTGAATGATCTGATAAAATGATTTCGTTTAAAAAGATTACTCACCACTCCAAATTTGATGTCCTAACTGGATACTGTCTAATACGCTGACATGCTAAGAGATTTGGATTGTTTTCAAACCACCTCTATAAAAGCTGCATGGATGAAGAGAAGGTGATGGCGAAGGTGAAGGAGAAGGTTTTTTTATTCTCCAGGTCCATTCGCTAGGAGGAAAGCTCATCTGAGGAGCATATTTCTTCAACAGTCTCTGTAAACTGGCCATAGCGAATGTAACAAGAATCTCACGCTTAATTGTAAGCCGAGATCCTAGGATCATGAGGTGATACAAAAGACATTCAACGTCTGAGAATACATGCACTTGGTACAGGCAGCCGAGCAAACTTAGCTATCTACCTACTACAATGCAATTTTATATGAATTAGGGCCCGTTCCTTTGATGTTCAGTCAAGTTCTAGTTGGAAATGTAACTGACAGATTTTCATACAAAACTTCTGGCACTCGAGTTTAACTGACGATCGTGATAATGGCCTTAAAAATAATACGTATTTGACAATAGCTAAAAATAAAATCAACAAAGCGGTATTGTAAATTGTTTTTAGAATTGGTTTAAGTTGAATCAATTCTATACGAGTTAAAATAGTAATGGGCAGGGACGTCATTTGTGGGGGGCAGGGAGGGCATTTGCCCTCCTCTGAATTTTGTTTTCTCATATATTATATATAAAATATATATAGAAATATATACATTCATAACATCTGCCCCCCCCCCTGGAAAAAACTGAAATGACGTCCCTGGTAATGGGAAAACGATACAGAGACAGTGCGTTTAACTATGTATAGTTTTAGAGTTTTGGTGTCATGGGATACATCCTCTTTCATTCCAAACCTAGTCAAACGACTAAGAAAGACTTTAAACCGCTAAAACTCACATCTTTTATCCTCAAAATCTTCGAAAGGATGTGAAATAATCATAAGAATTATACAATCGCCGTTTTTCTTGAAATAAGGTTGGATTTAATAATGCTCGACTTACGACTATCGAAGGCACACTACTATCAATGGAAGTGGAAACCGAGATTTGCAAATGTCGAAGCTACATTTTATGATGTATTTACAATGACTCCTTGAAGTGCGGTGTCAACTATCGAACCGGACTATATTATGCCAGAAATAGATTACGGTAGGGAGTTTTCGGTTAAAATCCCACACAGTGACGACTGAAATGAAGAACGGTATCTACACAATAGAACCACAACGATTTTTACAGTCGTTTTACGGGACGGTTTTGTTTTTGAGTGCTGTTTGGGTACTAGACTATCCTCCGCCATTTTTTATCGAACACATTTTTTGTCTGAATGTAAATACATAGCTCCGAAGTTTACGGAGCCGGAATTTCAAAATTCAATTTTATCGCAATTAAAAATGCCATTTTTCGCCTCAAAATTGTTTAGTAATTATGATATAAAAACTAAGTAGGATAAGCACGAAAACATAAGGGTGCTGTATGAAATACAATTGTGCAAAAGTAGGTCCCGATCGGTTCAGTAGTCGCGGAGATAATCCTGGTAACGATTTTGAAAACGCTTTTTCGAGAAAAACGTATTTAAAATTTAGGGTACAGATTATATTGAAATAAGGTTCTGTGAATGTTAACAGTAGAACAAGTATAGCTAAACCTCACCAACTTTTCAAAATATGTCCCTGCTATACAAAAGATCATAAATACCCGAAACTAAAAAAAAAGCTCATAGTCAAACAGATGACATAGGCTGCGAACACCTACACGCCAACCGTTAGTCGTTGCTCACCAGGTCGATTACAAAACGCTGTAACTTCATCATTAAACGAATTTCTTTAAGAAGTTTTCAGGGTAGACACTTAAAGGATGGTACTTTCGCATAAGGAAACTTTTTGAGAAATCGATTTTTTTTAACTACACAGGTGTATGTAACCCCCTCCCCCTTCTAATAAACTCGCACGAGCTGGCTCTAGCCTATGCTATAGTGGAAGTGGAAGATTAGCAAAAGTGGATATTTCCATCAGACCTCTAAAACAGTCAATCGACTCACAAGCTTGCAGTATGCAGGCATTAGATGGTCAAGGTCCAACCCGAATCACATGCTCAATGATAAGAATTCTTTAGTTTGAATATGATTACGAAAAAAGCAAGTTTATCTTGGGTCTGAGCAAGAAAGATGCTATCACACTATTTGGAGTGAATTGCTACGATCTACCTAAATGGAATATAGGCTAGACGATTGAGCGCCGAGGAGTATGATCTTGTCGTAGCTGCGGTGATCCGGTGGAAGTGTTAGAGTACGCACAGCGATAGCTTAGTGCAATGGCTATGAAGCTAAATGAAGGCACACGCGAAACACCAAACGTTTAGTGTCGTCCAAACTAAACATGTAGTTTAATAGACAAGACAGATCCCTTTCGATCGATGCGCGACTAAAACAATTGCATATGGCTCAATAGGTGCGTTTTTTTCAACTTGATCAAGATCATAATTGAAAAAAAAACGCTGTGGGATGATCAAAAAAAAAACAATTTAAACGGTTGGCACTCCTGCTAGAAATTATGTGTCACCTGTTGTCTGTCAAATATTTATTTATATTTTATTGACAGATACTAATGGATAATGGATATAAACGAATTAGAAGCAGTAAGTACTTAAAATTACTATGTATTGAACCAATTTACAATGCAGATATTTGCGAATATTGTTTAATAAATACGGAAAATATTTATTGACGTTTGACAAATGTCAATTATCAGCTGCCATTGCAGTTGAGTTGCAGGGCGACAACTGTGAAAATGCGAAAATTTTGTTGAATTCAGAATTTACGATCCAACTATGATCCCATTTTGTTCTTGGATCACCTCAATTGTTGTTGTTTTCAATGTAAAATAAATGATCTTGATCGTGATCCAGTTGAAAAAAACACACCTAATATGATCGGCGGCTTATGGACATGCGCACACGGACCAAATTATGGTCATGGACATTAGGTGTGTTTTTTACGCATCGGAGCAGGTTTGAAATTTATATGCAAAACAACAACATTGCTGTTTTTATGATTTTTTAATAATTTTTTCCATAGATACCAAATCCTTTGAGCTCACTGGATTAACTATTTGCGTTAAATTCTCTAATCTAACCAACTATCTATTGAAAAAAGTTATAAAAACGTCATAAAAACAGCAATGTTGTTATTGTTTGCATAAAAATGTTTTAATCTGCTCTGATCTGGAAAAAACACAACTATTGGCTAAACAGTTTAGACGAGTAGAGTGTACGCGGTTCAAGATTAATAAAACAGTTGTCCAACTGATCAGTCTCAGTTATGCGGTAGCCCTCAATCTTCCGCGTCCTATGCGAGTGTCTGGCGCTATATCACGTCTAAGTGAAGGAGGATGATGGGAACACCACCCCACATACCATACCGTAACATGTCGCCTATGCGGTGTTACCCGCAGACTGCATTGGACTTTTTTTTTATGGTAAGCCAATTGTCAAAGAGATTGAATGACATCTGTCAAACTCTGAAGCTGGGCCAATTTTGTTAAGACTTTTCATTTGGTAACATGTATTCGAACGGACAACAACGTGGGGTTCTTGCACTGAACGCATTGAACGAATTGCATAATTTATACTCGCGACAGCTACGTCGCGTGAGAAAGAAACCTCGATTTTGGATTAACCCATTTTTGGAGAAAAAGGATCTACATAGCCTTGAGTCACATTTGTTGGAAGATTTATTGTGTGATTCATTTTCAATTCCGCCATCTTTGTTGTGAAATGTCAAATTTATGTCTGGAATTTGTGCAGATTCAGATTCAGAATTTTTATTGAGACTTAAATTTATACATGAGATTATAAAGAGATGAAGATTAAAGCTTAACAGCGATCTAATGTCTAAGCAACTCCGAAAAGATATTTATTCCGACCTTAGCCGAGACTGAGTTGATGAGTTAGGCATGTACAAGAATTTATACCACTTGCTCGTGTGGTTTTTTACATTTTACTTAATCTATTTTTTATTTTTTTTGTCTGGAATTTGCGCCAAGACTAAATATTCGACTTTTCAGTCTTGCCCGAAAAAAAGTCTTACCATACGTAGGCTGCATGGGACATTTTCATGTCATAACTGAAGCTTTAACTTAAAATAAGTCCAATGCAGTCTGCGGGTTAGTCCATTAAAGAATGATCCTTTTCTACGATACTTTGGTGAGAGTAGATTAGATTAGATTCGGAGGTTGAGGGATTCCTCCAAGCACCGCGACCAGTGGTCTAATGTGCTATACCTCATAGATCTTTCTCCAGTTTCAACCTAGATCTCCTCACACAGCTTTATTTTTCTTAGGAATTTATCTAGTTAGTGTAGGTCTTTTCTTTGCAATGGTAGTATGGTCCACAAAGTGATCTCCGGGATACTTGGGTCGCTGAGCTGCGACTGCCTCATAGCGGCACAGAATGTTTTCAGAGGTTTCTGCCTGCAGTTGGCAGAAAATGCAAAGTTTATCAGTTATGATTTCTATTCGTTTAAGATGATCTTTCAAGCGCGAATGACCCGTGAGTATTTCGGTTATTACCCGTACTCTGTTTCTATCAAACTGTAGAAGCTGTTTGATTTTTTTTAGTAAGTGGTTCGGTATGAATTTTTTTGGCTTGCCTAAGTCTGAGCAGTATGGCCCAGTGTTGGCATTCCCTTACGCTTGTCTAAATGGAGCAGGTTGAGATTCTACAGAACGGCTCTGGTACAGTAGGGCGAACCGCTGCTCAGTCCCTTTCAAGTTGATCTGTTATTTCGTTACCCTCTGTTCTTGGTATAAGGATACATAATTTTTCTAGTTATTCCCACACCAGTTTTGAGTTTACCGTGTGTGCAATCAAGACTTTTATCGCTGCCTGACTATCTGTGAGAATGACTGTTTTTATTTGAGTAACCTCTTTCGAGGTTTATTTCTATGGACGTGGATATTGCGAGTGTCTCCGTTTGTAAATCGGTGGGATATTCACCGAGGGATTCCGTTATCCTGGCGAGAATAAAAAAAATTGCCGGTAAAGGAAAAAAAACGTAATATTGTAAGATGTGAAAAATTTCTTTGTTATAGGCTCGATGTCTCTGAAAAACTCAACTTTTGAATCGCATTTGTCAACATTATGAAAAAAAAATTGTGCGTAGGTATCTACAATTTTAATCTTTTAGAAGTGATTTCATAAAAACCATAAAAACATGCGTTCAAAAATGATTGACGCTGCTCACTATTTGATAATTTGGACGGATTTAATTTTTCTAAAAAACTCGATAATGAAACTTTACGTATTTGTAAATTACTCGAAACGCAATCGTACAAATAGTTTGCATACTAGTTAATAAAAATTTTAATTTGTCTAGTCGATAAGCTTGAGTCATTCACATTCACGCCAAGTAAACAAAAAATAGTCGTAGAAATTATAAACAATTAAAATCCGTCCACGCGATATTAAGAAATGACGTCGTCCAACGACAACGCCAAGAACAGCACCAATAATAAATTACGTAAAAATAAATAATAATAAACAAAGTTTGACATTTGCAAAAATGAAGGGGAGTTTTATGCAAGACTTGCATGCAATAAACAGAGTCCAGAACTGAGAGAGCGAACTCGTAAGAGACGAGACAGAGCCAACTGATATTCTCTCTTTTCTTTCTATTGTATATTTGTTTTTGTTGTAGGAGGTGCAGACAGAAATTTTCATCAGATGAAAATTTTCATCCAACTCGGAAAAGAAATCAAAATTTTCACTGTCATCAGGCAAACTGAGTTATAAATTACCGAGAATAAATTCCCAATTGTCGCAGCCTAGCGACCGTTCGGGCACAACTTCGAGGTCCAGCATTTTCCCTTTGTTCTTTACGTTGTTGGTTTTTTACTCCTCTCCTTCGGTCCTGTGTGTGTGGTAGCAGCGAATCGACACCTTCACACGAAAAACAAATCCTTCGAACGAACGAAACGCACGGAAAAATGTCTTAAGTAGATTCGATAACGGCAAAACTGAACGTCCCGCGTGAATGGAATGCCCGAAAATTAAAACTTTAATCGGAGGGAAAAAACGCTCGTTCGGATCTGCGGGAAGAAACTTTTTCGACGCGCAATTCTTTGTTTGCTGCTCCACTGTACGGTGTACGATACTTCGTTCGTTGTCTGCGCCTTGTGCAGTCTGCTCTTTGCACTGCTGTCTACTCTGCCAAACGAACGACAAAAAGCCAGCCAAAATTATTTTCTTGCTGTTCCCTTCGCTCTTCGAGTGGTTCTCTCACTCGGACACAAATTGTGACGTTTGCCAGCGATTTGTTGATTTTGTTCGTGGGCCCGATCAGCTGACCGTACTGAGCTATAAATGATGCCTAACTTCACGGCCGTGGTGAGTAATTATTCGGTTATTTCACCATTTGTGTAACAGATTTTTGATGATTTATTTGCTATTACAGCGTTGACTAGAATAAAGTGAGAGAACACTGTGCAAGACGTCGGCGCCACGAAAAATCTATACAGGTAAGCCTCCTAAAACGCGGTTTTGTTACAACGCGGCTCAGTTAATGCGTGAATTTTTCTACAACGCTGTACTTCTATAGCGTGGTTTCACTACAATGCGTTTCAGATAATCTGCTAGTCTTCCTTCAACGCTTTTTGGCGACTCTTAAGAACCTACCAACCCGGCCCCAGGTACCCAATCAAGGATAGCTGATATTGCTAGAAATTTTAATCTTAACCCTTTCAGTCACCGTGTCTACAATTGTAGACATCAAATTATAAGGAAGATATCGCACGAGCTAAGCCGGTTTGTGTATTACATCCTTAAAATTTCTTTAGTTACATTCTTTTGTTTCCGAAAATGTTCATTTCGTTATGGTTCGATGAACAGGGCAGAAGTGATACAACAAAATAGTAAAGTTACTCAACAGAAACAAATTTAATTCGTGACCGAAAGGGTTAATGAATCGTCAATACAAACTACTAAGCAAGCTGAAGACAACATTAGTTTCGTCGTATCCGCATCGTCTGTACTTGCCAAAATTACTGTTCTTCCAAGACCTAACGCAATGGAACAAGCGCTTGAATACTTGCCATACTCAATGTCTTCTTGGTGTGTGATATGAATGGGAAAACGGACTACATTATGCAAGAATTAAGAGTTCAGTAGGGAATTAAGATATCCTTCACCAGAAAAACTATTTAGAAGAAAATCGATTTCCGGGAGTAGTTAGTGAGACCAAACATATATATTCAATATTGTTGACAACCCAAATACTTTTTTCGACATTTTCATTCTTGTATTGTTTCGCCTCAGGTTCCCTTGATGGCTCACACATCAGAATTGACAAACCTCTGATAGATAAGGACTCTTACATAAATCGAAACAAGTAGTTCTCTGTACATTTACAAGAGGTAGTTCATGGACGTATTTGTTGGGTTTCCTGGATATGTTCACGATGCACGTTTTTATCGAGAGTCTCCGCTATACAATAGTCTGCCCGGGCTTTGCCAAGGTATGTTTTACTAATTTCAACAGCTAAGATTTAAAAAATTTATTTAATTTACAGGTGGAAATTACTTACTTGTAGATAGCGCATATCCCTGCTTGAAACATATGATTGCGCCATAGAGAGACCATGGACATTTAACACGAGCTCAAACAAATTTCAATGTAAGATTGAGCTCGTGTCGAGTAGGTATTGAAAATTCGTTTGGCAATTTGAAGCAACGCTTTATGCTTGAGTCACATACAAAGTAGAATCAGGCAGCACGGCGCAGCTTTACGCACTCAGTACAAAATGCGGCAACACGGCGCAGCTTGACCCCTCCAATAAATCATCAAGTCACTCTCTGCGTTAGTTTGAGTTTTAAATAAATTTCAAATTTTCCAAAAAGCGTTCGTATTCGTGCACGCGACGCAGCGAACAACTAAAAAAGCTTTTTAAACTAATTTTAGTTCACTCCGGTCAGATCAAGTAACCATTCGATGTTGTAAAGATAAAAAAGTCACTTCTCGATTTTGAGGTTAACTATGGGCAACGAAAAAGTTCAAAGTTGGCGAACATTTCTTGATGATTGCGTTATGATGTTTACGTGTACGTTCGTTGTGACTACCACAGTGGAAATATACTGTGCTGAACTTTTTGACACCTAGGCTGCGCCGGCTTGCGTTGCCGTTGTGACTTACGGGTAACCCATAAAGCCTCAATTACAATGGATCCGATCCGATCCGGCAACTTCGGATGAGAAAATTTTCTATTCACAATGATTCCGTTCCGACATCCATCAAAGTGACATTATCGAGGTGTAATTGTGATTTTTAGTATGGCGAAGGAGGTGGTGAAATTGAATAATTCACCTCTTACCGTCGGAACGGATAAAAGTTGAAAGTTGGTCAACTTTACCTATCCGTTTTGTGTCTCGGCTAATTACCGGAATGATTCTGACTAGGCTTTCCGAATTTCCCTTTAAATGTGTGTCGGATGGAGAAACTCAACACTCTCCGTTTTCCGGATCGGATCGGATCGGAGCCATTGTAACTGAGGCTGTCACAACGGCAAAGTCACAACGGCAACGCAAGCCGGCGCAGCCTAGGTGTCAAAAAGTTGAGCACAGTGTACTTCTATTGTAGTAGTCACAACGGAAGCAGCTTAACGCAGCCATCAAAAAAAGTTCGCCAACTCTTAACTTTTCCGTAGCCCGTAATTAACCTCAAAATTAATGAAAAATGTTGTTTAACACGTTGAATCTGTACTTTATGTTCCCCGGACTAAATTAAAATTAGCTACAAAATTGTTTCTAGTTAGTTCGCTGCTTCGTATAAACGAATAAGAACACTTTTGTGAGAATTTCAAATTTATTTAAAACTCAACCTGACGCAGAGAGTGAATAGTTATCTGACTTGATGATTTGTTGGAGGCGTCAAGCTGCGCCGTGCTGCCGCATTCTACTTTGTATGTGACTCAAGCATTAGTGTACTTTCGTTGTGACTACCACAGTGAAAATACACTGTGCTCAACTTTTTAACACCTAGGCTGCGACGGCTTGCGTTGCCGTTGTGACTTACGGGCTAGGCAGTTATACCGTTTTCAGATAATGAGCATTGTCCGGTTGGTTCAAATTATATTTGCTTGTTGTGTTCTACTTAATACCGTGAACGAAAATGATATGAAACTATTTGAAGAACCATTAGTTAACGATCATCCGAATCCTGTAGTAGAAAGTATGCCAATGGAAAGTAACTACACTGCCATTTATGATAATGAACTAGGACGAGATTATTTACGTATTTAATGGTGAGAAGTGGTCCGTGTAAAAACAATGCTCCAAAAAATCTCTTCCATTCCACATCTGATAGGGGTCTATTGGACGTCTGGATCTCTTTTAAAAACTTTAAAATCACAACTAGTACGGTTTTGGAGAATATCTTTTTAAAATTGTTAAGCTTCACTGACGTAGTCCGCCGCCTTCTCAATTTTACGTTTAGCATACCCCACTTCTAACAAAATTTTCTGTATCTTGGGTAATTGGTAAGTAAAATATTATAGTTCAAAGTTTGTCATGAATCCTGGTTCTTATATACTTTCCTACTATATTTACAAACAGTTACCAAGTTCAATATTTCTGACTAAATATTACGAGATATAAACTTTCAATCCCAGCTTTAGAGCATTGAAGATTTGTATCCTCCGCTGTAAAACCCATATCGTTCATACGATTTAGAAATGGCTACACTATCAACCTCCATTAAATCTTCAACCTCGCAGCAAATTAAATTATAACACCATCACCACATAACAGTGTTCTCCCAGTCCACCCACCCAAAAAATGATGTGGTACCTCAGTGTGTTTGAAAGCTATAACCCTTCAAATGCGTCTACATACGATGAAACTTCAATTCTTTGTGTCTTCCAGTAAAACGTAGAAAAGTGAAAACGCCGGAAATTTAAACAAATATTTTGGATAGAAAATATAAAAAGAATCAGTTCATTTCGTAACAATAACTAATATAGAAATAACATAAACATAATAAAAAACAAAATCAAATTCAGTATTAAAAAACAAGGCAATAATTTTTATAAATATCACTGCCTTTTAAAAAAAACGTTCGATAGCGTCTTTTAATTTTTCGTTTTTTTCATGTTTTTTTTTTAAATTGGCTTGGCGGTATTCCTCCGTTCTAGCCATTCTTTCTTCATTTTGTTGCCGCATTGTTCGCAACTCTTTTAAAATTTGTTTTAGGTAATTTATTTCTTGATTGTTAGTTTCAATCAAGACTTTTGTAAACGCCTCGATCCCTTCATTTACTATTTGAAGGGGTTTCGCCGTTGTCCCTTGTCTTCCTTGCTTTGAAGTAGACGGTTGGTTGATGTTATCTTTCTGCATGCAGCATATGGCTTCAATCGTCGGCGTTTGTGAGTGAAGTACTGTATTTTCTATTCTAAAAGTCAGACACAAATTGTGATATCGATTGCACAAATATGGAGGTAATAGTTATTTTTTTACCCTTTTCTTAAATGATTGACAATATTTGCCATATCCTGCCGTATGACAGTTCCCTTCGAACTTACTAAGACCAGCGGCGCAATATTGTGCCGTTTACCCAGGATATCGTTCCTATAATTGTTGTGCCCAGCACAAATTCCATGTTTGGATTTACTCTCGGCAATCGTTAATTTAAGCCAGACCAGTCGTTCCGCCCCTGACGCATCAAAATTATTTTCATTCATTTAAATTCCTAAATAACAACAACCTACCAGCTCGATCATAACAGATCAGATTACAATTCTCGGCCGAGGTACTACATTATGACGACACAGCTCAGGGAATCCCAACTGCTGAGTCATAACATGTCGCGTGCCACAGGTACTGGGAATGGCCGAGCTGATACTTTGTTTTCTTTTTCTTTTTCTAATCACATTATATTTTCTTGATTTCCGCGATCAAATTGCGAATAATACAAATTTATCGTGACCCACAAATAAGCGCATTGCACTTTCAGTGAAATGCACCATTTGTGGGTCGCTTAAACTGCCGATTGTTTGAATCGACAAATTCTCGACTTCTCGGACTCTGCCATGGGTTGAACGACTGGCCCGATTACAGTTAACATAATTTGCAATAATTTAGTATATAAGTTTTTTCGATGTTAGTATTAAGTTTCAGTATTTTTATAACCACCAAGGGGAACCTCTGACCAATAAAAAACGTATTTTTAAACGCAGCAGTTTTTCACTCTATTCGCAATCATTTTATTCTAGGTAAAATGAATTACTCTTTTATTTTTCAGGAATTATTTTCAAAGGTAATTTGCGTCTCAATATTGAGGCGCCTATACCTTTTCGTTCCACTGAGGCATTCTAACGAACGCCGGAACAACTTTTCAGGTTCTACGATTTTTCAAATTATACAGTCTGAGATATCCTGGGGATATCCTACTAGAACACTAATCAGCGACAAAATCTTTGTCGAAAATCGGTACCGAAATATGAGTCAATGGTATATAGTGGATAATTTCATAATTTGGCTGACAAAGATGTAAACATATTAAGGTTGTCCGGTTGGTTAACACGAATCCTCGTACCGGTGAGAGAAGAAGGCGCAATGCGAATTCAATACAATGAGAAACGTACAGAGAATGGAGAATAGAAGAAAACCCTAATAGTTAATTTAAAAAAAGAAAATCGGAAGGAGACAGGCCAGTCCGGAAACCAACAAATTGCGAGAAGAATTGAATCGATGTAGACGGCAAATCGGTTCTGCAACTTTCGACATGCTGGTCACGGTCATTGTACCAAGAGAATTCAACACGAAGTATACAGCATAGCAGGATACCAAGATCCTTGTGCTGTACCGCCCCTCATGATAATGATGAGACAAAATGAACCCTTGACAGTAAAGGGAGTTGATATGTCCGGTTTTCTGTTGAAAGAAGAATTCTATTCTAAAGCCTCGTATCCACTGCAGCTCGCAAGCAGATCGCGAGCATAATTTTTGATCAATGCCTACTGCATGGTGCCATTGCATCATCTGTTTTTAGAGCGTATCCATTGTGCACGTTGCTTTTTATAACCGGCGAGCTGTGGCATGCTTAGAATTTTGACAGATACATTTTTTTGTGTGCTCGCGTTCTGAACGTAGGACGCTCGACAGCTCGCCGATGTTATTCGAGGAGTGCAAAATTGAAATCAAGACTAATTTTATTCTTAAAATGGAAAATGTTCGATATAAGACCGTCGCTTGAAAATGAAAATTTATATTTTTTATCAATAGTCCATGTCCATTTACACCGATTGCAATCGGTTTCACTCCGCGATCCACCTGAAATCAGAAGATGTACATAGCTATTTGAAAACTGGTCCGTGCGAAATGTCAAATCTGATTTCAGGTGGATCGCGGAGTGAAACCGATTGCAATCGGTGTAAATGGACATGGACTATTGATAAAAAATATAAATTTTCATTTTCAAGCGACGGTCTTATATCAAAAACTTACCAAAACGGCAAAGACAATATGTTTTTCGCACTATTTCTGTCATAAATGAATTTTAATGAACCATAAATCTTTCCTTTCCATTTTATAATTACGAAAATAATGTTATGATGATCCTTTACATGTTGTAACAGCAATTCTAAACTAAATCTATCATCCAAATTAGGTACAGATACCTCTATTCTATGATGAAAATAACGAAAAACTCTAAACGCGCTACAAAGCTTTCCATTTCAAATGGAAAACAGACAAGCAGCTCGTCGCCGTTCAAAAAAAGGCGCGTTCATGCTTTTAAACCGTATCCATCAAGCCTGGCTGCGCGTTATTAGCTTCTTGCCGTTCTATTCACGAGCTCGTAATAAAACGCTCAGTGGGTACAGTTGACATTCTCAGCGCGCGAGCTGCAAGCGAGCTGAGCGTGATGCCGGCGCGCTATTGACGAGTTGAACGTTGAATGCAATTTTTGGTGGATACGGCAATCACGTGCAAAGCGCGCGAGCTATGCTCGCGTACAATCTCAGTGGATACAAGGCTTAACGAAACCTTGACAGCGTCCGCAGAGCCGAGCGCCATTACTTTGGTATCCAATAATCGGTAGTATGTCTCAACGAGGACTAATTTTAAGCAAATATTTTGTTTAGCTAATTAACAGCATTTCTCTCCCGTCTCGCACATTTGGATTTGCTACCTCCCATCCATTCCTGTGGGCTAGCTTGTAAATTATAAACAAAAACCAGAAGCGGCTAGCAAAAGTGTTGCAGTAATTTTACGTTCATAGAAACTAGTGCTAATAAAACGATTGTTAGTATATCTAGGTACATGAAAATATGTTTCTTTAAGGGGTTACATCTAGTCCGAATTTTCGAAAATTCGATTTTTCGTTTTCGACGGATTCTTAAAGTATAACCTTTCAAAAATATTCTCTGAAAATTTCAAGCCGATCTGTTCAAAATTGAGTTACGGTCGTTTTTACAGTTACGTTCTCACTAATCCAAGTTTGACTGTATATTCGAAATCGAAACCCGTCACAGTGCAGCAGTGGCTAGAGCACTTGCCTTCGGTGCACCTGGTATCAGGTTCGAATCTGCTTGGCGACAAGTTATTTTAGAGAATGGGATTCCGTGCCGGACTACTAGTTCACTCGGCTGTAAATGAGAACCTGAGTTAAAATCGGGGTAATAATCACGGACGAGCGTGTAGCTGATCACTTCACGTCCCAGTGTTTCGTTGGTCTCGTAATGAAGTAACTCTAGCATTACTTCAATGCCTAGGCCTAATTCGGGATGTTGCATCAATGATCCTTGTGTTGTATTATTATTATTAAATTTCAGGTCGATCACAATACTTTATTATTAAAAAAGAATCGAGTAAAATCCAAGGCATATGTAGAAACGTGGGTGAAATTTAAGAAAGTGTGCGGTGCAATTCCAAGTTTATTTAACTTGATAGTATGTTGTATTAATGGTACCAAATAGTGCCAAACCAAAACCACCGATAACTACAAGCCTGCAACTAGTTCTTTGCACAACAAGTGAAATGCTTTGGCGGTTAAGGTTCCACCAACGTTTTAAAAGTTTAGGGCAGAGAATCATTGCGATTTAATGAAAAATAGAGCAAAGAAAGAAAAATATTTACATGATTTGCGGAAAGATCACACAAAATTACTTGTCATCTAACTATTGAAAGCCTTAAATCTGATACTATTCAGCAAAGACAATAGATACTATTATCTAAATAGTATCTAGTATCATTGCCTTTGACAATATACTAGTATCTGTTGTCTTTGGTTTCAGCTAGTAAATATCTATGATGACTGTTATTCGACCGTATTGTGATTGTCACGTCGCGTCACTTCGATGACGATTCGATATCGACGCATGAAAAGGCGATTGTGAGGGTCGATTGTCATCGAGCGTTGTCACTTTGATCGTCATTTTTCGTCGATGACATTCCGAGTCCGTGACGCCTGAAGAAAATTAACGTTGATGCAAAAATGCAAGTATAGATTTGACAAAAAGATGTTTCTTTCCTTATTTTGATGGATTCGCAACAAGTAATCGTCATTAAAAGTGGTGTAGATCAACACACACCCGTATTGTGAATGTCGCGCTCACGTCACTTCGATGCCGATGCGAAGTGTCACGTCGATCGAAAAAAGCGATTGTGTAACTCCATCGACGTGACTCAATGGCATTGCCATATTGATATGTGTGTATCAGCTGTAAATTGCGAATTTAAGGTTTTGTATGTCTTCGTTTACAACTATGACGTTATTTTTATGCAATATCAAATCCTACATTCAAATTTAAGATGCGGATAATGCTTTTTTCTAAAGTGGAAAAGCTATACATCTTGTTCGGCCCATTTTTGGCTCTCACTTCTGCTTGCATCTCGTGACGGTAATCCCAAAGAATTTTACAGTGCCGAAAATTGGAGCCGTATTTCTTTAATGTGTGTCGATCTACACCACTTTTAATGACGATTACTTGTTGCGAATCCATCAAAATAAGGAAAGAAACATCTTTTTGTCAAATCTATACTTGCATTTTTGCATCAACGTTAATTTTCTTCAGGCGTCACGGACTCGGAATGTCATCGACGAAAAATGACGATCAAAGTGACAACGCTCGATGACAATCGACACTCGCAATCGCCTTTTCATGCGTCGATATCGAATCGTCATCGAAGTGACGCGACGTGACAATCACAATACGGTCGACACATTAAAGAAGAAGAGTTATGTTCTGAATCACTTTAAGAATACTTTTTAGAATGCCTTATATTTGTTTGTTTACATTTGGTACGACTAACTACATATAACCTATCTTACAATGGAGCGATACTAAAACGAGAGAATGACATTATTATTGCAGCCACCATAATGTTATATAATCGCCACCTAGAGTATCTTATTTTTAATAAGTGTTGTAAATACATATATTTCCAATTAAAATGTTTAATTCTTAAATGTAACAATTAGTAAAATCCTAACAATATTTTTAATCAAATATTTTTTTTATACAATATAAATCACCTTTTTCGCATGCATTGGTTTTTTTTTATCTTCGAAAAATATAATGCACGCCCATTACAACGACGTCTCATTTGGATTTTGTTCTAAAACTAAAAATTTTTTCGTTTGATTTCGAGCACTTATTTCGTTTGGATAATTGTTTTCTTTCTCGTTAAACTCAATTTCGGCAGCAGCACGTTTCCTACTAAAGCTATTCCTAAAACTATTTGTTGTTTTCAACGATTGATTCAATTCGGACTGATTAGTTACGGGCGATTCCATTAAGTCATCATCTGGTTGATTACCGTCCAGGCAATACAACAGACTGGCACTCATCTCAGATTCATCTAAATCTCGAATGTCGGGTGTTGATCCGAAATCGCCGGAATGACTAGAAAATGATGAATCAACGGGACTTGTGGTAAGGACACTACGACTTAAGAGATATTCCCTAAATTATGAGAAATTAATTTCGAATGGATGTTGTGAAGGGCTCTAACCAACCTGAACGTATTTGTTAAGGACTCCGGTGCTGAAATGCAGTTTGATTGGTTCCCTCGCTGCTTATCGTCCGAATTTAAGTCCAAATCATTTTCACTGAACGAACGATACAATGTGGAGGCGGCTTCGGCTTGGGTTGATGTGTTGTGACTTAAGAATGAATCCTCGTCCTGTTCCCTAAAGCTGGATAGGTCACCTTGATAAGCGGTTTGATTTTGATCAAGTAAACCGATTGTGTTGGCCAACATGACTGGTTTGCGTGATCGCGGTGTCATAATTGATTCCTTAGTTAAAAATTACATTTAATTAGTTATGTAGAAGTAACGCACGTGAAATAATTCTACTATTCTAGTTGGGTTAGAAAGAAGAGATAGAAATGGAATATGCAAATGTGTTATGCTCTATACTGAAGCCGGACAACCATAAACAATTCTTACCTGCATAGACTTCGGCATTCGTTGCGTAGATTTCGTTATTGGTGACATTGATCGTCGGCCGAATAAAAGAGACGGTGTGCTCGTTATCAAATCCCTATTACGGCAAATATTTAATCCTCTAGGAGTATGATTATTTTCGGTGTCCATGTACGAGATCAAATCGTAGCGTTCCTTTCGAATAGGATTGGTAATTTCAGTCTTTAGATTCAGATGTCGACGGTGCGAGATCAACAATGAGCTACGGGAAGTCTTGAATGGTCTTGGAGTTTCGGACGGCGTGTATGAGTGATTTACATCGTTCATGCTTACACTTTTCGTAATCGTGCCTCCCATTACATTTTCTTTTGAATCTCTACAACCGTTGGATATTTTACTGAGGTCGGATTCCGATTTATATTTCAATAGCAAATTTGGTTTCGTATCACAATTCTTTCGACGAGGATAGTCATTACAGCCATTTGATAATAGATTGTCTTTACTCAGTCGCGTGACTGTTTCACATAGGATTCTATGTGGAATAGCTTGCCTTTCGACAACGTGAGCATCGTCATTTAAATCACTCGATGCTCGACTGATTGGAGCCGACGATGAAACTGTCGGTATTTCGATATGTGAGTTACTAGTAGTTGTTGCGGTTAGTAAGGATGACGAGGATATGGATTTCTGTAGGGGATGTTTCTTCGACGATAAACTAGAACCGAAAACACTTGAAGTGGGATTGGGACTTTGAAAGAGTACACGTATTTTGGGAGTAGTAGTAACACTATTTGGTGTCTGTAAATATTAAGTTTCATTAGTCATGCGTTATTTACACAAGACAGTGTGATTTATGAAAATAAGAAAAGAGCATGCCTTAGAATTACGGGTTTATGTTCAGCTCTACTTACATCAAAGTGTGGTGATGCGTTCGCTGCTCTCTTTGGAGTCCGCGACATAATACTTCTTTGGAATATGTGTTTCTTAATCGAATCTCCAATTGACTTTGCGCTTCGATTCGAACCAGCATTCTTAATGCGATTCAACATAAGAAATTGTAATGGTGTGCCTGGACGGAGACAATAAGTAAAATAAGAAAACATTCGGTACAACCTTTTCATAAAAGTACGTTACGTTCAAAGTGCAACATGGGATTTTAATAACGGAACAAAAATTCAACTCAAACCAATAAACTAGGATCATATTCTTAAAATTCTAAGGCCCAAGTTTTTTTTTTACAAAAGACCGAATTTCTCCAAAACTAGAAAATAATTAAGGCATGCAATTAAATTTCACCAAATAAAATCTAGTACAATCCTACCTTGACCATTTTCCTTATTAAATTGCTTTATTAATTTTCGTTTTTTCGACGACTCGGGTAATGTTTGAATGTGTGCGTAAAGTTGGGCCAGTGCTGTATCCGTCGGATTTGAATTATGTGCTTCGGCCGTTTTTTCCCGATCGACAAATGTATAAACAGTGTTTACAGTCGATATGTCCGATATTGATTCGTCGAGTATTTGTTCTGGTGACATTGTCTTTTTCCTTTTTTGCTCCATCGAATAGGCTCGAATGTCGGTTGCTAGTTTTGGTGGTATGTCGAAAATATCCGAACCTTTAACAATCATATAACTGATAACGCTCGACATACTTTGTGAGACGTAGTGTAAAGCTTCGGGCGGTAAATTACGCGGACAAATTAAATGTGGAGCGAATAATGTTGCTAAACTGTTTGGCGACATTTTATTTGATTTTTCGTATTTTGCGGTTGTATGAAGCATTTCAATGATATCTTCAAGTAGCATACGATTTTCTTCGGGTAATAGTAAGAGCAAAAGTTGTACCGAGTGTAGGAGATGATCTTCTTTGTTTTTTGATGGTAATTTATCTTCGCCGTTGCATAAGTCTGCAGATGAATCGTGCAGTGTATGAATTAAAATGTTGAAGATATTATATTTTACCTGAAATTTGACAATGAGCTGGATAGTGAGCGTCGGTTAAGAGAGGCTCAGAAAGATCGGACAGATATCCTTTGTAGACAGTTGCGCAATCGTGCACAGTGTATCCTTCGGATAGGTTTATGTCTTTATGTTGATTTATCAGTGACCTCAATTCGTTTTGACGCGACACGGCACCAGTACGACGAAATATTCCTTCTTGAATTACATCTGCAAATAAGAAAATGAAGAATTACATATATGTACTAGTTGTGGACAACAAAATCTAGGCTCTAGCCTTTTCAGATCGAACTTCGACACACAACTTTTCTTCGTCTAATCTGAATATTCTCTCAAAGTTTCTCAATGCGGTTGTATTTCGCAGAATTGGGTTGTTTGCCTATTACTAAACGGAAGTTAAGGTCACATGAGTCCGGTGCGACAATTTTGTATACCATTTTGATTTTTCTTTCTTGAGAGGGGAAAAGTCAATTTAAATCGTTTTTCTTTCATGTGATTTGGCGTGGACAATACGTCTACATCGAATTTATGGAATAAATTGTGTTATAGATATTCAAATTATTTGAAACGCATAACTTAAAAAAATCAATAATTTTTTCATTGATTTATTTTCTAGATAAACCAATTAATTATACTATCTATGATACTTTTCAATAAAATGCGGTTTTTTTGTGTAATTTCTCCCATTAAAATCGTGAAAAATTACTTCAGGTTGACTTTTTGAATTTGAATTTTTTGTAATTTGCTTTATGGAAGATATTCTTTAAGATTTTTTCTAACATTATATTAATGAAAATGACATGTTAACCATTCAATAAATAGATAATAAATGCACACAAAGAACTCAGATTTACACATTTTAAGAAATGTTTAAGGGTTGTTCCTCTAATAGCTATTGGTGATTTCTTTTCTGCAAAAAAATGTGACCCGTTTCTGCCCTCAATGTTTGTTCTAGCAGTTCCGCTGTTCTATTCTGAAATTTTTTTTGACCTGCTAGAAAAAGGGGTTTGAGTCCGTGGCTAAAATTGACCTGAAAACTCGCATTTCTTGCCCCGAAAATGTCGGCGGTGCAACTCCTTTAACCTCAAATGTGCGACAACATATGAAAAAAATATCCCATGACAACAGCGGCAACCGATTTAAAAGTATAAATTTAACTGTCAAACGGGTCATACAGTAATTAGAAATCATACGGAGTGTAGTGTAAATATATTTAAATTTTCATAATAGCTTTTTGACCTGAAAGCGTTCTATTGTAGATTGACCTGTCGGACGGAACTGTCAAAAAAGAGGGCAGAACTGCAATAATTTTGCATCTAAACGGGTCACATTTTTTTCAGAAAAGAAATCACCATATATCAAATACAATTATGATTTTTTTCTAAATGGGCGACCTAGTTTACATAACAGCTAATAAAGTTATGTTATTTTTTTATTGCTATTTTATTGCTATTAAAGAAAATTCACATGAAAACCGCCATAAATCAACAAAATTGCATTTAACGTGCACATGGAGCATAAATTATTGCTTTTTGTCTTGTAGCGATAGAATAAAAGCTTTTCACCAAGCAGAGAGTTGTAACCACGGGCAGAGCTTCCATAGGAGCAAGTAGAGCAACTGCGCCGGGTGCCAAATTTTTAGGGCGTCACACCTATTTCACCTACCTACAAAATTGCTTTGTCATGTCAAAACCACCGATAACTACAAGCCTGCAAACTAGGGAATCTTGCACGCACACTTCGAAAGCAAAGCGGGCCGACGTTTGAGATGTGAAATGTGTATTTCGCTGTGATTGCTGGCCATTTCACACAATCTCTTTACAGTTTTTGTATTTATTCAACGAAATATGTATGTAAGAAATAGGCTCTGATTTGAAATAAGCGGATAAAAAAGGAAACATTTGTGTATTCAGTATATTAAATATTTTCATTTATGTAGCTTCTCGGTCGAAGAATTCGGGAAAAAATCACAGGTCTCAGATTAGTTAAAAGCCTTCATCGAAACAAGAAACGAAGACAATAAGTAATAAGAAACTATAACATAAAATAATTGATAGCATATGTAGTGCGAAGGGGTATAAATAATACTATAAATAAGATATAAGAAAATATCACTTAATTCAAATTGTAGAATAAAAAAAAAAAATTCCATCGCAGTTTATTTATAATTTAAATAATTTGTGTCGAATGAGGTATTTACAGATTTGAAATAATTATTTAATAATATATTGGCTTGGCAAGGGGATTACAAATTTGTTCATTTGTATATAGAAATGCTAGGTATTCCACAGTAATAGTCATCATAGATATTTAGTAGCTGAAACCAAAGACAACAGATACTAGTATATTGTCAAAGGCAATGATACTAGATACTATTTAGATAATAGTATCTATTGTCTTTGCTGAATAGTATCAGATTTAATGCTTTCAATAGTTAGATGACAAGCAATTTTGTGTGATCTTTCCGCAAATCATGTAAATATTTTTATTTCGTTATGCTGTTATGACACTGGCTATTTCTTAAGTGCAATAAAAGTGCAACAAAGGCCCCATCGTGCGACAAGGCGAACAACATTAAAAGAAAGAGATACCACTCTTTCCGACGCTAGCGGCATCTAGTAATCAACATTAACAACTGCTTTGTTAAGAAAAATACCGCTTTTAGCACGTTTTATAACATAACATGGCACTTTCCACAATTTATACGTACCGAACTGTTAAAAACAAGTCTGTTGCAGTTGAAAAATTCACTGGAAGCAGAATTTTTTTTGGATTAAGTGCTAGAATGTTGCGAACCACTGCTGGAATGCGCTATGAAGCGGCTGTGCAGCGGCTAGTTTTTGACAGTACTCACTTTATAGCTATACGGACTGTCTCTCTCACACCAATGTCTAAATTGTATGTTACATTTTCCATCCCTCTCTATTTGGATTTACTGGCCGCTTTAAAGCCGCAAAAATAGCCAGTGTCATAACTGCATTAAGAACGAAACTATTCAGGGCAGCACTTTTTTGCTATTTTTACTATTAAAATATTCCTGTAAATCCAGTTTTTGTGAAAAAATATAATTTGTTGACATCTCAGTGATATAACTTACTACATACTAATAACATACCTAGTCCTGCCATAAATATTGATACAAGTGTATACGCGGCTTTTGCGGCTGACTACCTAAATGCAGGTAAATTGTATGTTGCAAGTTTTGACCGTTGGTTTGTGTTCTACAAACCCGACAAACAACATATATTTCAGTATAGCTTGCTTAAGCCGTCATGATGGAATGGACCGACAAAGAGAACCGTATTGCTGTTATTGCTCTTTATAAGTGTGAAATAGAAAGAGCTCGTATTTTTGAGTTGTTGAATATCACACGTGTTTCTGTGTGTCGTTTGTTAAGTTATTCGCTGATACTAGAAATATAAACGACCGTAAAAGATCAGGCCGGCCTCGCACGTTAGAGAACCAGGTCATTATCTCGCATCAGTGATGTTTGGTGAGGAGAACATCTATGACGGCGTAACTTTCTCACATTTTTGTGAAAAGGGAGTTAAAAAATTTTTTTAGACATTTTAAGGAGTGTAATGGAGTCCTTGAATGTGCCCTGCGCAACCACAACCTGGAGTTTTTGATGCATGCGTTGGTACCAGCTATCAAAACATACTACAGTCACGATCAGCTGCAAGCCAACCGTATGATACTCTAGATGAAATACATAACTTCGATTTATATTGTAGTTGGGGATAAAGTAGAATTACGTGTACGCCATCTTGTATGTCCTTTATTATTGCTACTCAAACCAGGAAGGACTCACTCGATTTCTTACATACGTAATTATCCTTTTCCTTGGAACCAATCAAAAATTAATGTGTACAAAATTTTAAATTCGTAGCTGGACGTGTTCAAAAGTTATCGGAAAATATTGTTGAACACGTGTCTCAAGGATTTTTTGTATGGAAGCTACCAGAAGGAATGAAAGAGTTTTGCTGACTAGTAAACTCAAACTTTGTTTTCATACAAAACTAATTTGTACAAAACTCCGAACCAAAAAGGGTGCCAAATCTACACAGATGTTCCTGATGCTGTTGGGTCGCCCGTGTGATTTCAAATTTTTGAATTGAAAGCTAGTGAGTAGGCTGTGCATACTGAGGAAATTGAAGTAAATTTGGTTCGAATTTTTTTGAACGGGTGAGTAGGCGAGAAAAAGAAAATAGGAGCGATTTTGGGAAGAAAATTGGGTTGAAATTTTTTGGAACGTTTTGAAGAAGAAACTTTTCGTCTTGTATCGGGAGTTTTTTTTTTTGGTTTGGAAGAAAGAGGAAAGGATGGAGGAATAAAGAAATCGGATTTTAAAGAAAGAAAAAGATTTTTGATTATATATCGGCTCGGTATCGTTGATTCGTGGTTCAATCGAATTTTTTTTGTGAATAAAAGAATGAATTCCTGTTTCGCGACGATTTTAAAGTGAAGCTCGGAAAAATTTTAAATTGCTTGAAAAGTAAAATCAATCGTGAACTAGAAACGACACGAATTTTAAAAAATTATTTAAAAAATTAAATACACACAAAAATTAACAACAAATAACAACCTTAAATAAGAATTTAAATTACTAAAATAATTAAAATGACTGACAGAAAGGACAGAATAATAATTAACAAATTATAATTTAAATCTATAATAAAAATACACAAATTGCAAAAATTCATGGGTGAGTTAATTTTTTTTTTCTAATTGTTTCTTTCAAGATATTTTTTTTTGTGTTTTGGTTTGTCGTTTTCAGTTTTGTTTCTTGATGGAATTTTTCCAGTTCGGTTTTCTATATTTTCTTAGTATAAATGTCGCGAGGCTAGGAAAGCAATAGTAAGATGGACCCTGGCGAGTAGATTTTCCAGTCCCTGAACCTCTATATGGGGCAACGACGTCAACAATTTTTAGGAATGTCGTGGCTGAGGCAGGGTGGGCAGACAGGGCGCTATAACACCAGAGTGCCCTGACAAGTCACGAAGTCGCGCCATACAACGCTTCTCGGTCACTCATGACCTATTGGGAAAGATATCCCAAATTTTAATTCCCTGGATAAGTCGACGTGTTTTATTTTTTGTTGTACAGGCCTAGGGTTAATGGTCTGGCGTGAGAGCAAGTACGCCCCCACACTGCCGCAGCTAGTCCCGGCCGCCAGCAAGCGCGTCGCTCCAGCTCGAACGTCAGCCACCAATTCGGACGTAGGCGGAATTGGCCCATTGTTTCCCGTACCTTACCTTTCCCTTCGAATATTTTGACTTTTTCAAGTCGAAATATTCACTCCAAGGCCTCCGTTCACAACAGATGCCAGTAAAAAGTATGATCATAATTTGCATAACTATTGAAATTTCCTTGGGGTCTATAGGTGTAACAATAACTTCTTCACAGTGCGTGCGATTTTTGGGAGATGATGACCACAGTTGTTGTACGTCACGCACCTCGGCGATAGATGTGGACGTCTTATGTGGGGTCCTGTACCCTTATAGGATCGAAGTCGACAAAATATAATAAAACAAAACATGAATAATGAATATTACATGGGCTTACCCATCCAGTCTATCCAGTCTTTGTACTTTAGTCAGCTTAAGCTAAGCAATTTTGTGCTTTTTCTTCCACCGGAAAGATACCGCGCAAGTTATAATGGGCAGGAAGGTGAAGTCGAGCGAAAACAACGTTTCTCGGTCTCTCATGGCATGACCCTTATTCTAAAGTTCTAAGCCCGTGGCAAGTCGATGTTAAATAATATTTTTTCGTAGTTAAGGTCTGACCTTCCAGCTGTCGTAGTCAAACAAATGACTCCTTCGTCTACAATCACAACACTCTAAAGTGAGCCCTGAATGGAGTCAATGGAGCTGACGAGCCAAACACTTAACATATCATTTAAAAGCAAATAGAACTACGCCACTTACTTTCGTTCATCAGTAAAAACGCTTTCAGTTTCCTGAGCTGCGCAATAAAATCAACAGATAAATTTAACGGCGGCAAGTCGGGCGGACTGTTGCTTTTCGTTGGCGCCGTACATCCTTTAATTTTCTTCGATAGCCGATTCCATTTTTTCACTTTTCCCTTCTCATAGTAAATAACTTCGTGGCTAGGCAAATCGAACCTACAAAATAAATCCATTACAATCGGAAAAAATTCAGCAAAAAAAAAAAAAAAAACAAGGACCCAACAAACTCACTCGTCCGTGTTCAAGTCCAATTCAAAGGACAGGTGCATTCGAACCAAAGTCTTGAATTGCTCGTAGTTCATTTTGCGCATATTGTGAGCAATTTCTCTATCATCCGATGACTTTGCTCCTTCCATTATTTCAGAAAATCTGAAATAAATTTCAATGATATTTTGAATTACAAAAGAAAAAAAACAAAATCTCACATAATTAAAATTGTGGAAATTCGAAATTTTCGGCGCTTCGAATGGAATTAGAGAAGGCCATACACCGTGCAAGGCCACTTTATCGAGTTGGTCATCTTAAATCGTATTTTGTACAAGACTTGAGAACTTTTTCAATTCAACAATTCATTCATTAAATTATCGCGACAAATATTCGAAAGTTTTAACTGAGAAAAAACCGGTGACATTTGAATGATGGAACGGATGGAAATGGAATGCAGGAAATTTCAGAAATGGCACTGCCAGATTCTAAGCGGGAAGAAAAGAATATAATTTTTTGGTTTGAAGTTTGGAAAAACCGATTTTTAATTACGCGATTATGTGAAATTCGTATTGAAAGCTGACATTAAATTAATTAGAAGTTTTTAATGCATGTTATTAATAAATTTCTTATATTATTTATTAGTGGTTTTATTAAAATGAAAGAAAAATTTTTCAATTTCATAAATTTTAAGCGCCATCTGTTACTCAACATTCGCGCAGTCGGCCATCTACGTCGTGACTTGGCACGCACACGACCGCAAAATTTTCGCGCATAGAAAATATACGAAAAAGTGGTGGTCGAATCTCGAAGTCGTTCGTGTCGTCGCCATTTTGATTGTGAGTGACAAAAATCGCAGACGAAAGTTTTTCTTGTTTGCTAGGAAAGTAGCCGGAAAAGTCGGCACATTACTAGTGTGAAACGGTGCAAAACAGTCAGAAAATCGTTCGCGAAACAGCAATGAATAAGAAGCAGTGAAAATGGAAACCGTAGTGGCATTCAATTCGGAGGTAAATTGCTCGAAGAAAAAAAGGGAAAAGTTGCAGTCGGAGCCGAAAAATCCGGTCCAAGTGTGTTATGTAAAAAGTCGAAATTTCACGTTAATTCACCGGAATAGGCGCGTTCGTGAAGTGTTAAATGGTCAGGTGGAACTGGCACGAAGTGTTCAAGTGCCCGATTGTTGCGGAAATTGTTTGCTTGCAATGTTTACGTTCGTTCATCGATGTGGCTCCTGCGGCGTGTCGGGCCGCTATAGGACGATCGGCTTTTTTCGTCGCACCGCTTTTTCTACTGACTGCTCAGTTTCTAGTCCACACTAATCGAATCCTTTTCACTTTCAGCTCTCGGGTCTCTATGACTCGAAACCGCCCATCTCCAAGGCGAAAATGGCAGCGATCACCCGGGCTGCCATGAAAGCCATAAAATTCTACAAGCACGTTGTCCAGAGCGTCGAAAAGTTCATCCTGAAATGCAAGCCGGAATACAAAATACCCGGACTGTACGTAATCGATTCGATCGTTCGACAATCGCGACATCAATTCGGCGCCGAGAAAGACGTCTTTGCTCCGCGATTTGCACGCAATATGAAGCAGACATTTGCCAATTTGTTTCGATGCGCGCCCGAGGACAAGAGTCGTATTATTCGTGTGCTGAACTTGTGGCAAAAGAATAGCGTGTTCGCGCCCGAAGTTATTCAGCCGCTTTTCGATTTGGCCGATCCGAATAATCCGATCTATCAGATACCGATCGGTGCCGGAGGCGTACAAGACGTATCTAATTCGTCGAACGGTCTGAATACGTCCGGAGATGGTGGAACGCCGAACATGGACGATTCGCATGGAATGTCGGTCGATTTGACTGCAGCGGTAAGTTGAATTTTCTTGTTGCGTCTTTAGTTCGGTTTTGTTGTTGTATTGATTGTTAAAAATTATAAAAAAAAAAAACGAAGAGACTTTAGTTTTAAGGAATTTTGGCAGTCGAATGTGCGTATTTGAAGATTCTTTCCAATTTCTGTCCGTAAAAACGTCCACTACTTCGATTTTTGTAAACACTTGACGCTGGTTCCTAACTTCGAGCTCTTAAGCACGAATTAATGCCACTATGGTCGTGTTTACGTGCGAACCAGACCAGTCCCAAAAAAAACCAGTCTGGTCGTACGGTTAAACGCAAACCAAACCAGTCCATTTGGACCGATTTTGGTCTTGATTTTGGTACGGACCAAATGAAACCAAACCAGTCTAGTACTGTGAAAATGTACACATAAATGCAAGACAGAATAAAACTCAACCAGTCTTATATGGACTGGTCTGGTCCGCACGTAAACGCGACCAATAAGACTCCTCTTATTGGTTTTATGGGAGTGGAGGTCCAAACAGAGTGCACCCTCTGCATTCCAAGACCAATTTTCACTCATAGATCTTTTTAGTCCCGGGTTAGTCTTAAAAAAAATTCAGTCCATCCAAATCCTGACGGTTCAAAAAGCTTAGCTGCGGATCGTTTCACAAGAGTCAATTGCATTCCTAGCCGCGGCTAAGCTGGTATAACCGTCAGAGGATTGATTCTGGTTGGCTGAAAATTTAACTAAAAAAACTCAAGCGTTAGATTTCTAGTCAATCAGGCCTATTCAGGATCAGAGTCTCATATCAAAAAAGTCTAAATTAATTTAAAATTCATACAAAATTGAGACTCGACCTATTTTGTGACTTGTGACTCGGTCCTGAATAGGCCTGTATAACTCCTGATTTCCTGTCAAATCGCAACTCGATGCTTTAGCAAAATCTAAGCCCCCACCTTTCTGTTCGGGAGAGAAAGTCACTTTCCATGTAAATTTGAACCAAGCGCTTAGTTCTTGCTCCCAGATGAGCTCACCTTCCCGGTAAACGAAAGCCCTACCTAGGAACTTCTTGGTGTTCGTTAGGGGACTTAATGTTTTGTTGAGTTCTTTTTGAGTCGTGTTCAATTCGAAGAGCCTGTGATATTGAACCGATTGTGGTTGAGGAAACAGGAATATCTGGATCACATCTGACTATCAAGTCGAAATCGTAAAGCCATCTACAGATTTCTCCTGCTTTTCTTCTTTTTCATATTTCGCAAGTTTTTACGAAACACTTGGAAACTCGCGAAAACACGAGAAAACTTTGTACACACAATTCGCAAGTTTTCCGTTTTCGTTTATTAAATTTAACAATTCGCTGTCCGTCCGACTCATTTCAAATATGTTTCTGAACTTAGCCTGCAAATGCAAACTGTCACCGCGCAAAACAAGAAACGCGAGAAAGTCACGAAAAATCGTCTCGCACGTTTTTCTTCACTATCTCGTGAAGCAAAACCGTTTGAAGTTGTCAAAAAATTGCCTTCAACTAGAGAAAACTCAAGAAACGCAAATACCGGCACGCGAAAAACTCACGAAAAACCTCTACAAACTATTCACGAGAAAGACGCGAAATAGGCGAAACGCGAGAAGTCAGTAGCCGGCTTAAGAGTATTTCGTACACTTGTTGGCTCTTTGTTCTCTTTTGTTGAAAATTTTTTATCCTGTCACTCACGTTCGGTCTACGTTTCTCACAAAAACTGTGCTCAAATAGAAAACTGGAACTCTGCTGGTTTCCCAGGGCACAGTGGTATTTTAGGAAATGAACTCGCGGACGATCTTGCTAAAAAAAAGGTGCGAACGTTGGGCAAGAAGCAGCGGTTTCGGTACCACCGCCTCTTAACGTCGTTCACTGCTCCTTAGAGCAGAAGATAGTAAGCCTGCCCGAGACCAGGTGACAGGCTACATCAACCTCCAGAACTACGAAACAAATGTGTAACACTCATAATGAGAAAAGAAATAAACTCTTGTTAGCACAAACTAGGGCGCACTGCGCAACTTTAATCGGTATTATTACCGGCCATTGTTTGATTGGGGCCCATGCGTACAGAATGTGGCTTATTACTAATGAACTGTAAGCTACCCGATGGACGGGAAACACTAGAACACCTTCCATGCAACTGCCCAGATCTTGCTAAGAGACGCGTGGAGGCTCTTGGTGCACCGACCTTCACACATCTTTAAGAAGTCTCGTTTAACAGCATGCAGAGCCTGCTAAACTTTGCAACGGTAACAGGGACCTTTGAATTAAACAAGGAGCGTTCAATATAGATTCAAACGCGAGGGCAACTATCATAGGTACATTGGGTCTCCTGATTTTAGTGGTATCACTATGGATCTTAGTGGTTATGTGAGGTTTTGGCCGCCACTGTATCCTAACCTAACTTACGTTTCTCACCTCAAACTCTTTATGTCTCTGTACTCTTGACTACATGCCATGGCTGATCCATGCTCAACTATTCATCCTACAAATATTCGTGGGTCAACAAACGCATTTTTTTCCATTTCCTTATAATTTGTTATCATGTCCGTTTGTTTCTTGAACGACGGATTTCTCGTCTTCCTTGCTGATTCCAATTCAGTGTCTGGAGTTGTTTTGCTCTGGCGTTTGCATCGGGATTATATTTACATACATGACCATTCCCATTTTTGTCTCTGAATTTCTGTGTCTACCTTGGTCTGTCCCAGTCATTTTCCAAAGATCGATCGACATCGGTTGACGAAAGTTTCGTTTTCTGGTAAGTTTATCAGTTACCTTTTATGTGGCACAGCAGTATAACACGCACGCAAACTTCCTTCAGAAGTACATCATCGCTTAAGACTAACAAAAACTTGGCTTAATAATGAATATCGAAAAGCCATTCGAAATGAAGACGCTTCATCTCTAAGGTATAAGCTGAACCGTACTGACGAGGATAGACAAATATACAAGTTAGAAAGTCCATAATCCGGCGATCTAATTATGCCTTTAATCAAAACATTAAGCGAAAATTCGTTTAAAAGAAATTAAAGTTTCTGGTCACTCGGAGGTACAATTAAAAGAAATTTCACCTCTTCATCCTCCACACTACTTACCTCGTCCGCAACAAAAAAGCCATTTCCACCTACTTGAAAAGAACTAGCGTTTTTTGCTACAGTTTTTGTGATTGCCAGTACAGCAGTTAACCATCTTGACTGAAGAAATTCACCAGAGCAAACAATTACAATTGGTGGCTCTTGATATTTCAATAGTATTTGATAGAGAATGACACGACATCCTTTTAGCCAAACTATGTGTCAATTTGGTCCTTCCGCGTCGGTATATCTAGCAATGTGAATTTGGATGGTGACTTTTGTAAAACTTGAATCAATGTTGGTGTCAATCTAGCCTAAACTGATATCCATTACTCTCAACCCAATCCATAGCTTTTCTCAATGTCTCACTTAAGTGCGTCTGAGCTCTACTTCGATCGCGCGACGTTAACTCAATCGCCATGAGCTGAAGGTGAAATTGTTAATATTTCGCGTATTGGAAAAAAAATACCTCTGCTTACTCCATCATCAATTTTGGAGCTATCAGTATGAATATGAGCGGATTCTTCCTCCTTTACACGTTGCATTTAATCGCAACTTTCATGCTGTTTAAAACAAAAAATGACGCATTATAGAACTTATCCTATTATAAGATCGAATCTGCTGTGATGGGATCTCGCAAGCCAGCCATCAGTCCCACTTTGTTCCTTATTAAGTTTTTATTGCCATTTCCCAATCAAAATGAAATGATACAAGACGACAAAAAAAAAATTCAAATAAATTGAAGCTACCCTTATGGCCTAAACAGAACACGGACTTCGACTTCGATTTTGCCATTTGCCTCCTATACCGAAGTCGAAATCGAAGTCGGTGTTGTGGGCATCACCATATAATCCTGTGTGTTCTAAAATGACAGGGACTTCGAAGTCGAAGTCCGTGTTCTGTTTAGGCCATTAGTGGCCATTTAGTCATACAAAATATATATATTATAACGCAGCTTTTAGATTATAAGAAATTGTTATGTATTCAAATTGGCGGAAATAAAAACATTTCTTTAACAGGTTGGGTTACTAAAGGGTAACCCAATGAAAGTCTCACTATGTGAAACGTTAAAAAAACAAACAGTTTTGAGTCCCAATTATGCCAGAATGTCATCCAAAATTTTGACAAAAGAATGGAGGTCTGCAATAGCCGCGGTGAACATTTGTGTGATATTCTGTTTCACACATAGGCCTTGTACTTAGTAGAAGCCAAACGAAATTTCACATACAAATTTTTCGTTCGAGTGAAAATTATTATTAGATTTTGTATGTGATATAAACTAGATTTCATATATTACTTATCGACAAGTTGGATATACCCACTTTGGTTTTAATAGATAATGGACTTCGACCCAACAACGAAAAAAAAAAATTGGTCGTTTGACCAGTCGTAGCTCATGAATGCTTTGAGATTTATTGAATATAACATTCTGAAGAGCAGAGCAGAAGTAAAAAGAATAGTAAATAGCTTTGAAGATCGCGCATCAAGAAGTACTTAAGATAACAAAGTACATAGCATTCTGATTTTAATATCTTCTGATCCGCTCTATTTTAGATCTAAAACTCAGTAGCTACATGTTCTAAAAATAAGATTTGAGATGGTGGTTTCAAAGTACAGAAGTTATAGGGCTATGTTCTTTTCATATCATGAAAGTTGCGTCAAATTTCAATTTTCTACAATGGACAAAAAATACGGACACGTTTAAAAATACATTGATATAAAATTAATTTAAGTTAAGCCCCGTTTTCACGGCGATAGTTTTGTACGATAGGACTTTCGCGAAGTATAGCACGATAGTTTGATAGTGTGACAGTCTGCTGTTTACACGGCGCGATGTACGATAGTGAAATTAGACATTTCACTTGTCTATCACGTACACACAAAATCACGTACACATAAAATCAAAATTATATTTTTTTTGCAATTAGAAACGCGTATTCACAAGATCGAAATTATTATTATATATTTTTATGTTTTGAAATTATTTTTTTAACGTCAAATGTCAATATCAAGATAAAATTATCGCGATAGTTCTATCAACTATCTCGTCAAGCATGATAGTGCGATAGTGCTATCATGACAGCGCGAAAGTGACTATCGAGAAGTTTACATGGTGATAGTTATGACGATAGTAATTATCATGACATCAACTATCGCAAAAACTATTACCGTGAAAACGAGGCTTTACGTAGAAAAAGGACATAATAAAATATTTATTAAAAAATTATTCGCAATTCCTTTTTTGAAACTCCTCTTTTTTTCCTGGTAATATGTCTATTTTTGGACGAGACTCTCATTTGGATTTCCAGTCAAGTCACGTTTGTTTTTTTACGTGGATGCTAATCAATCAGTCTATAATCAACCTGGTCGTTGAAGGCCGATGACGTAAATCGTTACGGAGCTCTACGAAAACCCGAAACATGAATGTGCATAGCCAACATATCCGTCCGGTACATTGAGACTAATATCAACTCTTTAATCGTATTTGTCGAGATCTTAAAGAGGTAATCGGGTCCTGACTACAGCCGGGCACACGTATAAAATATGAAAAATAGTTTCACTTTTCATAACTGCAATTACGGAAATGAGAATACCCAGCCTGACCACGTAGGTGTGTAAAGGAGTAGTAAAAGTTTCCATTATGTAAGTCATACATCTGATTCGGTATTAAATTATTTTTTTTTCACATAATTGTCTAAAAATTATTTGATAATAATTTTTTGATATTCAACCCTAAGAGAGTGGGTGTAAAGGAGGCATACATTTTTACAAATTTATTTTTCTTAGCCCTGATGACATATCGAATTCCTTTCTATAAGCTTTTATGGTCGTTTCACATGTGCGGTTTGAATACGACTGCGACTAAATGGTGCTACTGTTTTCTTGTCGTCCCTCGCTATGCCGCAGTCGAATTGAAAGTCGCTTATGAAAGAATGGTCTTAACCAATAGTCGATTAAGTCAAGTAGAGGGTGTAAAGGTTGCAATATATCTTTTTTTACTTTACGTTTCATTTTTGAAGAACCATTGACGATAAAAGTTGGTTATTATCACTTTCGACTGTCTGGTTTCATGCAGATGGTCTTGTAAATCCCTGGTTCAGCTTTTTTTTTGTGTATATAACGTAAAATGATGATACATAACCATATTGCAAACTTTGCTCGAAATATAATAGTTTCGCCTAGACTATCGGTAGATTTTTACGATTGTTCATTCTTAATAGATGGAAACGCTTCAACGTTTTCATTCGTTAGCAAATAAACAAATATCAAACACAATAATTCAAACTTTGTTGTAACACTTTTCCTTTCAGATACGAACTTTCCATTAAACAAAGATTTTGATAATGTCTCGTCGTCACGCAGAACTCTGATGCGCTGTATATTGTTACTTTCCTCTCTGTAAACTTAGTGATAAGTTTAGTTTAGATTGCACATTCATCTTCCAATTAAATTTGTGGTAAATAACGTCCCACAAGAATATACTCAAGTTTCGGCAAGGACATAATTATACGGAAGCTTCAACGTTTTCATAACTATGATACTGCGTCGTTAGAAATAATAGCGTAACTAACATTTAAATAATGATATCTGCAAAAGAGCTGATAAAGCGATTTATCTTGAAATCTTGAATTTATGATATAGCGAAAACTGATGTGTTAATGGAACAATTACGTCTTTGACTCCGTCAGAAAACGTGCTCTTCCATAAGACGCTATATCTTTTACCTGTTTACGTTGTTGCAGACACGTTACAGATTGACATGATGAACTCGAAGCGTGAGGCCCACATTTATATGGGGTATAGGTATGCTTTTTAATCACGTTTGTCATGTTCGATATTTTACTGTTGCCTCCGAATATTTGATGCAGACTTTTCTCTGTTCTGCGTTACTTTCCGTTTATGACTAATCAACTGTGTGCATTGACTGTTCTGAAGGTCTACTACTAAATGACACTGAATTAGATACGCAACACGTAGTCTACCATTATGCTCATTCTCCCAATGGTTTAATTCAAATCAGAATATCGTCAGTGTTATTTGAAAATTAAATATTGCCATTACGTACTATTTTACGGGAAAGCAATATAATTTCAAAACGCATTTGAATATGGGGAGTTTTTATTTACAAGTCTGCAAAACATATCTTGAAACTCTGCAATTTCAAAACGTAATCCTCTGTATCTTTCTTTGTCAAATAGGTAGTTCAAAAAGAATAATTTTCGTTTTCCCCTCAATGTCACAGATTTTCAAATCGTTCCATTCTGATAAGCCTGCTCCCATTAGTTAGCGGTGGGAATGATAATCAGTAATCAGTTAATTACCACTGATAAGTAATTATTTTGCCTACAAACAATATAAAGTCAAGTTAGCGTCATTAATTATCCGAATCTGAGATGAATTATATCAACCACGCAAGATTGTATCTTTATCTGTATTGAAGAGTTAAAATTTTGAGACTTCGGTCCGCAGCTATAATTTGGTTTTTGTAGTATAGTTCTCCTTCATTCTAAACGTCGCGGGAATACATATTTGTAGTATGATTGGCTGAGGACAGTCATTTATCAATTCCTTGCTAAGTCTACGTCTATGTTGACGTCACAGCATAGCATTTCTATTATAACAGTTTAGAAAAAGGTAGGATAAACCGCCAAAATGGATCATACTTATTTGACACTTTAAAAATCAAAAATTAATTAAATTCCATAGAAAAATTTGAATTTTTTTAAGTTCGCTTAGATTGACTGATAGCCAAGACACAAACCAACAAGGAATCAAGACACTACTTTGCTAGGTCTGACGTCATAACTGTTATAACTAGACGTAGACTTAAGCAAGGAATTGAGAAACGACCTTAATCTGGGTTTTTTTTTTGCGTTTCATGCATTTATCGATTCAATAAACTTTTTGATGATTTAGACATGACTTGCGATGGTGTGAGAAAGTATTGTCTAAAAATGCTGTGTCTTCTTGGTATTAGCTTTTCACATGTGCTCTTCAATCAACGTCCATAATTAACGGAATTGAATGCATAAACTTGCAGTGTCATAGGAATAGCGTTCCTGTCGTATAACTTAACTTCCTCTATGTTGGAAGTGTTAGAGAAAACAGGAACTTAAACCGGTTAAGCACTGGGGTCGATGACGGGATTTTCCTCAAGATTAGGTTTTCTGCCTTCATTCGTTGAACAAATCAGTCTGGATTTGAATAGATTCTGAATTTTAAGTCTTGTAATTTGCCTGTAAACCCTTATCTTTTGTTGTTATTAGGTTTTCATGGTAAGCTACCATTGAAGCTATTATGATTAAGAGTTAGTTGTTTTTTCGGTGTCAGTGAAGTGAAACTCCAACACGAAATCCCCGACTGTTGATTAATCGCCGTCCCTGAGGACATGACAATTGGAAAAACTTCCCTGGAAAGGCCAGTTTTTCATAAGATTGTGGCTATGCCTTCCGATGACGAAACAGCTCCTTCGGACCTAGTCCAACACAATCTTATGAAAAACTGGCCTCTTCAGTGAAGTTTTTCCAATTGTCATGTACTCAGGTACGGCGATTAATTAACAGTCGGGGATTTCGTGTTGGAGTTTTACTTCACTGACACCGGAAAAACAACTACAGTTGAACTTCGATAACTCGAATTTTTGATAAGTCGAACCAAGTTAGTTGGCAATAGCGTCAATAGCATATGTACAGTTATTTTTGATAAGTCGAAGTCTTTTTAACTCGAAATTTTTTTGCGTCACATGCCAGTTCGAATTATCGAAGCTCGACTGTAACTCTTAATCACCTTACCTTTTCATTATCAATTTCGAGGTTCTCCGTGTTAATAATACGTTGAATTTTTTGAAACCGAGAGGATTTTCCAACCATTTCTGCACGTCCACGTTGAGATTCATAGATGCGCTGGCTGACTCAAATGAATAGAGTATTTAGGTCGTATTCGAATACCTTGCTTCGTCTATGTTTATGTTGACATCACAACACAGCATTGGTATTATAACAGTTTAGGAAAAGCTTAGCTTAACCGTCCAAATGACTCTGCTGATGCTTATTTGACAATTCATAAATCGAAAATTAAATTAAATTCTATAGAAAAATTTGATTTTTTTTTGACGTTTGCTAGGATTGACTGATAGCTCAGCCGTCGTAAAAGTAGTCATGACATGAACCCGAAAGGAATTGACTCACAGCTTTGCTATGTCTGACGTCATTAACTGTTATACCCAGACGTAGACGAAGGAAGGTATTCGAGTACAACCTTAGTAGATATTCAGTGGGGATTTAGATACTTCGGTTCATATATGGGAGATACATTCGATACGGTGGCCAAAGTGAGCTATGTAGATGTTAATTAGTTGAATAATTAGTTGGCCTGATTTCTGGTTATTATATTTTTGTTCGCTCTGCTTAAGTATGAGGACTATTATATAATTTTCTTGATACTGTGTAATGGGCATATTGTTTTTCTTGCTCACCCAATGCATTGTTCTCAAGAAGTTTAGTCTAAAATCATCTTGAGCACACTAATTCTGAGCATTGATCTGTACACAAGATAATTACAGAAAACTATCAAAATGTATTTACTATATCCATTTTATTTATACCTTTTATATTAATAATCTAAGTTTATGTTTCGTTAAAGTAGTTCGCGTATTTATGGTACGCTATCAAGGTGCGTTTCCATCTCCGCCGTTTTGCGGCGCCGACTAGATTCTCCATACATAAAAAACTAGGTCTGTGACGAGCCGAGGCAATCGTCGAGAGTTGACCCAACTTCAACTTTATCGGCGAGAGCCGATACTAATGTGCCTTCGATAAAGGTTGGTTTGTATCCAAACTACGTTCCGGCGCCGGCTTGGGTCTCCCGTCACAGTTTTGAAACTGTCGTTTCCATCTGCGACGAAACGGTCGACGCGACGCTGAAAAGTTTTCAGTCAGTTTTCTAGGTGATTTGCCGCTCGTCGTCCAGTTTTGACTTTAAAATTGACTTTATTATTTTTTAATATTAATTATTTTGGCCGTCACCATAGGAACGTAGTTTGGATACAAACCAACCTTTATTGAAGGCACATTAGTATCGGCTCTCGCCGATAAAGTTGAAGTTGGTCAACTCTCGACGATTGCCTCGGCGCGTCACAGACCTAGTTTTTTATGTATGTAGAATCTAGTCGGCGACGCAAAACGGCGGAGATGGAAACGCACCTTAAGGCCTATTCAGCGCCAGAGTAACAATTCACAAAGTAGGTGGAGAGTCACAATTTTGTATTAATTTTGAATTAATTGTGACTTTTCACCTAATTTGTGACTTGTGACTCCGGCGCTGAATAATAGGCCTGTATATTCTAGCTTCACTAATCAGAATTTGAACGACGTGCATGACATCCCTGTGATGATTGATCGAAGCAAAAAAATATAATTGGGCTGCTGTGTGTAAAAGTTTCGTTCTCTGTGATTCGTTTTTAAATATTTTTTCGCGGTGAAAACCAGGCACAGTAGATCAAATTTTATAACAGTTCTTCCAAAACCAATGAATGTAGTTTCCTCTCCTTAATTCATTTTACAAAAATAATTCGAACGAATTTTACTTTATTATTTTAATAATAAAGTATTTTTAATTATGTGTAACTCCCTGCCATTCTGAATTTCGTTTTAAATTTATATAAATATCTTTAAATTGTTTGCGATATCGATTATTTTTCAAAAAAAAAAACTATCCTTCAATTTAGATAATAACTGAAAAAGAATCGGATCATGAAAACCGTACAAATGATTTTGGATATCGCAAACGATCATTTACATTTATCATTCGAAATATATAATAATATTTAAACTATAAAATGAATTTATATATGTATATACTATAAATTTTATATATAATTAATATTATCTAAGTTCGTGCAATGTTTAAAACAACAAAAACAAAATTTGTTTCATATTAGAGTGGCCACCAAACGGCAAATACCCTTGATCAAAGCACAATTCGTCAGCTGCAACAACTACAGCAAATTTTAATACGGCAAACGAATGAGACCGCATCATCGGGTAGTACGGGTGCCAATCAATCGCAATCAGATTCAGTCAAATTTAACAAAAAGCTCCTCGATTATGATTACGGTGATGACGAAGAAGAGGATAAGAGTACTTCTCCGCATGTTCCAAATCTGCTAGATGTAATTTTCTTTAACATTTATTATTCTAATTATACAATATACTTAATTAAATTCAACTCAATCATTTTATAAATTTTGAAATATTGTTCTTTTGGTTTAACTGCTTTTTTTTTTGTTGTTTTATTTTAAATTATCGGCTTTACTGTAAACGGTTTAATTTTAGGGTAATAATTTAACGCAATTGTTGAAGGATCCAAACGTACTCAGGCAACTTCAAACGCTACAAAAATTAAAACAACAAGAAGAAAAGCAGAGTAAATTAAATGAAATGCGAATACAGGAGGAGGCGTTCGAGAAACATTTACAAAATGTTTTAAAGGTTAGTTTGGTTTTAGTTTAAAAGTTATATTTTTGATGTTAATTTAAAATCTAATAATACTTTGTGATTTTGTTTTTTTTTTCTTTTTAACAGGGCAACAGTAATGTACAATCGATTGCTGATGGTGCCGAAAAGGAAGTTGAATTTGTAGCCAACGATGGTAGTAAAATTGAGGTATATCACTTTGATATTGTGTTTACATTAAATTATATTTTATAATGGTATTATGGTCAGTGACAATATTGAGTGCTCGTTACTATCTGAACTATTGGGAATAATTTTTCTTTAAAGTGTATGTATGTTAAAAATGTGGATTTAAGTTTCATCAGATAATGAGCGTCATGAGTTTATAACAAAATTAGGAAAAACTAGTGTTTCTTGGGACCAATGGGATTGAAAATCATCAACTCTGAAAATATGATTGATTGAATGAATAAACCGCTAACACATTTGACATATTTCTTTTTTCGAAAAATCGTACAGTAATAATATATCGAATCAATAACAATTCTTGGCTAATTAGAGCTGTTGGTAGATGTTGAATAGATAGCTAACTATGCTGGAGGATTAAGACTGATCGATACGTCTAAGCTATCGGATTTGTTTTGTTGAACTGCTGTGGGTCAAGGTATGAAACACGATTGTTGATGTCAGCCATGAAAATATATACTGGAGACGACAAGAAGCCGTGTTTGTATGAAGCAAAATTGAACTTTTTTGTTTGGAGCGTTTCATGCCAGGTGGCTAGGAACCTCTGCGCTTATTTCCTCGACAACCTCGGTGATATCGATAAGGAAAAGCTATGTAACATAGCAAACTTTATAAAATCCACTAAATGGTTTTAGGTTCCAGGAGTTCTTCAAACTCAAACGAGGAGCACAATGGACGAACAATAACGTGTGAGTGAAGGAGGATGACTGCATCACCACACCTTATATCATACCATACCAGGTGGCAGTGAAATGTAAATAGTAGGCTAATTTTCAAAGGTTTGGCTTATTTTGTTTTCAAGACCGGAGTATAACATATAATACATGTAAGTAAGTTGCTGATAGAAGCATAGTGTTTATTGCCAGTCCTTTGCGAGAAATCGTCCGGCTTCAAAACAGTCGCTGCTTATCATCTCCACTTCATATATCTCTATCATGCCATCGTTTTCTTGTAATTTGATATTAGTGTTTGTCCACGAAAGATTGATTCTTGCAATTCTGGATCGCCCTACATTTCGTAGTCTAGCGTGTCTTTCATGTTCGGAAAAAAGAAAGTTCAAATCTAGATGAACTTAATTTTTTCCGTATTCAGGACGAGTTTTTAATATTGAACCTGATAGTGAGTCGATAGATTTAGCTTTACCTAGCAAACTTTGGTTAGAGACAGCTTCAGGAAGTTGCTCGTTCCTCTGGTTTAAGGGGTAAGGTCACGCTACAGGCTGAAAAATAGGCCTTTTTGGGGATTTATGTTCAGAAATACTACTAAATAAATCGATATTACAAAAATGGGTGTATAATACATATTATTGACTATGTACAGTAATTTTTTCGAAGCGATTGAATTCAAAATGGCAGCTGTGCAACGTTTTTGCGATGATGTAACCGTTTTGCCAGGTTACAAGGTCGAACACCAAGCGCTTATGAGCTTATCTCCTTAGGCTCGGACTACATGATTGGTTTTTTTTCCACTCCGGAAAAAATCGATTCCGGACAGCTTCGACAACACGGCATCCGGCATAATAAGCTTTCAGTCTCCTACGAGCAAGCGTGTTGTGATTAATGCGTTGCAGTTTGTGAGTTCTACTATGGAGAATTTAAGCTGCGAAGAACTGATATGTTTGGCGGGTTATAAACAACAATAAAAATCTGCCAACTGCTGAAGTCCGAAACGTGTTTAATGCTGAGATGCGGTGTAGGTTACTACGACTGACAACCTAAAAATAATGTTTCAAATAGCCTCCTGGGTATATCTTCCATTGGTAATGCCAATGCCAATGGTAATCTGGTAATCTACACTGTATCTCAGCATTAAACGCGTTTCGGACTTATTCTAGCATAAGCCGTTTCTAAAATATGAAAAACCAACACGCACCCCCGCACCTTGCTGCATTTAAGGATCTCGTACACGAACAATTTTCCCAGCAATTAATTGCCCGACGACTGATGCCAAAACTAGTTGAGCGATTAATGCAGCAATACCGGGCAAAATCGTGTTAATTGCGACAATATTGCAGCAATTTGCAATGCTTTCACATATTGTTGGTATTCCTCGCCCTATAGTTGCTGTATTTCCACCAGATTGGAAAATTTCGAGTAATTGTCATCGTTCGATGATTCAGTTGTCATGTTTTGTTTTAAGTTTTTGTTTTATTTGTCAAGTTTCGTGTGATAACGGATAAGAATTCAAATATTTCAAGTTTTATTCTAAGTTTTAGATTTATTTTTCAAATTTCCCTTCGTGTTGTTCATATACTGAGTTGTCCGTGTATGATGTCATTGGCAAATTGCGTAGTATTGCTCCATATAGCTAGTCACAGTTGATCAACGAGCTGACAACGAATTGATCCAAATCAATTGCTGATGTTGCTGTATGTTTTCGTGACGTGAAAATTGTCTGGAATTGCTGCAAATTGAGCAATTTTCATCTCTCGTGTAAATCAACAGTTTTATTTTTCTTTGGCTCTATATAGTCGTCAATTTGTAGCTTTTTATCCTTTGCGATTTTCGAGAAAAAAAATTCAGATTTTTTTATTTCCACCCCATCCCACAATCACCCCCTATTACCACATCCTCCGCTAGAGGTCTACTGATCCTAACTTGTGTAAAATTTTTAAAATCCTATCTGATACAATTTTTAAGATATGAAAATATAATGTAATGTAATTCTATATACAGAAACTAAATTTCATCTTTCTGGTAGGATTGGTTCGGAGGATATTGTAATTCAAAGTTGTTTTTCCCCGCCCCACCACTCCCTTTTACTTTAACCCTTTTATCTTCTTCTGGTATCTCTTAAGACAACGACAAAGTATTAACTTTCTGAGATGAATCCTTCAGAAGATATTGATTTTAGAATGTTTCTATTTCAGCTTTCAAGCGATTTTGACGTTAAGTTTTTTTCTCCACTCCAACATATCTCAACCACTAAAGAGCATCTTTCGACATAAGTTCCAACTTTTTAGCTCCCTAGCAAATAGACAGAAATCGTTCCTGAGATATAGAGACAACAATTGTTCTTCTAAAACATTTCTCTGAATCGACCATTTTGATTAAGCACGAGTGACAAAATCCCACCGTAAAAAATTCCGGACACGCTTTTGTAGTCGAGCTCATACAACTCTGTATGTTATTGAAATTTAATTCCGGATTGGTCGAAAAATTTCTGATCAACCGTCCGGGGAAACCTAAGGTTTTTTTTCGGACGTTCTTTTTTTCCGAAGTCATGTAGTCGACGAGCTAAATCACATACATTTCTATTGGATATCATGGTTTTCATTCTTTCCGGAAAGCGGAGCCTATTTTCTCCGGAGTCAGAAAAAAAACGGACCATGTAATCCGGGCCGTTGTCTTACTACTTGAGACGCACTGTGTGATTCATTAAATAAAAAATTGTTGAAGCAACAATGGCCGACGACCCAAATTGACTCATCTTTAATACCTTTCATCTTCTTATTATAAGGCTCCGTTCTATGATTTTTGTAGAGTTGAAAACGTAATTGTCTCCATTAAAATACTATTTAAGTAAACTGCATCACTTCTACGGACTAGAAAAAATTGGGTTTAATAGTACGATTAGGAGCGTTTTCTTTTGAAGCTAATAAAGGTGTTAAATACTATACGGTGTGGGTATGCGCAGGGACATATCTATGACTTAAGGTGCTTTTACACGAGCGATAAAAATTGCTCAATTTACAGCAATTTCAATTTGACGTCACGAAAACATACAGAAACATTCAGCAGCATCAGCAGTTGACTATATGGATCAATTGGTTGTCAACAGTAACAAGCGATATGGCGCAATACTAACAATTTGGCAATGACATCATACACGGACAATTCAGTCTATGAACAACACGAAAGCAAATTTTAAAAATAAATCTAAAACTTGAAATATTTTAATTCCAAGCCGTTATCACACGAAACTTGACAAATAAATCCAAAACTTAAAAAAAAAACACTTGACAACTGAATCATCGAACGAGAACAATTGCTCGGAATTTTCCAAGCTTGTGAAAATACAGCAACAATACCAGTAATCTGTGAAAACACTGCCAAATTGCCGGTATTGCTACTAGAGTGATGCTGGGTTTCCATATGCGACAATTTTCTGCGACAAAAAAAGTTAAAAATAATGAAACAGCGAAAAATACTAAAAAGAAATTGTTGAAATTGCTTCTATTAGTGAAAATTCGAAGAGATAGTGCTGAGTATCGAAAATTTTCGAGAAACCCTTGAACTAAAATTTTTGTCACAGAAGAAAAGTCGGAGAATCTCCGACTAGCGACATGCGACAAAATTTGTCACAGATCTGTAATCTGATTAGATAACTTATCTGTCACTCATATTGTCACAGAAAATTGTCGCATATGGAAACCCAGCTTGATTCCTATTCCTTAACAGCACGAGGTGGTTATAGCGATGCAATCCAACCATTTTTCCCCACTTTCACTCTCCAAAGTCCCCTGTCATAACAGCCGGGTTTAACATGAGTTTGTTGTTTCAAAACGGCCTCTGAGCTAATTGAGCTCTGTCTAGGAGATAGGGCTGCCACGTTAACCAACCAACCAACAAGCTCCTTTAGAGGACAGACGTTTCATAAACATTATATCTTAAAAATTACGGGATTTCGTTCAATGATTGCTAAGTTTGCAGCGCTGTACTTTCTTCGCAAATGTATCCGTTTTTTCTAAATATAAATAAACATAAAAATTGTTGGGCAATATTATATTTCTTCTCATTTTATAGTACAATTTATCAGATTGGTGGAATAAAAGTCGTGGTAACTACTCCTTGTCCCACTCTAAGATCGCGCTTGGATTGCTTCATCATCACCTTAAATCACTTGAAGGAAAGTCTTTGCAGTTGGGCAAAAGATTAAGAGGTTCGATGTTGGATGCAAGATCAGATTAGATTAGATGAATTATTCTCTTGAATTGGTACCTAATTTTGTAAAACAATGTCGTCTTTTTTCTAACAAGTTTAACGGATAACTTACAGCATAATTTTGCTTTGCTGTGAACAAAAGTTTCGAGTTCAGAAGTAACTTTTTATTGTTCTATAATATATTTTGGGTCAAATTATTTACGTCACTGACCGTACTTATCTCTCCATATCAAAACAAAAAATATTTAAAACTGGTAAGTTTTGCTTTGATAAGTTTTTTTTTTATATTTCGGTTCAAACGCATCTGCAGCTTATGTGCGCGCATCTTTGATTTTAAGCAGTAAAATTTTGTTGGAGCTTCTTTAGGTTTCGTATAGATAAAATATATCTTACGCGTTTAAGTCGACTTGTTTTCAGAGTAGTTCATTAATCCGTAACGAAATGCTAGAAATAAAACAGATATGTTTGAACCTAAAATGATGACGTGTAGTAAATTACGAAACAGACAGTACAATCGCGATATTATAAAGAAAAGAAAAGCGTACCAAACTCAAAAATAAGTCAAGTTTCGATAAATGCAGCTTAACATAGTGTTGTTATACTTCAAAACCATTACATTTTGCAAGGATTCCGCGTACAAGCGATAATTCGATCTACAGACATCGAACGAGAAATTTAATTGATTTATAAATATGGAAATTGCATAAGTGAAAAGAAACCAGAATCTGAATATAAATATAGAGACTTAGATTGAATCATTCGACCTAAAATAACGAATTAAATTAGTTGAAACGAACAAAAAAACTTAGATACTTTTACATTACATTTGTTTTTATCCTTAAATACATAAAATATCAAAAAATACAAATTCATCGTCGGAATTTCCACGAAAGGTAAGGTTAAAAGAACCGAATATTCCGCCCGATTCTCGTATAACAACAATTATGCAGGCTGGTAAGTTATTTATTGTTTCTTCTCTCTAAAGTTATTAAGTACAGAAAATCAATCAAAATGAAAGGTTCTCGTAATTATAAAAAAAGAATATAATATACGATCGCGCGTCGACGTCGTTTAAAAAGCACGAAATGATGAAGATATTTAGAATTTGGTCAAGTAAATCGCGAATTGGAATTATGTGTCTATACACACGTCAACATCATACGACTGTAATGTACGATTTAAAACAAACAAAACAAAAAACTAGTCTCTGCTTCCCTTCTCTTCGATGTTATTGTTGTTCGTTACAGCAATTTTTTATTTAAAAAATTATCAAATATAATGTTATTTGTTTTTTTTTCTACTTTCATTTTTCGCAAAATAGGTTATAAATCTGGACGGGAATGACTCACGTAGTCCCACACCGGATCGTGATCGCTATAATAAACGAAGACGAAGCAGTCGTTCAAGATCACCGCGTGATCGTGGACGAGATCGCAGACGACGTTCAACATCTCGATCGCGTGTCGGTGGTAGTCGATCACCGAAATCAAATCGTCGGAGAAATTCTCGTGAACGTGATCGTGGCAAGGAAAAGGAACGCGACAAAGAGAAGGAAAAGGAACGAGAATATGAACGAGAACGACGTCGTAAAGGTCTACCAGATATTAAAAAAGATCACCTAAGTGGTAAGGACATGAACCAAACAAAAATTACACAAGTAATGAAATGCTAGACAAAAAATCGGTAATTCTTTTCAATTACAGTCGTATGTTTTATTAAATATTCTTCTTTTTTTCAACAAAAAAATATATAATTGATAAATCTTAGAATTTTCGCAGACTTAGTACGCGTTACGAATTTGTTTATATCTTCATCATTTCGGAGTTTTTAAAAGAATATTGTCGACAATAGAAAACAATTACGCGAACTTAAATTTTCGGAATTATTCACCAAGCTACACCCAGATGAATATTTCAAACGAATATTAATTTCACGAATTATTAATTTAAAACCGTTTATTGATGTGCTTTACGAAAGAACCTTTCATTTTGATTGATCAGAGAAGAGAACAGATAACTTTCTCAGCTTACAACCAACTTTTTCCTGCTTCTTTAATGCGCATGAGCAATTTTATTTATATCGAAATGTATTAAATTATTTACTTCTACTTCTACACAACAGTCAGTATTACAATTTAGCGGCATCGTTTATGGAAAAGATTCAATCGAAATATTTGAACAAACGCATTGTAAAATATTCGATATGTCGCCGTGTCATCTTTTTCGGAGGAACAATATCATTTTTGCCAATTGCCCACATGACATACGAGCTTATATAGTCACTATAGGCAGCTTCAATCAAAAGCACGTTCTTTTAAAACAGCGGGGAACGATTTTAGCAAAATTACAGTTGCGTCACTGTTCTTTCGACACGGCGATGTAGAGTGAAATGAGTTATATGCAAGATTTCGCGTCAACTTATTCCAATTCAGTTTTTGTTTCAAACAAAACGTTTGTGCCAACTTCTCTGTAGAACCGAACGAAAGTTCTGGGTTCATGTAGGCACAACAAAAATATTGTGAACTAATATTTGTTATATGATGCATTCTATTCCGATTATACAGTCTGTATTAGCCTAACGCTTTGTTCGATCATTGATCGTGTTGATTTACACGTTCTTAAACGGAATCCTTTATTATCTTCATTCTCTTTGTTAAATTTGTTTTTATCCTTTCTTACATTGGCAGTATTAAAGCCCGTGCGAACGATGTCTTCTGCAACCGCCACTACGATTCTTCATTCTCAGTCAAAACTTTCATACTAAATACATCATCCATTTCACCTTTATTGAGCAGGGCCCCCTTAGTTTAGGTTAGGTTTTTAGGAGTGAACTATAGCACTGTGCCACACATCCTATCACGAGAGATCACTAAGGATCCATGGTGTAATTGTGTTCCCTTCGTACACTCGCAGATCGTTAAGTTACCAGATGCAAACATGGCGAACTTACCACTGCTAACATCATCATCAATGGCGCGACAGCCCAAGTCAGGCACTAGCCTCCTGTTGCCGTTTAGTCAATCCTTTCTGAGGCTATTCTCCAGGTTTCTTGACAGTGGTCTTTTTCCGGGATGCGTTGTCAGCGCCTCGCCCAACTCTTGACTTGGAGAGCCAGTCCTACTTATTTATTACACCCCTGTAGAAAATGGGTGGGAGTTTTCAGCTAACTACAACATGTTGGATTTCTCCCAGTTATGCTGCAATTCCAAATAGCATACTCTGAATCTACTTACATACTTATACAGGCCTATTCAAGACCAGAGTCACAAAGTAGGTGGAAAGTCACAACTAATTCAAAATTAATACAAAATTGTGACTCTCGACCTACTTTGTGACTCGGTCCTGAATAAGCCTGATAATATGATGAACAAAAAAAAGGTGTAGAACATTGACTTCCAAACGGCAATGAATGAATAGAACTGACTGACTGCAAACTAGTTCGTTCATTTCAGTTCTGGAAACGCTCTTCTGAACTATTTCGCTCGCGAACTACACAAGCCTACATCGAAGGCAAAAACAAATAGATTACCGAATTTTTCTTATGAGGCTATGTACTCTGTTAGTAGATTTTCAACCACAAAATAAAGATCGCAAAATCGGAACTAAGTATTACCAAATAGCGAGCGATTTCTGCATCGATTATGCCGTTTCTGATAATTCAGTACTAATAGACCTAATTAACTAACAATGGTATCGAGTATGTGACACTTAATTCCAATCCCATTTCCTCAAGGACAGCGATTAATCAACAGAACTGCTTCTACTTCAAACGGGGATCTTCTAATAGATATTATGTTCTCTTCCAATATTAAGTTCTCTTTTCTTCACCACGGTAACTGGGGTGTGGTGTTCTAGACATATTATCATGTATTATTTGTATAAATCAAGCCACGTGTACATCTTACAGTTCCCCCTATAAACGACTCCATTATTTCTTATGTTTTATCAGGAGCTTGTTGACTGTACGAATGTTTCGTTGGGTTGATTTGTGTGTTGAACAATTATTCGGGATTTAACTTCATTCAGTTCATGTCCAGTCCATTTCTTGTTGACTTTGGAAACTTAACTGGGAGTTTCGTTAATCTAGAAAATGCGAACAAAATAATCTGTACAAAATTTAGAGCAGTTCGCTTATAAAATGCACTTTTATAACGTACTTTCGATTATAACGTACCTTTTTTCAATTCCCATTCACAAATGTGAAAGGTTCTTATGTTGGTTATATCACACTATCGGATATAACGTTCTACCTTGGTGGTCCCCTCAAGGTACGTTATAACCGGGTTACACTGTACGTGATTCCCGCTTGAAACAATTAAAGCGGTACGTTTTTCTATGCTTCATGTTCCATTCTGGACTTCATGCTATTTAAATGGAATGCGAACCGTTGAACGGAGTACCGTGTCGTTTGGCGCTAAAACATTCAAAGATCACGATGAATTTGTATATGATGAACAGAGCGAGAACAAAATCAGGACCAAAAAGGATTCAGTGATGCTATCAAGTTCTGTTAATTGTTTTAGTTCTTTCTGCTATACCTAAAATTGCTTAACGACATAATAATATATAATTCACAACCAAAATGGCATAGCTAGAGAGGATTATAATGATATCCTGCATTTTCATAACGAAATACGATAAGAGCCTTTGAGATCGTGGTTCATTAATCTTATCACTTGTTTGTCCTATTCTGTGCTGGATTGTTGAGTAGTAAAATTATTACAGAGCCCCACTCAGGATTTAAGCGAAGTTTTCATTATTTTTGACATTAGAAAGCTGTGGCAGACACATTTTTCTAGTGATAATGTTCGCATTGTTTATATATCATATGAACTGTGAAGCTATCGTAAACGTTACAAACGATGTTCTCTCATTGATCTGTAAAATGCTGCCGTAATGAACACTGGGACCGTTCGCTTTACAGAATTAACATCAACGTTATCGACTGTTGTTATATGGGTCTAAATTATAGAACGGGAGGAAATGATTCCTTGGTATCAAATCAAAAAAAAATATACAGTGCATACCGCTTATTGTAATCCCGGATAATATTATTACCCGAATATTGTTATCAAAACAGTTGGGTCCCATTCTCCACAAACGTTCGTTTTTCGTTCGTCTATTGTTATAAATCGGTTAATGTTATTAATTTTGCTGGTCCCAAAGTGATTACAATAAGCGGTACCTACTGCAGTAGGATACAAGTTAATAAGGCGAACAAAATAATACAAACCACTGTATTCTGCATAGTGAGTTTTATGCACAACCTTAGTACTAATGAGTCTTTCTTTTATTCGTACTATTTCCCTGATGTTCGACAGAAGTACTTTTTACGGCCGGACAACATGGTCCTTTTTTTCCACTCCGCAAAAAAACCGATCCCGCACAGCTTCGACTACACGTAAAATGTTCCTCTGAACCAGTCATGTCGAATTAGCACAACACTCGAGTGACAAAATCACACTGAAAAAAGTTCCGGACTCCCATACAACTCTATATTTTCTTGAAATTTAATTCCGGATCGGTCGAAAAATTCCTGATCAACCGTCCGGAGAAACCGGTCCATTCTCAGGGTTTTTTTTTTCGGGACGCGCAGTATCCCGGAGTCTCCGCATATTTTCTCCAGAGTCGAAAAAAACCGGACTATGTAGTCCGGCGCCTTAGGTTGTTTGAAGATCGCTTTCCTCAGAACGAAAATTTTTGTTGGTGGCGGAACACCCGTTACACAAAGGATACGATCTTTAAAATCCTGGCATATATATCGAATTGGCTGGAAGAGGTTGTGATATTACGTTCTAGCGTTAGGTTTTATTTCTCTTGTCCACATAATGTTGCTGATGAGTCGTTGTATTGTTCTGTTAATATTAAAATCAGTCACCAAGGCTTCATTAATTCTGTTTTGTTCTTATACATTTTAAGTTACTGTTTTCATGTTAAACGGAATATTAGCTTCTCGGTCTGCACTGTTAACGTTGCGTGATTTTCGCACGTGTCAAGTAAATCAGGCCATCCCATTTCCTCGGATAGCGTAGGTAGAGCTGTCGACTCATATTTCAAGTTTTGAACCATTGTTGCCCTGAAGATTGATGTTGATTACATCCATCAGAATATCTTTCGAAATGTTCAAGGCCGTAAGAACCAATATGTTAATGTTTTCTTATCCCATAACTGCTTAAATTTCATGTATGCCGAATGATAAAATCATGAAAGTAGAACTGTACCTACAAATATCAGACAATTGCTCTGTGGTTAATTAGATTCTAGTAGTAAAAGGCTTATTGGTTAGAGCACTTGCCTTCGATGGTTCGAATCTTCTTGGTTACAAGTAATTTTCGAAAATAGGATTGGGTGCCGGACTACCAGTTCACTCAGCTGTAAATGAGTACCGGAGTTCCAATCGGGCTAATAATCGTGTGGCTGACCACTGCGCCTCCTAGTGTTCCGTTGGTCTAGTTAGTAATGAAGTCACTCCTAGCATTACCTCAAGGCCTATGCCCAATTTGGGCTGTTGTGCCATTGATTATTATTAGATTCGAACCCATCGCGGTTCTTCGAGATATTCTTGGCTAGTGTTCCTTTTCATGATTATGCTTAGCATGCAAGTTTTTCGACTAATTCAGAAGCAGTGGTTTCGAATACAACTTTGACATTGGTTTTAAAAAATATATATTATAAATAGCACAGAGCTAAAACTGGAAAGCCGAAAACAATCAATTGAAACATCAATTTATTCGCATCATGAAAAATTCGATCAAAAAAGTTCTTAAGCTTTGCTTTTAGTTTCTGTGTGACCTGTGCTGTATGTGCAGACCCAAAAAGATCTTTGAGACAATATCAATAAAGCGACAATTTGAGAATACTCGAAAGAGTATCCTTGTTGAACTATGCCGTTGCATAAGGGTATTCTATCGATTTTCGCAATGCCTATGCTTTTGCAATATGACTTGCGAATGGACAAAGTTAATAGCAAGATACGGTTTGCGTTAAATTTGAGATCGAGCGAATATTCTCAATGAGAACTTACACCGATTATTTAGCGGATATTCCGCGCGCTTGTTTGGGAGAGTAGTATAATGTTCCTTCACATGCCGGGATCCTCTATGACGGCCTTACATTTCGGCAAATACTTGCTAATATTTTAGTACTCTGATTAAATGGTTCGTTGATATATTCCAGCCGAGAGCTTAATTTGCGCTGCAATATACAATCAATGGTTTAAAAAGACTTATTTCACATTATCATTAGAAATTAGTTTGTAGTACTGCGCTCAATTCTCCGCTCACAAAAATGGAAGGTTAATAGTTAATGTGTTTTAGTTTTTTAGCATCGGGTTTTTAGTATAATCTTGCTGTGAAAAACATACGTTCATTAATGAAAAATTATTCGATTTTTACTGCATTTCGTCTTTTATGAAGCCTTCACATTCGAATTGAAAATAAATTTCTTTTCTTAAATTCCAGTTTGCAGTACTACTTTGTGGGTTGGACATCTGTCGAAACTTGTACAACAAGAAGAATTGTCCGATACATTTGGCAAGTACGGCGATATCGTTAGTATCGATATGATTCATCCTCGCGGTTGTGCATTTATCGTTATGAATCGTCGTCAAGATGCACACAAGGCAATGGGAAGTCTAAAGAGTTACAAAATGCAGGGTCGTGCTATCACGATTTCATGGGCAGCTGGAAAAGGTGTAAAGAGCAAGGAATGGAAAGACTATTGGGACTTAGATTTGGGTGTAAGCTATATACCATGGATTCGAATCGGCATGGATACCGATCTTATAATGCTTGAAGAAGGTGGTATGTTCGACGAGGACTCAATGCCGGAATGGATAAAAATGAAATTGAATCAAAAGAAAGACTCTCAAGATAAAATACTTGGCGGAGGAATCTTTGGTATGGACGGAATGACCAATGTTGATACTACACAACCGCCACCGTCAGCTGGTGGTATGATGCCTGGTGTTCCGATGGTGCCACCATTCGCAATGGGTCCAGTTCCACGCTTGATGCCACCGATGGGTGTTCCTCTGCCCGGCAGTATGGTACCGGGCATTCCGATGCCGCCGAATATGGTTCCACCCGGAATGCCTCCACCACACATGATGATGCCACCAGCTGGAATGGTTCCTGGATTCGGTCCAATGCCGCACATGGATAAGTCGATTCCGCCGCCAAATGCAGGTCCACCCGATAACCCATCGATGCCACCACCATTCATGGGAAATCTGCATATGCCGCCAATGCAACATCAACCGCCATTCGGAAATATGGGAATGCCACCTCAATTCAATCCTCAACCACACCAACAGCCTAATCCAATTATGCCGCCAGTCGGTGGCAATCATCAGAACGACGATCACATGGACATTGAAATGGAAGACGAGAACCCAATGAATGCTATCAAGCCACCGCCCGCAATAAATTTCAATCAGCCGCCTCCGATGTTCCAGCCGAATTTCAATATGAACGAGATGCCCGGTGGAATGGGAAATGATAATCGCAAGATGGATCGAGACGACGGTAGAGATAATAACAATCATAGAGAACGCAACGATTTTCCTAATCCAAGGGAGCGCGGATCACGTTGGGGTAATGAACGGAGTGGAGGATCGAGAGACGGGGATATGCAATCTCGCGATCGAAATGATAATATGAATGACGGGCGACCGGATTTCAATCGTGGAAGACCTCCACCGCTAGAACAAATTAATGAAATTCCTACGCAAATTTGGCGCGATAACGGACCGAATTTTCAACCGCCAAACTTCGGAAACGATAATATGCGTAGAGGTGTCGTCGGCGGAGGCGCTGGAGCACCGAATATACCGATGGATATGCAAAATGCTCCGCCGCATCTTCGACCACCACCCGATCTTCGACCACCACCCGAATTTTTCGAAGGCAGGCGTGACGGTAAGTGCACTCACAAGTTTTACTAATTCTCTGCATATTGTTAATAACTTTACCGTAAATTTCACAGATCTATGATTTTTAATTGAAAACAATATTTTTGGTTTTATTGAGCTATTTATTTACTTACAGAGTTCGGAATGGATGAGAGGCGAGGAGGCGGTGGTAACGGCGGTGGCGGACAACGTGATTTCTTCCAAAACGCCGGAAATCGATTTGGCCCGCAACCAGGTCAAGGAATAGCACGTGGTTCTCCGATGCCAATGAGAGGTGGTCCTTCGCAACCGCCATTTGGACCAAGACTGGGTCCCATGTTTTTACGAGGCCCGTCAAGACCAGGTCCTCCAGCAGGTTTGATTCTTGTTCTATTTAAATGTTTGTCAAAAATCTTAATTACATTTGTACAGCAGGTTTTAACTTTGGCAACGATCGTCCACCATTCGAACGCGATGAACGGGGTGGAGGTGGCGGCAACGGTGGTGGTGGTGGTGGGGGTGGTGGTAGCGGCGGCGGCGGTAACGGTGGACGAATGCGTGGTAATAATAATTCAATGGATCGTAGGAGTGGTGGCGGAAATTGGCGGGATGATGACGACGGCGGAGGCGGAGGCAGACGCGGGAATAGATTCCAAAGTAGAGATCGTGACGGTGATCGTGCTAGTCGGGACGAACCAAAGAATCGTGATAGAAATGAACGAGGACGCGGCGATCGGGGTGATCGTGGAGAACGCGAACGGAAAAATGAACGTAAAACGACACCACCGGCACCCTCAGGATATCCACGTCACGACAATGAACCTGAGAAAAAATTTCAACCGTTCAAAGATAGTGAAGAGGATTGGGATACGGAATTAGTCGAACGTAGGTCGACACCGCCACCGCCGATGGGTAATCGTCGTGATAATTCCACATCGAAAAATCTTCAATCAATGCAAGATACTGAAGATGATTGGGACGAGGAACTGTCCGAGCATAAGGTTGAAGATGATTACAAAGTCAGCAACAGTCCAACAGTCGTAAATATTTCGCCTGAAAATCAAAGTTCACAGCATTCGGATGACTTTCAAATTGTACGTAATCCATCACCGCCTCCGGTTAATACCAATCAACAACATACTGATATCTTTGAGGATATAGAAAAATCGTCGCAACCGCAAAAGAACAACGAATCGGAAGATAATTTCGTAATGCCGGAAGAACCAATTGTACCACGTATGGATAAGCAACAAGACGAGCAGCCGGCAAGTTGTATAAACACAACTCCACTTTATGACGAGCCGGGCGAAAGCAATGCGGATAAAGCGGCTGGTCAAAGTTGAAATGATCGCACGTTAAGAGCTGAATAAAATTACTCAGAGGGGGAAAACGATACATTTCTGTATTTGTAACTCTTACAGCGATCATTACTCTCCACTATACCTCTATCTCCTAAACAGTCGCGAGATTTCGCTTTGTTTAACTGTTAATATAATTCATTAAATTTTTTTTTAATTGTAGTTCTTGGGATTTTATCTTTGCTTATAGATTAATTATTGTATACTTTTACAAAACAAAACATGCTTTTATATCGCACCATAAGATGACAACTGTCGTAGCTTCCAAAACAGTTTTTACGATAATTTAATTTTGAAGATTGCAACAATCATTGCTTAGGCTATAATTCTGCTCACAGACACTGTGCATATCTTGGGAACAGTAAAACTGTTCGCTAAATAGCATCTAAATGGTAAGAGATGGAAAGTGTTCCATAAGAGTCAATCAAAACATGGAAATTGCCATTTTGGAAGTTCCAACACTTGTTCATCTCATAGTGCGATATTTGTATAAAAGAATGATTCAGCATTCAAGATAATAACAAATCGGAAACTATTGAAGAAATATTTGCATAAGATTCACGTACGTTTAAAACTATTCAGTCTTATCTAGTTTTTAAAAACAATCCCAAATAATAACTGAAATAATGACGCTTTTATACTTCTACTATGCTTTTAATAATTTTGATAATTTTCTTGTTTCATAACTACAAAAAAGTATTTGTATTAACTTGAAGCCTACTCGGTTCATCTGAGGAAAATAAAAAAAAAAAAAATACACAAATTTTTACTGATATTTAAATCTTCTTGATTTCATAAGTTTTTAACTATTTGATTTTGTTTAGTAATAATGGAAATTGTTAATTATATTGCCTCTTTAAAATATGAACAAATAATTGCACTTGGGAACAGACAACTTATTTGTTTTCTTAATAATCGTAAATATGAATAAAACAAGAAGAATTAATAACTATTATAGCCAATGTCTAGTTCGTAACTAGAATTATTCTGATATATGTATATCATGCTAAAAGTCAAACTGGAGAATTTCACGTCATTCAGAGAAAACTATTTGTATTCATCCTGTTATAAATTTTTACGTTGTTTTTTTTTCTCTCTCTCTTTCTATGATGTCCTTTCTATTACCACATATATAACAATATTACATAAGTCATACATAAATAATCATAAAAAGAAAGAAAATCTATAAAAGAACAAAAATAAAAAGAAAACACTGAAATTTTAAATTGTATTTTAAATAGAATATAAATAAAATACAATAACGAAATTTTGAGTATTATTGAACTGAGAGACTGTTGTCCTTTATCTTGCCCTAAAATATTGTAACCGATGATATTGAGATAGAAGTTGCAGTTGTAGAAAATGCAAATCGTCTTCTCCCTTCAGAGCTACTGTTGGTCGATTTTACTTTATTATTTTAAATTTAGTTAGGTACGCGTGGCACTTCGTGAGATCACGGACACACTTAGACCTGATAAAAAGGTACGTTATGTTACTACAGGATCATCGTGTCCGGTTCTACTCGTCAAACCATTTAAAGCTTGCAACGAAGCGGTAGATTCTCGCGACTTGCTCCAAGGCAGTTGAAAAAGTAAGCTCCAATATGAGAGCGGACACAGGTGCAGAGAAGGTTATGGACTGTCTCCTCTAGCATGTCGATCTATAAGACAATCACCCGTATTATGAGTGTCGTGTCGATGTCGTGTCGTCGTCTATCAACAGTATTATGAGTGTCGATATTAATCGACGAGTCTCGATTTTATCGACGGATTCTGTCGATCGTGTAACAGTTCTGCGACACTGAAGCGACAGGCTGTTTATATTGAAAAAAAAATAAGTTTTTATGTTTTATTCTTTCTACAGATAATAAGAATAAATTTTAGGGTGAAAATTACAAATGCCCGGCAGTACCAATACTTAATTGTGTTAATGGGAAAAAATATAGACGTCGTCAGAGGAATCAGCGAGTGGGAAAAAAATTCAACGGAACTGAATGCCCTAGGACCACAAATACGCGATGGAACTGGGCTGAAAGTATGTTCGGATTTTAATAACAATTGTGTATACAAATATTTTAATTTAAAATTTTTCAATCGCAGGTTTGGACTGACTTAAAATTTAAAGTTCGCAAGAAGATGGTGCGAAAAGTGTAGTAAATATCTTAAATCTGAAAACGGCATTAAGTCCCTCGGGATATGATTCCGGCACGAAAATGGATGTAGACGATGGCAATGTTAACATTTCGCCAACTTTTCAACTGACATCAGAAGAAGCCACGTCCGCTGAAGTAACTGCCTCATCAAATGCAAGAACGCCAAAAAGGCAAACACTTGTCCGAAAAAATTTAATGCCAAACTGGAGGCATAAAAAATAAAAAGAAAAAAAAATTGAGCTTTATAAAGCGGATTTGAAGCATTAGTCATTTACTGAGAAGCCATGTACCTATTCCTTTCGACGGAGAGCACCATAGGCTCCGCTTGATAGACTCTGCAGTGGTCCGGAAGGAGCTGCTTATATTAAGCATATCGCAACCTTCAGTTTTGGAGTCGTCCGTGTGGACGGACTCTTCCATCCTTACCGAATCCCTTTCTCATTCTAGACGGGTTGGGAATCTTGGGATTGGGAAATTTTTGTCAAAATCATAGCTGCGAGGGGTGAATTTACTGCTTTCGAATGGCTGACATTTACTTGCCTAATTTCTATGGGTGGCAGATTAAGGAGCATGTCTAGTGTTTAATTTAACAATGTTTTAAAAAATAGTGTGGTTTTTTACGGCATTCCTATACCCTTTACAAAATAAAACTATTGATTGGAAATGATTAGTCGCACTTCAATTCATCGATCCTTATCAATAAAATTTTTTTTGTTGTATTTTTTATATCAATAGTTTTTTTATCCGAAAATCTTGCAGATTTTGAAATAAGTAATAAACAATTGCACCTAAGTCTGGACAGGATGTTTGAAATTCAGAAGCTGTATTTGTGCAGGGCATCCATTACAAATTGTAGTAGCGGTCGTCTTCGATTATAATTTTTTACAATATTTGAGTCACCTAGAAACAGAGCTTTGCGAAGGACAAGCATAGATATCTCTCAATGCTTATTAGGTATTTTATTTATTCATCCCGGTTATTTTTGGAATTTATCGTTACTTAATAACTGCACTGCTGCTACTGGTATTGAAATCAGTTGAGAATATCAACTCAAGATTGGCAAACGGTATTACATCATTATATGTCCACTACGAGACAGATCTGGCCGATCTCCAAACGGTCTAAAAGGTGTTCTGACCGGACACTGTTTTATCGTTCGGCATGCTAAAATTCTCGACCACTTTTCGAACAACTTCTGTAGAAGCTTCCTAGACGACGAAGAGGAGGATACAGGCCTTTATCTTCTTTGTACTTTTTTTTGTTCTATCCGCTAGAAGAAAGGCTCATCTTGGAGTTTACTTCTTCAATAGGCTTAGTGATATTGCGGTAATAAAGATCGTGAGAATCCAACGCTTCACTGCAAGCTCTTAATGGTTCGACGGCTAGGACCGAATTCGGTGATCCTCAGTTAACAAAACGGACCTCTTAGGTCTAAATGTGTCCGTGTTCTCTCGGGCAGGCAGCTCCCTATAGCCTAGTACGGACCTCGATGAAAATTTTCATTCCCATACCAAATGCATGTGAAAAAAAAACGGATGAAGATTTTCATCGCAAATTTTTGCGTTGGGTTATAGTTTTATGTTATTTACAAAGGAAGATTATAATTAGCTTAATTTGCTTAGTCTTTGAGTTTTTATAGTCTTTTGATATAAGTCTATTGAGTTGCTATCTGCTTTTAGGACTTTTATTTAAATTGTGATTATTTACATTATTTACCTTAATTACCTATATGAATAATAAGGAGAAGAAGACCAACTATTATTCAGATTGATTGGTTTTAATTACATCGAGAGATACATCGGGAATTAGTTACATCAAGAATTCTTGCTTATTTATAAGAATAACACCTGAATTCATACAAGTGACTATAACGTTTTGTTTGATTACTGTAGAGAGATTAAAGCTTTGCTTAGGGTGTGACGTTTTGACATTTAGGTACATTAAATACGGATTTTAAAGAAAGAGTGTTCAGTTATTTTTTACGTTAGAATCCTTTGAGATCTAAGTTTTCCGATTTCAATTGAAAAATCAAGACACTTCCTGTGTTTATCAATTTAGGTTTTTAAATTGTAATTAATTTTTTACTCTAGCTTGTATTTTTGTGTACTTACTGGATTCTTGCCACTTTCAATGGTTTCTGTGGTAAAAAGCGATAACAGCTTAAGTCGAAAAAAAACTTAGGCGGATACGCGTAACAAAATTGATAAATAAACTAATAAAAAATATGTTAGAAGATCTTATTTTATTTTATTTAATAATACAACATAATAATAATATATTATATGACATAAAAATATATAAAAGAACGGCAATTTTTTTTAAAAATGCAATTGAAAACATGAAAAATGATTTTTTCTTATCTCGACATAAGCTGTTATTGTTTTTTACCACAGGTTTAATCACACGTGACTTACATACAAGTTAAATTAGTAGTTTATTGTATATTTATGTACATTATTTACATTAACATTTATATTTATATTTGCTTACATGAGTAATTTACATATATAGGTACATGTGTTTGTCAATTTAATTTTTTTTTTTTTTTCAATTTTACTCTAATTTGTATTTTTGTGTACTAACAGGATTATTCAAAGGTTTAGCCACGCGTTACTTGCAAATTAAATTTAGTAGCTTATTGTAATGTTTATATAGGTATGTATACATTATTTACACTAATAATTATATTTATGTTTTCTTATATAAATTATTTACACATTCTTTACATTTTAGTTTAAGTTAGAAAAATTTTGAATAAATAGTACCGTATCCGATTGGGACTAGGGTAAAGTACCCAGTGGCGAGCCCCCTGCCCAGTGACGAGCCCCCTTACAATACATTTATAAATAACTAGAAAAACGGTAACATCCGGATATATTAACCATTTTTAGATATTAGCTTTGTATGTTCTACATATTTAACACTTGTGCAATTTTGAAGGCAATGCACTCATATGAAGTTGTAAAGGCGTGATTAAAAAGTGTCTTCGAATGCTGTAATTTCTTATCAAATTTACTAAGGAAGTGCTGATTTCTTTTATTTTTGTGTTTTAAGTGCTATTATTTATGTTATTGAAAATAGCCTGTTAGTGTTAATCTTCTATTATATTATATAATTAGTTGTATTTTTCCTTCATATTTTTCGTTTTTCTCCGAAAATCGAGGGGGCTCGGTACTGGGTAGTAAATATTTGAAGTTTCCAGTCACGAGCCCCATGGCTCGTTACTGGTTATATTGCATGATTGCACTGATCCCAGTCTCGAGCCTTCTCATAATTAATGAATAGATTTAACGTTTAGGACCTTTAGATTTATTTTAAATTTGGCAGATTTAAGGGAGAATATGGGTTCTATCAACAAGACAGCCAAATTCTGTAATATCCTTGAGGAACTTTGCAAAATTCTTTGCATACAAAAATTTAAATTGTGAAAATTTTTCATTTCTAGATCTCAGAAACCGCTTATGCTAGGAGGCTGAAAGTTGAAGCTGACAACCTAACGAGTAATTGGGAGGCTATTTGGAAAGGTATTTTCTAGGTTGTCAGTCGTATAGTACCTACATCGCATCTCAGCATTAAACACGTTTCGGACTTCGGACTACCCATAAAATAACAAGGTTACGCCCAGACGCGGATTTTTTAAACGGTGTTTCTTATATCTTGAAGCAAATGTAACGTCATCTAAGGCGCTGTACACATTATATACGACCGAACGAATTTTCCGATACGATTTTTCGTTTTTCGACCTATTGTGAAATTTTTAGTTATTGAAAAATTAGCTATAGGTAATCGTAAATTATAGCATTTTCAAGAATAGCATGAAAGAAACTCTCCAGGAAATTGTAGTTTTAATTGACAATAAAAGAAAACATGAATCCGTCGTATGACTAAAAATATTCGTACCCACAGACGGACTTTTTTTAAGAATATTAATCAAAATCCAAATGCCTAGAAATTTTCTCTTATGATATTCTTAAAAATATTATAATTAACGATTTCAACCAATTTTCTAATAGCTGAAGACTTGACAATAAGCAGAAAAACGAAAAATCGGAAAATTCGTTCGGTCGTGTGCAATGTGTACAGCGCGTTATTCAAGCGAATAAGGGTGCTCGAGACTGGCAAAACCAGGGGGCTCGTTACTGGTATAGGGGGGCTCGTCACTGGGCTAGACACTTGCAAATAATCTTTTGGGTTGATTTTACGCTTTATTTTAAAACTTAAAGATATTGGAGCGATTTTAATGCTATATTATACATCTAAAGAGTAGAAAGATGTTAAAAATAAACATATCAGACATTTAATTTGCACATATAATATGTTATTATTTTTTAAAGTGAAACTTTTTCTTAAGGGGGGCTCGCCACTGGGTACTTTACCCTATTTCAATTACGTTTCTTTGCTTGTTTACAGCTTGTATAATACTACTGGGAGGAGGTCATTCATTTGAACCGCACAGGTCACATTGGAAACGTTTCAGTCCGTCATGTTCCTGCCGATGTCGCATATAATTGTATTTTCGTATAAACCTGCAGCCGCAATATTCGCATGTAAAGGGTTTTATGTGCTTATGGGAATATACAATGTGATTTTTATAGTCGATTACGCGTACGAAAGCCTTAACGCAATGTTCGCATTTATACGGTAAGCCCCCCATATACAGGCGAGCATGTTGGCGCAAATATGGGTTTGCGCAAGCCAATTCGCTCGTGTATGGCATTGTTGGCCGTTTGCACAAACATGCTCGCGCCAAAATCAAATTATTTTGATTTTTCAGAGCCAACATGTTGGTGTTGGCGTATGTTTTCACGTGTATGGTGATGTTTGCGCAAACTTCAGTGCTTAGTTGTTCAACGGCAGTCGTTGGAAGACGTCAAATCGGAATAATGTCACGATTTATAGAATCGGAGTTTTGGATAGAGTAAGCCTGAAACATGGCGAGTAAAATCAGAGATATATGTACAAGCACTGTGCAATTAAAAAAAATTAAAAACAAGGCATATCATGTGTACGAGTAGAAATAAAACCAGACAAGCACAAGTTGTTTCCATGGCGGAATCCAATAAGCAAGTGAGGCTCGCCAACATGCTCGCCAACATGCTCGCCGGTGTATGCGCTAAGACTAATGTTGGCGCAAACCTATGTTTGCACCAACATGCTCGCCTGTATATGGGCCACTTCACATTTAAATCAATTAAAACAAAAGGCAAATTACATTTTTTTTTATGTTCAGTAGGCTTACAGCTTGTAGACAGAGTTGAATTTGAAATAATTTCTAAGGGCCCAAACAGAACACGGACATCGTTTTCGACCGCGCAGTCTTTTAAAATACACAGGATTATAATGGTGATGCCTGCGACTTCGGTTTTAAATGTGCTTTATTTGCCTTATATACTTAATACTAACAGTTTTGTATCTTAATCCTAAAGCTAAAATTAATCTATATCTAGGCTGCTACCGTTCTTAATGGCCTCAATGGGCACTCTAATGGTGATTTCTTATCTGAAAAAAATGTGACCCGTTTAGATGCAAAATTATTGCAGTTCTGCCCTCTTTTTTGATAGTTCCGTCCGACAGGTCAATTGACAATAGAACGCTTTCAGGTCAAAAAGCTATTATGAAAATTTAAATATATTTACACTACACTCCGTATGATTTCTAATTACCGTATGACCCGTTGGACAGTTTAATTTATGCTTTAAATCGTTTGCCGCTGTGTCGTAGAATATTTTTTTCTTATTTTCATCGTTTCTTACGCACATTTGAGGTTAAAGGAGTTGCACCGCCGAAATTTTCGGGGCAACAAATGTAACTTTTCAGGTCAATTTTAACCACGGACTCAAACCCCTTTTTCTAGCAGGTCAAAAAAAAATTGAGAATAGAACAGCGGAACTGCTAGAACAAAAATTGAGGGCAGAAACGAGTCACATTTTTTTTGAGAAAAGAAATCACCATAAGAGTTATCCCCAGATTTTTGACAGTGGAGTTAAAAGGCAGCGATAATTCATTCAAGACAACTCTTGAACTCTTGGAAGGCACTCCTCTAGAAGATGGCAATCTTGGTAAAAGACAATGCACTCTGACTTCATCTCATTTAGTTTTAAATTATTGCGAACAGACCAATTGAAAACTCGCTCCAAGTCGTCATTGATACGACTCGCGCAATCCTCAAGTCCGATTGGACGACTCAAGTAAAGTTGGACATCATCCGCATATAAGTGCACACTAGAATCAACAAGTACCTCAGGCAGATCATTAATGTAAAGAGTAAAAAGTAGTGGCCATAATATTGATCCCTGAGGCACACATCTAAATGATTTTTTTTTTAATTCAATAATAAGAAAAAAATATAATTAAAAAAAAATTTCTAGAAAAAAAAGTACGGTTAACTAATGTAAATTGGTTCTATTTGATTGCACCTTTAATCGTTTTTAAAATACTTCAAAATTTGCATCAAATACTAGCCCAAATAGTCTAAACCAAAAAAATCCTTCACACAAAGAGTAAAATAATTCGAAAGCCGATCCTTCGACAACACATTATTAATCGATAAGCGGAGTATATGCGATTTAAAAATTCGAAAAGCCAAAGATGCAAATATATTTTATAGGAACCGAAATTGATTGTACCTCCAAGAAATTTTAGGAAATTTATTTAAGATTAAGGTAAAATTTATTTATTTTAGAATAATCATTTTGAATACGCTTGAGAGAGGGGGCATCGTTGGGGTGGTGATGGATGGACATTCCTTCTACTTTTTGGACGAAACACTTTACAAGATAAGAGAAAAAAACATTGTTCTCAAGTCAAAAGTTATCACATTTATTTTGCAATCTTTTTTATACGTATAACTTTTCTCGTATGACTTTGAATCATGTGTGTGTAGAATAAATGTATGTATATGCGTATTTATACAGTTTGTAATTATTTCTCTTTTAATTTAATAATGAAAACATTTATTTCTTGGTTAAATAAAACCAAAGACGTTAGTTAAGAAAATGATAAACTTAAAAGGTCAAAGAAAAAGAAATAATAATAATATTAAATCAAAAAAAAAAAAAAACTATTTCACTAATTTAATCTCTGCGTTATTGGAACTTTCTTCCTTCTACGCCTATGCATTTGTTGCCGCTCCCAGAACTCATAGTATCGTTCTTGCTTCAACCATTCCTGGTATCTATACCACCACTCCTCCCATTTAATGTAGTCCTGTTGCGATAGATAGCAAAAGGTAAATGGGTTGAAAACCCCGGATTTAAAAAACAAACAACAAGCAATTTCCTTCATGTTACCTTTAGATCCAGATCGCGAAGATATCCGCGGCTTTTGTAATATTCATAACGAACGCGCACATCATCCCAAGAGAGCATGCCAGTTGGAGCAGTTGTTGCCAATTCTTCGGGAAAATGTCCAACCGGTGCCGGTGAATACGAATAGCGTCGCGGCGGCGATTCAAGGCCCTCTTCGATCATTACTTTGAGTGCTCCACCGGTTGAATCTTTTGTAATTCGCATATTTTCCATGTTGCTACGATCGATACTCCACTGCGCCATTTTACCGAACCGTTCCGACAATGTTAAACGCGTGGTCGCAGTGGGTTGGATTAAGGTCGGTAACGAACCTTCACTGTCCGATGACTCTTCCGATTCCGACGATGAGCCATGTTTTTTACGTTTCTCGCCCTCGATTTTTATTTTCGTTCGGAGCTGCGAAAGAAGATTGGTTTTATTCACAATACTTTTAAAAAATTCTATAATTGAAGTTACCTTTTCGGCCGTTTTTTCTTTCTTCTTTTTCGGGACCGGAGCCGGCTCTGGTGGTTCTGGAGGACGTATCTTGAGACGCGGATCTTCCGGCGGTGATGTATGACGATTCGACCGCGTGACTTTAACACCGGGCTCTGGAGGTACAGCACGCTCCATTACCAATGCCCGATTTCGATCAGAACTAGCATGAACCGAAAGCTGAAAGTAGAATAGAATTTAAAATAAATTTTGTTTTCGATTTCAATTGCTAGTCACCTTTTCTTCGCGATATTTTTCGCTTCGGATAGGCGGCGGACTTATCGGACGCATACGCGACGATGAGGGCATCGAATTCGAGACACCACTAGAACCGATTGGAGCGCGAAGTTTACCGGATATCGAGGTTGACGACGGCGGATGCGGGCGCGACATTGGCATACGGCCATGACCTGGTGGTATTTTCGGTGGGGGCGAACGAGGACCCGGACGCGATCGCGGCATTGAAGACGAACTGTAAAAGAAAAGAACACAAATACAATCAATTGATCAAAATTAACATATTTCTGGCTAAATAATCCTGAAAGAACTAGATCCAAATATATTTAAACATAGAAACCTTGCGTAGAGAGTGTTACTTACTGAGAACGCGGACGACGATGTTTCGGTGAACATACAGAACAGGATTCATCGGAACAACTGCTTACCGAACTGTTCGATCGCGAATTGCACGGCTACAATATAATGAAATTTTCAATATAAAAAAAATCAAATTCAGAAAATAAATTTACCTTCGGTGGCGGCGATGGTGGACGCTTAGAGCGTGGCAAAATCGTTCCACGTTTATTCGGTGGCATGCCTATCGGAGGCGACCGACGTCTACTCCCCGGCGATAACGGAGTACGGCGACGAATATCAAGCGGCGATCTAGGCGAACGAGGAGATTTACCACCACCAATACCGATACGACGACCTGGACCTAGCGGAGGTTCGGGTGGCGAACGCGGACGTCTACGAATTTCCGGTGAGCGCGGCGCTCTTCGGACGTCAGGCGAACGAGGACGTCGCATGTCCGGTGTTAGGCGACGCATATCAGGCGGCGAACCACGTCGACGAAGTGGTGGCGACGACGGTGGGGTTTTACGATTAGTCCGCGGCCGACTGTGACTACGCGACCGACTTCGATAGCGATTATTGTAACGAAAGTTCCCTTCGCGTTCACTTTCCGAACTGCTATCACCTTCGATGTACAGTTTCTTATAACCGGTATGACGCCAACGATTGGGGTCTTTCTCTTCGACTTCCAGCAGTTTCTTATCCCAATAGTCGTTCGATGAGGCACGAGCCTTCTTCATAACGTTGTCGAGCTCCTTGCGCTTCCCGGCCGGTAAACTTGGATCTAAATAGAATAATTGCGTAAGCATGAACGTATTGTTTTCTGCAAAAGTTTTAATATACATGATTTGTTTTCTACGTATTAGAAAAAAATAATTTAAGATGTAATCCAACAGGAGATAGTGCAACCTTTCTATTCGGATTAAAGTACGTTTAGACTTTAATTTTTATTTCTTTTATTGTTGAGTCATGTAATATCATTTATTGCGTAACTTCTGGCTGACTTACTCAGCAAGGAACGACTATATGCATCCTTTATTTACTTTATTATATCTTAATAATCAATGAGGAGCGAGCTAAGAATTGAATTGGGGAGAGTATGTTCGTCATTATAAAAAAAGAGGAAAAAAAGTACGTCGAAATTTCAGTGAGTCAGCAGTAGCCGTAACGGCACATATGCCTCATTCACGATGTGTGGTAAGGAACGTCGGTCGCGACACTTTGATGAAATAATTTCAAGCTCCAATTAAATTGGCGGTACATGAGCTGAGATTATTAATACAGATTGGGCGGAAAGCTTGGAAATACCCCAAATGAAAATAAGCACTTTTTAGCATGGCGTGGGTAACACTTAGGTCAATAAAGCGATATATTAAAGAATACTGTTCAGAAATTTAAAGACGCTTTTTCCTTTTCTCCAGGTCGGTTCGATAGTTTACGATATTTCTATTTTCAATGAATTTCATAAATGTATCTGCTGTAAAGGCTCATAAGGCCAATGGATGAATCCTATAAACCACGAAGCTCCTTTCTTTGCGCGGTGGCGGTTTCTAATCATCCAATGAGCTTTACATCAATACTAAGTCCAGTTCATCTGACACCGCTTGACATTGTTGTTCAGGCAGAATCAATGAGAGCTATACACAGGCTAATGTGATTGGTCCTGTGGAGAAAAGAGCATTGCAACGGTCATGGCCCGAAGGTTGTCTGGGAACTCCATCTTCAATATGCCTTATGATACTCTGACTTCGAAATGTGCTCAAAACTGAAATACCAGGTGGTCATCCCTCCCAAGCAGGGAAGAGTGGGTAAACTCACTGATTCACTGATATATTCTATACGGACTGAAGAAGAGTCTGGAGCTGGAATGTACCTGCAGACTGAAGAAGAGTCTGGAGCTGGAATGTACCTGCAGACTGAAGATCTCAGGTACTCTTTCGCCCTAGGAAAACATTCTTCGGTATTTCAGGCTGATGTATATGCGATCCTTAAGGCACTAGAATGGATTATAGAGAGCAGATGGAGAGGCAGGATGATCTGCATTTGCAGCAACAGTCAGGCCGCTCTACAATCCCTAGATAATCCAATCGCTTTTTCGCAGATGTACGTGAGTGTAAAGAACCGTTGAATTATCTTGGTAGATTCAATGACTTAAAGCTCATATGGGTTCCGGGTCACCAGGGTATACAAATTAATGAAAAAGCGGATGCATTAGCAAAGGCTGGATCGGAGTCAGCCATGGTTGTACCACCAATCTTCGGTGTTCCTGTTGTCTCTGTTGGGGCTGCTATTGCTGTGTGGGTGAGTAAATCACACAGAGAGATGGCGGCTTCTTCTAGGTATACGGCAGACCAGAAACCTTGTTGACGGAATAAGTGGACGAACCGCCGCTTTTCTTATCAAATTGAGCAGAAAGGAATGTGGTAGAATGGTTGATGTCCTCACAGGGCATACATCGTGTGGCCTACACATGGTTAGATTGAGAATCATTTACGACCTCATGTGCACCGCTTGCGACGAGAGCAACGACACAACGAAACATTTTCTTCTCGATTTTTTTGCTCTTCTTCCCTTTCTTGATGAATATAAATAACAAATACTACCTTAAGACGAATTGATTTCCTTTCGAATGAATATCCACTACGTTTTTGAAGACCGAGCTGGCGTTATTTTTTGGCGCAGAATGAATCGGAAATGGTGACATATTCCTGAGTCTCAATATTTGTTCCTATAGATATTTTTCTCGCCAGAGGTTTACGATCGGATTAACATCTGAAGATTGCATTGACTAGGACAAAATTGATAGTTTCTGAGGTTTTAAGTAGCATAAATGAGTGGGTTTGGTTGTTATTCTGCTTGAAAATTAATATTTTTGATTATATAGGATTAAGAAGGCATAATGCCTACTACACTGAGAGCTGGGTGTAGTCCAGTGGTAGTGTACTAGGTCTTGAAAACATTGCTACCGGGGTTCAATTCTCACTCAATGCATAATTTATTTTTACATCAATTTTTCACTTGTTATTGGCTTCAAAATGTTACTATAAATCGTGAACAGTGCGGAATGTTTAATAGGGTCACTTGTAAAGGATTTAAACCTGAGCAAATGAGTTCTGTTTACATTCTTATCATATTCACAAATACTATCGGAGCGGCCAGACAGTAGTTGATTTGCTATAGGCAACATTGCTGTTCAGGTAGATCGTATCACAGCCAATACTACTGAAAAATTATTATCATTAACACCTTCTAGAAGGTGTTAATACACTGCCATTCTCGGGTCGATTCCTGATCTTCCTTTCCATTCCTAAAAAACTGATTCAAGTTCGGTATCTCATTTCTTCTCCACAATTCCTTCCAACTCTCCTCTCCTTCGCACCAAGAACACATGGACGATACCGCGGCCGATTGGGCTCTGTTTGTTCTTGAAAATTAGCCAAAAACAGCCATCAGCTGTAGGCGTCATGCTATGATGGAGTGGGATCACAAAGGACCCATCTAGCTGTCTATGCGCTTAGCTATCTCTGCCAATAGTTTCCCACCTTACCTACTACACTGGTCAGAAAATGGTATAAAAAATCTGGGATCTTAGCCAACCAGGTCAAAAAAAGTAGAAGAAGATATTCCGGAGCGCAGCGACTACAGGACACCGTCTAATAATTTTGGGCTGGAAAGGGCACAGGTGTCCGAGAATCATGAAATCTTTCAGGCTACCGGATAGGTCGAGTTTCTTTCAGGCTAAATATTTGCAGTGACAAAAGCACCAGAAAAAGAACGTGTACAGTGCAATAACTTTATATGTCGACCTTCAAGCCGCTATAAAGGCTGTTGATACCCATTTAACTAAATCTCGAGCTGAGTGCGAATGTAAAAGAATTTTTTTGATGGCGGGTTTAAAGAATTTCCTGAAAATCTGGTCAATGTGACTACCTTGGAAATGAAAAGAAAGGCGAAATAGCCACAAGAAATAAAGAAGGAGTTAGCTATGACACATCGAATGTATTAAGACAGACTGAGTGGCATTGGGTTAATCTCTTGGGATCCCGCCGGCATGTAAGAATGTATTTGCCGAAATTTGATAAGAGGAACTCCAGCTTTATTCTGTACGTAAACAGGAACACATGTAAAAATATATAGAATTCTTAACGAGACATTGTCCTCTTGGGAGACATGAAATACTCAAAAACAGAAACTTAAAAAAAAGTTATAAGAATGTCATAAAAACAGCGATATTGATGTTTTTTGCATGTCAATTTTTCAACTTGCTCTGATCTGGATAAGTGCGCAAAAACACAGTTAATCTTGGACTAAAGTAGGTGTCCCTTTATCCAGTACAGAGCAGGTTAGCGACAGCCTGTGCACTTTATTCGATTTTAAGATCTGGTGAAATACGCCTTATTTGCTAGTGTGATCCGTTGTTTTATACTTCGTCCCGTTCGTTGCCGTCTATTATTTACAAGGTTTGATCCCAAGTATGAGAAATGATCTACATTCTCTAGGTTGTAGTCCCCTCGGTCAGTTTGTCTAGTTGGCGCGTTTCTTCTTGTTTGGGCCATTAACTTGGTGTTCTTATTGACCCTTAGCCCGACATCCTTTGCTGATGAGTCTAGACAGTGTCCTTCGCGTCTGTAACAGATCTGGCCATGATATCTATATCATCCGCGTACGCCACTAGTTGAGTGATTAGTAGTAGACTTGATTAGTAGGGTACTTCTGGTATCAGCGCGTACCTTTCTGATGACATATTCCAGGGCGAGATTGAAGAGCATGGGAGCGAGTCCATCTCCCTGTTTCAGGCCGGATTCTGTTCGAAAGCTTTGGGTTAACTCGTTTTGTATCCTTACTTGTGATTCGCTGTCAGTCATGGTAATTTTTGTTAATCCGACGAGTTTTGATGGGATTCCAAAGACCACGAAGATCTGGTGCACGTCAATGTTATACTTCCAGCACTTGTTTGACTGAGAATATCTGGTCAATAGTAGTAGTTTATCTCCTTTCTTATAGATTGGACATATAATGCTCTGGCGCCAGTCGTTGGGTATTTTTTCTTCAATCCAAATTTTTGTCAAGACTTTGTGTAGGAGATTGGCGAGGTATGGTCCGCCTCCCTTTAGGAGCTCCACTGGTATATCATCAACTCCGGGTGATTTATATATTGTTTGGTCGCGCAGGGCTGCTTCCACTTCTCCGACAGTGGGAACTGTAGATGGTGTAATAATTGGGTTGGTGGCCGTCATTCTGTTCGGGCTTAGCAGCTTTTTGAAGTACTCAACCCACCTTTGTTAAATTTGTTTTGCGTCACTAAGGATACTTCCTTCCTTGTCTTTACAGAGGTTTGTTTGTGGATTATAGCCTGGTCTTATTTGTTTGACGGCAGTATATGCGGATTGTAGATTAAGTGAGTTCATGATGGTATTTAGACTTATAATTATGTCATTGTGTTTTCGTTTCTTTCGTATGCAGATTTTGTCTGATAATCTCCTAAGCTTGTAGTATCTTTCCTTTTTGGCTCTAGTCCGTCTTTCAATGTACAGGGTGCGTCATCAGTTCCTCCGGTATGAGAATGTTGAATAACTTTTGAAAGAAACAATAGATTGCAAAGAATGGTGTTTTTTTTATTTAGTCCAGTTGCAGTTTTTAAAAAGTAGTTCACATAAATTCTGAAGGATTGAACTAAATGAAAAAACACCATTCTTTGCAATCTATGTTTCTTTCAAAAGTTATTCAACATTCTCATACCGGAGGAACTGATGGCGCACCCTGTATTACTTGTAACCTTCATTCTTTTTCTTTATTGCGTCACTAAAATCATTATCGAACCAATCATTATGTTTCTGTTGGAGTTTTAGTCCCATGATCTCTTCTGCTGTCGTTCTATTACCATCTCTCAACTGCTTCCACTCTAGATCGATGGTTGTCACTTCATCAGTTAGTAATGCTTCAAAGTGGTTTTGTAGCGCTGATTTATAGGCTAAGGCGACAGTCTCGTCCTTTAGTTTATCGATGTCAAATTTGGGTGTCCTGCCCCTTTTTTGAGTACCCGCATAATGCCACTCGACATCGATACTTAACTTTTACTTTTACTTATCTTACGTCTAGAATGCTGGTCGCAGCCCTTTTCTCGATCAGAACGTGGTCGATTTGAGAGATGACCACGTTCTTTTATGAATGTTGCGATGGGGGAAGCATGTTGAGCTTACAACTAAGTTTTCGCTGGTAGCGAAGTCGATTAGACGTTGTCCATTGTCATTGGTGGTCAATGGATGACCTATAAACCACGAAGCTCCTTTCTTTGCGCGGTGGTCATCCAATGAACTTTACATCAATACTAAGTCTAGTTCATCTGACACCGCTTGACATTGTTGTTCAGGCAGAATCAATGAGAGCTATACACAGGCTAATGTGATTGGTCCTGTGGAGAAAAGAGCATTGCAAGGGTCATGGCCCGAAGGTTGTCTGGGAACTCCATCTTCAATATGCCTTATGATGCTCTAACTTCGACATGTGCTCAAAACTGAAATACCAGGTGGAGAGTGGGTAAACTCACTGATTCACTGATATATTCTATACGGACTGAAGAAGAGTCTGGAGCTGGAATGTACCTTAAGGCACTAGAATGGATTATAGAGAGAAGATGGAGAGGCAGGATGATCTGCATTTGCAGTAACAGTCAGGCCGCTCTACAGTCCCTAGATAATCCAATCGCTTTTTCGCAGATGTACGTGAGTGTAAAGAACGGTTGAATTATCTTTGTAGATTCAATGACTTAAAGCTCATATGGGTTCCGGGTCACCAGGGTATAAAAATTAATGAAAAAGCGGATGCATTAGCAAAGGCTGGATCGGAGTCAGCCATGGTTGGACCACCAATCTTCGGTGTTCCTGTTGTCTTTGTTGGGGCTGCTATTGCTGTGTGTGTGAGTAAATCACACAGAGAGATGACGGCTTCTTCCAGGTATACGGCAGACCAGAAACCTTGTTGACGGAATAAGTGGACGAACCGCCGCTTTTCTTATCAAATTGAGCAGAAAGGAATGTGGTAGAATGGTTGATGTCCTCACAGGGCATACATCGTGTGGCCTACACATGGTCACGATCTACCTACTCTTCAACAGCAGAGCACCTCTACTTGCTGTTCAACCAATTTGCTTTAGAAAGCTAGCGAATTTAAACACTGGTTCCTGGCACAGTGATATTCTAGGCAATGTAGGAGATGACATAAAATGCACAGAACCCCTAGTGACTTTCTATGGAATGCCAGCAGCTGCTGCAAAAGAGAAACTGTTGGATTGGATTAAAAACCAAGCTGATCTCCACTGGGACAGTGCTGTGCACAGTCCAAACTATTCTTGGAAGGTCACTCCAAGAAACGAACCTCAAAATTGCTTACATTTAAAGCGAAACAGGTTCGGTGTTTGATTGCGCTAATTACAGTACACTGTAAGCTTGAAAATCATTTGATTGGACCGCTCGACGATTTTTGCAGATTGTGTGAAGATGAGGAAACTGCACAACACGTTCTATGGCACAGTGAGTGAAGTCGCACACGGAGGACTGAAGACTTATTGGAACTTGAGAACTTGAGATCTCGAAAAACAAGATCAGTAAACTGATCACCTTCCTGAACAGCTCCGGATAGATATGATAATTCATTGGAGTCCTAGGTCTCTGTTAAACCATGTATCCACTTCATCAACACTCAACGACCAGGTTAAACGAGATGTCTCTGAAGGTAGCCCTGCCCTTTTTCGGAATAAAAAAAAAATGTTGTGCTTGCTTGGGCTAGACTTGTGCTATGTTGTGCCGTAAACCAAATTTCAAAATCTAATATATAAAACAAAAACGCATAAATGGTCAGGCGGGATTAAAATCCTGTGAACCGTTTCCTCCCAAAATTTTGCATGGCTATTCTCGAGACTAACGGTCACCTTTAGATCATAATTATATATTCCCGAAATTAGTGGTTCGCGAGTTTTTTCCACATTTGATTTTTTTAATAAGTTGAATCAGATGAACCTGACTTAGAATTAAAACTTTACGACAGAAGGCAGTCGTAGCCGAGCGGGTAAGGCGTCTGACTAGAAATCAGATGATTCACTCTGGGTAGGTTCGAATCCTGCCGACCGCGAAATTGTGTGATTTTTTTTTTTTAATTTATTTGTTACGATTTGACTACCGGCTGCTAACACGTGACGGGAGTAACAGGGGCATTAATGTCTCCAGTTCCTTGAGCTGAGAAAGTGTACCCGAAAAGGGAGTAATGAATTAACGGGAGAAACAGGACCAATGGATAAGCGGGAGTAACAGGGACGATGGAACAATGTGAGCGTAGCGAGCGTCGAATGCAAACATTTTTTACTGAAATTGTGAGGGAGAAGGAAGATCTCTTATGAGAAACTGATCAGGAGTGAAACGAACAGATATTATGTTCAGAAAAAAATATTGACGATATTTGGGTGAATGTGTTTGTGCTAATATTTTTTGCAGTGGTTGCTTTTTAAGCTAGCTCCGTCAAAATCTCTGTAAAAAATGTTTGCATTCATCATGAAAACCAGCCTTAACAAATGAAGATCAGTGATCAAACTGGTGTGAAACTTTGTAAACGCGGTGGCGGGTTTAAGAGCATCTATGAATCCCAATCATGGACCCGGACGCCCCGGATATTCTTCCAGTGAAGCTCCAGTATTTTTAACCATTTCAATAAGGGGAATGACAGAGGAATGCAGTATTAACACAGAGAACGAAAACTGTGCTTTAGAAGACGACGAAAATCTCGATGAGCGAAATATTTTTCATTTGGGCGACAAGTTTGCACAAATCGTGTAAAATAGAAACATCTGCTGAAACTGAATCGGAAGGTGTCAGTGGATTTTATTGTCCTAAAATGGCAAGAGATTTAGAACGATATTTAGATTTAGGTTTAGCTTTTTTCCCTACTTCCCGTCGATGCTCAGTGGGAGCACTTCGACACCTATGGGAATTATAATGTAGTTCCTGGTAGTAGCAATTATTGTAGAAAACGGTAATAAGTTGTAATATCGAAGTTCGGTTGGCGGCACAAGGCAGCACCCACAAACCGAGCACAACCCAGCACAACATTTGTTTTTTAATTCCGAAAAAAGGCGGGGCTAAGTCTTGCTCCAAATTTGTTTTTCTCTCATAAAGTGTACAATATTTAATATTTTGGAATTTGGTTTACGGCACAACAAAGCACAAGTCTAGCACAATCAATCTCTTTCGCCCCTTACAAGTCGCCGGGACCGGATGGAATTATGCCTGCCATGCTACAAAATGTAGAGTCTGGTGGTTCAATGGCTGCAGGCAATTTTTGAGGGTTTTCTGAAACTAAATTACGTGCCCCAGGGGGTAAAAGCAGCCACGTAAATCCGAAGGACTACAGACCCATTAGCCTGACATCTTTTACTCTTAAGACACTGGAAAGGATACTAGATGGGTTTATCAGGGAAACTTTAGATTCTAGTCACCTCTCTAAGGTCCAACACGCATACATCAAAGGGAGATCGGTGGACACGGCTTTGCACAAGGTTGTGGGTACAATCGAGAGATCGCTACAGTACAAGGAGTTCACTTTGGGAACTTTCTTGGATATAGAAGGGGCTTTCAACAATGTTACAACGGAGGCAATTGTTGAGGCTCTGGGCTCTGCAAATGTGCACGGAACTATAAGTAAATGGATCGAATCATTGCTTAGAAGTAGGTCTATATCGTCGGAATGGGGTAGTGTCCGTTCCCTCAAAATTACTAATAAAGGTACTCCACAAGGAGGGGTGGTATCACCACTTTTGTGGATACTCACTCTAAATGGGGCACTGAAAGATCTCGATAACTCAGGGGTGGAGGTTGTAGCCTATGCCGATGACGTGGTGATCCAGCATCGGGTAGGTACACTAACACGCTGTCTGAGCTTACGACGCAGGCTCTTAAGAAGCTACTACACTGGTCTAGAACCAGAGGGCTTAACGTTAATCCTTCAAAAACGGAAATGGTTCTGTTTACTAGGAGAACAAAGACTCAGCAGTTCAAGCTACCTAAGATGGGTAGCACTTAGCTAACCCTAAATGGCCATGCCAGATATCTAGGAGTAATCCTAGACAGCAAGCTGTCATAGAAACTCAATACGGAAGAACGAGTATCTAAGGCAACCATCGCTTTCTAAGCGTGCAAGAGAATGTTCGGTAGGAAGTGGGGTTTAGAGCGAAAGATCACTTACTGGATCTACACGGCTGTAGTTAGGCCAATTCTTCTATACGGTCTGCTAATATGGTGGCCAGTACTCGACAAAGTTACGTACAGGAATAAGTTGGTAAAGGTGCAGAGACATGCTTGTCTGGGAATAACGGGCGCCCTCCGGAGCACGTCTTCAGTTCGCTCAACGTCCTTCTTTCTCTGCCACCAATTGACCTGTTCGCTAAATAGGCAGCATGCAAATGCGCCCTAAGACTCGAGAGAGTCAAACCAGCTCAAAACATGTGCGTACGGGCACAGTAATATCAGCCTACCTACTACAGGGACTACGGACTACACAGATCCTAAGCTCTGGTTCGACAGGAAGTTCGCCATAAATATACCAAGCAGAGAATTCGGGGAGGTTAGAACCAGTGACTCTGTAGGGTCAATTAATATTTATACTGACGGTTCTAAGATGGAGACGGAGTGGGCGCAGCCGTGCACTCACTTGATCTTCCAACAAACTGCCGTGCACTCACTTGATCTTCCAACAAACTCTTGCTACAGGCTGCCGGATAATTGCAGTATTTTCCAAGCGGAGGTACTGTCGATTCAAAAGGCGGCGGAATTAGCTCACAAATCGCGGCAAAGAGATAGTGCAGTTTTTATTTATACAGATAGCCAAGCAGCCTTAATGGCCTTGCCGTCCTGCACTATCAAATCCAAGGCAGTACTTAACTGTCGACGCGCTTTACAGGAACTGTGCTCAAATAGGAAAGTGGAACTCTGTTGGGTTCTAGGGCACAGTGGTATTTTAGGAAATGAACTCGCGGATGATCTTGCCAAAAAAGGTGCTAACCTTGGACAAGAAACCGCGGTTTCAGTACCACCGATTCTTAACGTCATTTACTACTCCCTAGAAAAAAAGATACTAAGCCTGTCCGAGGTCAGGTGGCGGGCTTCATCAACCTCCAGAGCCACGAAACAAATGTGGAGCACTCTCAATAAAGAACTAAACTCTTGTTGACGCTACCAAGGGCGCAATGGGAGCATGTGTATAGATTGGGGCAGATTACAAACGATATCTGCAGAAACTGCAAACTTCCCGGGGAACGGGAAACGCTAAAACACCTCCAGTGCAACTGCCCCGCTCTCGCTAGGAGAAGGGTGAAAGCTCTGGGTGCACCAACCTTCGCAAACCTCAAAGAAGTCTCACTTAACAGCATGCAGAGTTTGCTCAACCTTTGCTATGGTCACAGGGACCTTCGAATTAAACGAGGAGCTCTCAACACAGATCGAAACTCTAGCGCACGTTCCATAAGTACATTAGGTCTCCTGTTTTAGTGTGGTATCACTATGGACCGTCGTGGGTCTGTCTGAGGCCTTTGGCCGCCACTGCAACCTAACCTAACCTAGCACATTTATTTTTTTAAATTCCGAAAAAAGGCGGAGCTAACTTCAGACATTTAAACGAGTTGTGACGTCAAAAAGGAGCTTCCTGTGTTTTCGGCAGACGAGGCCGCCACGTAAACCAACCAAATGCAATGAAGGTATTGTGTAGAAGCAATCGAATATTTGTTAAGTGGTTTGACATGGAAACGCTGTATTTATTATTATTAATTAACTAGATTTGCTTAATCGCGAGATTACGAAGCAGTGAAAACATGGCATTAGTGAATTAAAATGAGAAGACAATCGCAGTAAGCGCACTGAGGGCGCAAAGAATTGGAATTTTAGACCGCCTGCCACCAACTACAATCTAGTTGCCAATTTCTGAAATGTTTTTTGCCAACATTTCAGAGTGAAGAACGCGAAGATTGCTGTACCGTAAAGAATAGAAAAAACTGAAAAGAAACAATCTGATCGCTAAATTTCTACTTCAAACAAATCAATGTGATTTTCCCCGGAAACTCGGAACTCTACCTGTTATGCGGGCAACCGCTGGCTGCCTATCCATTCGCAGTTTACTTGAACGAGGACTCAATTCACGACGTCGAGCGGAGGTCGACATAGCGCGCGATCGCGGGGGTCTACGATAACAACCCCTAAAAACACGACGCACAGTCGTTTTCCGTCCCAGGGGAGGAGGTGGACGTGTGCTGTGCGGGCATATACCGGAAACCGGATGGCAAAACGGACGATCGTAACGTTACGACGGACTTGCCAATTACCGAATTCCTTTTCCGTTTTGATTGGGGCTGATTGTAGGCGGGGTCTGTGGTCTTCGAGTAGCGAACAAAGAACTTAACAAATCGGACAAGGACGACACACGATTGCGACCGGAAGACGAGCGGCGAATCGTCGCAATATTTAAACAAGACCCACCAAAGCCGGCGACAATCAATTTTCCGACGTCGGCGGATGAGTTACGCGTCGGCTTCGGCCAATTGAAGCGACGGCGTAGTCTGCTGGAAATGAATTGTAAATTTATTGGCATCATTTTTTTTTTTTTGGGTTGTTATTTGTTGAAAAATAAAAATTTCACTCAATTCGGTTTTTTTCCTTTGTTTGTTATTTTTTTTTAAATAGGAAAAAACTGATTCTCTTTATTTTGCGCGACTGTTTGGTGCCGGACGAAGCAGCACCGAACATTTTTTTTTTATTTAAATTATAAGTAAGAGAACTGAAAACTTTTCTGTTTTGTTTTGTGGGGGGCGGCCCCCACGATTCGAGCAACAACCGCCGACATTTTGTTTTTTCCATTCGCTTCCGGCCCGGCCGCTTCGCCCGATAACGGCAACCGCCGCGAAGGCCATTGCCTGAATTTCTGATCGGATCGTTTCGATAAATACGCGATATTCTTCTTCGCGACATTCGGACAAGATTGAATTTTCGTACGGCCGACGTTTCTTGTCATCCCCGGGACGATTAACGGGCACGACGCGTTTATTTAACTCAAAACGAAATTTGAGTTAATTGCTCGATTCGCGAAAACATTCACAAAACATTTCCATTCACTTTGAAACTCTGAAAAAATATTGGTAAAAAACAAATGACCACTCAATCGTCGCAGGGAAGGTGTTGTAAATTAAAAAAAAAAGAATAAATAAATAAAATAAAATTGTTGGGCGTTTGCAATTAGCAGACGAGCAGAAATTTTCGCCCCCCGAGGTGTTTTTTTCCCGAAGAGTTTTCGCGAGTATTTAGCGCGATTCTGGGTTATTCACGAACTTATTGAGATTGAAAACAATACGTACGTTAAGATTTTACTAAGAGAAAAGCACTAAGATGAATAATCTTGCCCGAGTTAAGAATTTTAAAAAATTGGGTACTGCGATGTGTGCTACACTTTCACGTCCGCCATTTGCACGGTATATTTGCCTACGTTCGATGGTGGCAGGGTTGTGCCGAACAATTCTTCGAGGAAAGTTTGCTTTGCATTTCGGAGTGTTTATTTATTGTGATACGTCATACGTGTTAAGGAAAATGTTACATTTCATATTTTAATGCATGTAGCTGCTGAAATAAAACCATTAACTTAAAATTTCAGCATATTTCTTTTTGATTTTTGTTGTGGTTGTTCGACGGTTAGAGGTACAGTCATGATGATAATTTTTGACGAAGTTCCATGGTTTGACATTTATCTGACATTTCTCAGACCGGTTGAGTTGTCAGATTTTTGCTTACAAACAGGAAAGGAAAACTTTTCCCATTTTCAATTATAATAAATTCGCGCAAACTTTTTACTTTCTTTGCGATAAGAAGGAATTTTACTGAATAAGTTTAGCTTTGTGTATTTCTCATCGCGACGTGTACATTATTCATTCCTATAATACCAAAGCAGCGACGATAATTCGAGCAGGGTGGGGCGCGGTGTTGATGTCGACTGCTATTTCATAATTCTTGGAGGTTTTATTTACAAAAACTAAAAGTAAATGGCAGTATTGAAGGTGGAAAGAGTTGGGAAAACGTTTTTCAGGCTTATGTCCTCTTGGCTTCGGGATGGGACAGTTTTTAAGCTAGAAGTCACCTCGCGTAATCTCGCAGTGAGCGTCGCCACTTCACTTTTTTTTTGAGATTTTAGAATATTTAGATTTTATAAGGTTGAGGCTAATACATATATGGGTTGAGGACGTTTGAAATCTTGTTTCACTGCAACCTCAGTGTGCCTCTTTAATCTTTTTCATTACAACTCACTCAGGACGGTTAAATCAATAAAATTCAATAAGCTCTAATTTGAGGTCCAATGGTGGAGGAAAAAATGTCCAAGAAGTCTCATGTCTTCTGTGTACGAGTTCTTCACGGAATAGAACGTGTTTACACGAAACTGATCACAGAACTCATAACTCTGCCGGCTGGTGCAATAAAAGTCATAGTTCGATTGAACTAGTGGATTCGGCGCCATGACCCGACGTCGAGGATCGATGCAGTGTCGGCCGGCAGGGAATAACTTTCTTATGCAATTTTATCCAACCTTCATTCGATGAGCGGTAGAACTCAATTCATATGTAAGTCCATTCTACCGATCCTCGATCGTTCAGGTGGACTTCATACGCAATTCATATTCACCCTTCATCGATGTTCACTGAGTGCACGTATTGCCATCTCGTTCTTGTTCATTCCAATTTCAAATACAATGCGCGATAGGACATCTCTCACGACGAAGAGTGCGGATGAGATGGTCCGATGCATTTCAGTATGAGCAAGAGAGAAATGCGAATACCTCACACGTATTCACAGACAGCAAGTACATAGTTGAACTTGTTTCCAACTGGTAATCTGCTTTCAGCGACAAGTTTCAAACTGTTCGCTGCCTCTTCATCGCCTCTTCATCGATATTTGGTTTATAGGGCAGCAAGCCCAGGCTCATAGGGGTTACCCACATTTTTCAGCTACATCTGAATTTTTTTTTTCCTACATTGTAGCAACCTACTCAATACACTTGCTTAAAGGAATACTATATATGACATGCCATTTATTGTTTCGTTTTAGGTGAAGTTTAAAAGAGTTTTATTAGAAGTAGTTTCTTAAAATGTGAATAGAATTACTTCCAATCCTCTCCTTCCATCCTCTCAGAAATGATGGGGCATCTCTGCCGTTGTTTTCTCCTACTAAGGATCAAGAGATTGTCCAAGAAAAAGAAAATTTAGTTTTCAACGCACTTCATGAACCAACAGCAATTTCGCAATGTACCAATGCAGTAAGTTGATGGACGCAATAAACAACCTACAGGTGGATGGTAAGTTATTTATAAATATGATTGAATCTACCAGTTATATAACTATCATATCATTTGTGTTTTTGCCATAGGTGCTGGGACGAGCTATTTTTGAGATACTAGATACTACAAAGCTAAAGAAGTAGCGTATAAAGCTAAAAGGATTGATAAATTTATGCAATTAAAAATTTTGTCACATACACAGAGAGAAATATTCAATGTAAAATCATCTAAGTCGCCTTAGGTGTTTATATTTGTATGAAATTTTAAAATTACATAAATACTACAATTTAACATAAAACTGTCTATGCAGTTTACATAAGAGATTGGGCGTTTTACAATAGGTTTTTTGTATCAACTAACTCCCAACTAAGAACTTCGGTAATATAACAAAAAAGTTGTTTTTAAATTCCAACAATTTTTTTGGTTCCACTTGCCTTAGGACTTAGGCAATTTAGCATAGGCATAGAGATATACTTACAAAACGTTAAACAAATGAAATGCGAATGAAATTTTTCTCATATTGTAGATTGTCTTAGGAATTAGGCATTTCAACAAACATTTATGTAATTTGCAAATGCAACTTGTACCACGTGCGCATGCTTAGTGTGTCTCATTCAGTGGTTCTTGTGATTAAGATTGTGCGTGTCTAGTGAGAATTCAAAAACAAAATACAAATAAGTAATAAGTTGTAGAATTTAACAAGTAATACATTGGAATCCAAGTAAGTAACTATCTTATTAAACTAATATATGCTTAGTACATCACTATTTATTTCGTTTTTTTTTGTTGATATGTACAGCATTTTATAATTGTACAATACTAAATAATAACGTTGTGCTTCAAATGCCAACAACATTTTAATAATGTTAATAGTTTAGTTGGGCATTTAAAAATTAGACATGGGTGTACAAATTATTTCAAGTGTTATAAAAAATCTTGTTGCCAAATCTTTCAAAATGTATCAGCATACGAAAGGCATTAAACGACAAGGCATTATCAAGATACATATAACTGAATCAGTCTCAATCACGGAAAATAAATTGTAGAGTTTCAAAAGAGGTGATCCAATGTGATAGCGCAGAAAATATACCAAAAGAAGATAATATGAATACAAGATCAGACCTTTCACACTTCACACTTCAGAAATACTTAAAATTTTCATTGATTCTGCATAGTAACAATCATTTTACAAGAAAAGATGTGACTGATTCGCAATCTCTTATAAAAAAATTGATTATGGCTCCTTTGAACAGCCCAAAATCGTTTTTTTTTCTCAATTCTCTAAAGAAGATGCGCTGAAATTGCATACGTTTTGTAAACAAAAATCTTTTTGAAGGAATGGAATCTGAGTTTAAGCTACTCAATTATTTAGAAAACATAAATTTATACTCAAAACCACATCAATTTTATATCAGTCGAGAAATTAATAACATAAATAAAAATGTTACTTGCGTATTGTCTGAAAAGGTAGATAAAGCAGTATTATTGGACTTGAAATTTCAAATTCAAAGTATTTTCGAAAAAAAATGATATGGTAAATAAATGCCTTTCGAATGCAGAAAAATTTCAAAAAAGCGGCCTTCCCATAGAAAACTTTGTGCAAGGCGAGTTATGGAGAGAAAAGTTAAAACTATATAAAAATAAAACTCTGATTCTTGTTTTTTACGTAGACGAATTTGATAAAGTTATAATGTTTTTTATACTCCAGATGAAATCATATAGAGTATAATAAGTTTGATTTAGCCGAAAAATATGTAACGCATAGAACCAAGCTTCGGACGAAAAAAAGTTATATATTATTTTTTGTTTATTTGAGGCCAAAAACCTCAAATCAGCTTAACGTCCGTCCGTCTGTCTGTCCGTTAGCACGATAACTCAAGAACGCCTTCACCTAGGCTCTTGAAATTTTGAATCTGGGTGTTTGGTTGAATTTGTAAGGCTAAGTTCGTTAGCGGGCAAAATCGTACTACTTTTTCGGGTAGCTGCCATACAAAGTGTCCTTAAAACACTTGTTCAAGAATATTGGTCGATAGCTTCAGAAGAGCTTAACCTAGCTCTTTGAAATTTCGCATGTGCTATTTTTTCAAGAGTTGGAGCTAACTGTATGATTATGAAGAAAATCCTAATAGTCCTTCGAGGGGCTGCCATACAAATATCCTGTAAAAATGACTTCACTTAATTTGCGAAACTAACTTTAACTCAAGTAATCTTTCAGCTACGAATTCGGAATTTTATTCAAATTAGTTTCGAGTGAATACGAAGTTTACTAGTCAGCGAAATCCTTTAACTCTTTCTGGTACCTTCCATACAAAAAATCCTTAAAACACTAGTTCAAGAATATTGGCCGATAACTTTTGAACGCTTCAAACTGAATGGTTCCAAGGAAAAGGATGAATATGTAAGAAATCGAGTGAGTCCTTGTTCCGCCTCCCATATGAAAGTACTTAAAAAAGGATTTTTGTTTCCAGTTGTGATATTTTTTCCAGTTGTGATATGAAAATAAACAGTGAATATTGTCTTTTAGTTTTGAGTAGCAATTTAATGGGACTCCTTAATGAAGGACATACAACATGCACACACGTATTACTTCTTCATCCCCAAATTCAATATCCATCGCAGTTCTGTATCATCTAGACCTAGAGTATTATACGATTGGCTTGCAGCCGATCGTGACTGCAGTATGTTTATACTCTAGATGAACATATAGAGTATTATAAGTTTAATCCAGCCCGAAAAGTTTGTAACGCATAGAACCGAGCCTCGGACGAAAAAAAGTTATATATTATTTTGTGTTTATTTTTGGCCAAAACCCCTAAATCCGTTTGCTGTCCGTCCGTCCGTCCGTCCGTCCGTCCGTCCGTCCGTCCGTTAGCACGATAACTCAAGAACGCGTTGACCTAGGAAGTTGAAATTTTGTCACAACTTGTAAAATGGAAAAAGTAAGGCTAAGTTCGTTAATGGGCGATATCCTTCCACTCCTTCGGGTACCTCCCATACAAGAGTCCTTGAAACACGTTTTCCCAGTTATTGCTCGAATGCTTCAAGTTAGGAACTTGAAATTTTGCATACGGATGGTTTAAAATGTTTGAATTGAATGTTCCGAATATGATGCAAATCGAATGAGTCCTTCGTGTAGCAGCCTAGAAAAGTCCTTCAAAAACGTATGCTTTTTACTGAATTCACTATAACTCCAGAACGAGTTAGAGCAGGAATTTAAAATTTTACAGGAATTAGTTTTATACCAAAACCAAGACGGAGTTCAATTATAAGCGCCATCGGTTGACTCCTTCGGGTAGCTGTCATACAAAAGTCCTTAATAAACATATTCACCAATATTGCACGATAAGTTTAGAAAGCTTTCATTTACGACTTTGAAATTTTACAAACATTAATTTTATAATAGTCGCAGCTGTAACTATTAATATGAAAAATATCCCATAAGTCCTTCATGTAGTTGCCATACAAAAATTCTGTAAAATGTCCTAACTTACTTTATAGAACTCACTATAAATCAAAAAATCGACCACTACACAAAAGTTACTACCTGTAAGTAAAAGGTCATGTAATAATTGCTTGTGCACTCCTCATTCTTTTGATATATTTCCAACTAAAATATAAATCGGAGTTCAGTATTTCATCTAGAGTATCATACGATTGGCTTGCAGCCGATCGTGACTGCTTTATGTTTTTTTTTACTAAATTTGATTCCGTTAAAAATACCTACAGGGAGTCTTTAATTTAAGTCCTAAGCCTGATCCACCTTCAGCACTTCCCGTTTCGGACTATGTATGTATGTAACATTTACTCCCCAGCCGCAGCTAATGTAAGCAGCTAATGTAAGTTAAACCAGTATATAAGTTTAATTCGCATTATAGGAATTAGCACAGTTATTTTATTTACTCATAGGCAACTGTTGCTGAAATTTTAAAAAAACCGAGCAAGGGAAAAGCCTGTTAAGATTTTACGAAAATGGCTTGAAAGACTCAGCATCAAAAACATTATTTGCTAAATTTAGCAATAAGATTCCGAATCTTGACATAGGTAAAATTTATTATCCTTACAGGTTTTAACGTTTTAACACTCACTATGAAAATATTTTTTAACAAATAATATTAACATCTATAATTTGAGACTAGATACTGTATGCCATTATTGTGCGAGGTCAGCATATTAAGCATACAATACAGGATTCGCAAAATTCATTTACCTACTATTGAAGTCTGCAACAGTAATGAAATTGATGGCATACTTGCAGTCAAAAGACAAGAATGCATAAAAAGAAAACCACATTGTATCCTATAATTTTTATACTAGGAGAGCAATTTAAGTCTATAAAATTTTATGTTAGCGTTGACGACAAATTTGAGTTTGAAACATATTTGAGCGCAGTTCAATTTTGCTTCAAACTGATATAGTATATGTATTTCTGGATGGAAGCTTATAGAAAAATATTTCTTTGCTATGGATGATGATGTGAAGTATCCGGGGATAGAAACACTGATTAAAGATTATCAGTTACTATGTAAAAAACTTTAAAATTAAAAAAATTAAATAGAAATAAAAAACGAAACAATGCTAATTTTCTTATTTAAATTAGTAATTATTTATTGGTGACAATATTTTTGAGTTAAGCTTGAATTTTGGTAATTTGCCCTATTTTTTTATGATAATTTGTGTAAATTGGATTTCAACACTTATGTTATATGCACAAGTTGTAGTTGAATTCAGCCTAGGTAAATTTGTTAATTTTTTGTGCGAACTATGTAAAATTCCTAATAGGTGGTTTATACCTAAAACGTATATGGTAAAATTCATTATTGATATTAGGTAAGTAGCCTAATTGAAATTAGGTAAAATACAAAATTAGTAATTACGTAAAAATCCTAATTTGTGTGAAATACCTAATTGGTATAAGGTAAAATACGTTATTGATATAAGGTAAGTAACCAAACTCGAATTAGGCAAAATACAAAATTAGTATTAGGTAGAATACCTTATTTGCTTTGACAATTTATTGTATACCAATTAGGTAAAATGCCTAAAAATTGTACAAATGCACATGGTTCGAAAATGTAAGATTACCTAATTTATTTTAAGTATTTTACCTAAAGCCTTAGTTGACGGTTAAATGCCGAAGCACCTAGGCAAATCAATACCCGATCTAAAGCAATTTTACCTATGAATTTCTTTCTGTGTATTTGTATGTAGGTACATGAAAATTATAATTCCATATTAAATTAAAATAAACTATATGGAGGAGAAAAACTGAAATTTTATTTTAAAAAAGGCAATAAATCAATATCCGTTTCTTTCCAATTTATTTTGTTGTATAGATGCCAAAGTGTCCTGATTCTGTTACTTCCGAAGACAGAGTATTCATCAAGATGATAGAGAATGGTATAGATATCCTTCCCTTTCATCGTGATGAATGCTATGCACACAGTAAAATTTTTTTACTACTTTAAAAGTAGGCAATGGGACGCCAACTTTAATTATAGTAAAATTACACTGCATTGTGTACGCTACACAATAGTGTGTAAACTTTAATTACATGCTGATTCTGTATACTTTACACACTAGTGTGTAAAAAAAAAATTTAAAAAATTTGTTTTTTTTCCTGCTTGCTTGCTACGAATTTATTTTCCTTTAAATTATTTTTTTTTGTTTGAAAAATTGGAATGCACACTCTCGGATTCGAACCATGGACCCGTCGCACATAAGTCCGATACGCTACCACTCGGCCACCTGAGCATTTCTGAAACATGCTTAAATCATCAAGAATAGCCAAGAATGACGTAAATTAACCCTACTACTATATAAGAAATAGTACTTTTACATAAATTCGCTTACTGTGTACACAACGCTATTGAATTCTGCACAACGTACGTACTTTTATGTAATTTTTACAGAAATTACACAATTTACACATTTTATAGCAAATAAGCATATTAGTTCGTTACATTAACGTTCTAATTGTAAAATTACATTGAGCCAACAGTAAAAATTACTATACAAAAAATAGTACTTTTTCTGAAATTTTTTACTGTGTACTTCGGAAGTAACAGACTCAGGACATTTTCGCACGTGAAAAAGAGCTAGAATTTCGTACACGTATTCCTATATTTAAAAAATACATAACTGAAATTTTTCATATTATGAAGTAAATTTCAGTGAACGACTCATGAACAAGTCGAAACGAATCCATAGCTTAAGCTACCTATTCTAGCTTTACTAAGCCTTAGCGTAAGCTACCACTGTGAAATCGGGCATAACGGATTTAAGTAAATAAGAAATAAAAAATAAAAAAAAATATTTTTTCCTTCTTTGTTAATACAGTCGAACTTCGATAACTCGAACTTATCAAAAATAACTGCACATATGAGTAACTGCACATATGAGTGTACTTTTTTTGTGAATGAACTTTTATGTATTTATTTCAGTAAATATATGTTACATAAGTGCCTTAATATCTTAGTTAAAAAAAAAATAACAAAATTATGAAACAGTACATTCTACATACCTATATGTATGTACATATAAGTACATATGTACATAATGCATATGTATTTATGTTTTTACTATTTTACTGTAAAAAAGTGAGTTTTTTGTTTTTTATTTAACCCACTATACAGGGAATCTGTTGTATATGCACTGGCTTTTAAATAGGAACGCAAGCCACTCAACGAATTTTCAACCAATTCGTTTGAAGGTGGTTGCTGAAAATCGTCTTCCAATTCCTCCTCCGTTGTGTCACTTTGGTAGTCATCTCCGTTGTTCAACTGTACCGGTACGGATCTGCAGAACTCGATAATATCTTCATCGGTGGGAATCTCCGAAGTAACAATATCGTCATACACATGTATAAAATCGTTATTGGTGCTACCTTCTTCTATACTTTCAATATTCGTTCAAGCTTCGTACTCGGTTTACAGTTGGATTTCGTCTTCGCTCTTTTCTTTCAGGCGTTCACTTATGAAATGAAGGGAATTTCATCCTCTTCTTCCCATTCGGAATACTGCCCAAAACCGGCATTTTTAAAACAGTTAGAAATTTTTTCAGGTTTGACGTCGATATTCCATGCGTTACTTATATTGTCAACACAATCCATTAATGTAATGTTATTGTTTTCGTTTGCTTGAAAACGTTTGATAGTTTTTTTTTTAAAATTCTTCGGCGATAATGGCATTTTAAACATTGTATGACTCCCTGATCAAGTGGTTGTAACTTAGATGTCATATTCGGCGGGGAAAAATCAAGTTTAATACATTTTAATTTTTCCTGAATGTTTTTAGGATGGGCCGGACAGTTGTCAAAAAAAAGAATAATTTTCCTTCCCTGGTTTTTAAACTGTTTATCTAATTTTAATAGCCATTCTTCGAAAAGTGCGCGTGTCATCCAAGCCTTTTTCATTAAACTCCAATGCCTTTTCTTTAATGATCCCCCCGGATATAGGTAAGTTCTGCATGTTACCACTTTATTTCTTGAGCCACTTTCCACTTCCTTTATGGTATAAGCTTAAATTTGTGATCAACAGACAAAGTTTTTAATGTACGTTTTGATGACATATTAACACACGTAAAAATGTCTTCAATGTAATAAATGAAATAGGCACAGTATGTATGTATTACTTACTAGGAACTAACTAATATGTCATGCAAGTGAATTTAGCAAGCGCAGAAAGTGAACTGCCTGCACACGTCAAAAAAGACAGGTTAAAATCGACCGTAATTAGGGGATTCCCCGAAAAAAATTCAACATATCGAAGTTGGGGCCAAATATTTTATTCGAGTTATCAAGATATTCGAGTAGTCGAAGTTCGAGTAATCAAGACAAATTAACACACATTCCCTACTTTTAACGCTATTGCCAACCAACATGGTTCGACTTATCAAAAATTCGAGTTATCGAAGTTCGACTTATCGAAGTTCGACTGTACTTTCATTCAGTCTATATAACATTTCTAAAATTATTTTTCTTAACATATTTAACGACATTTAGGGGTTGACCCTTTTTATAATTACATCACATTTTGTCAGAAGGGTGAGTATGGGTGACAATAACCTTTTAAGCAGGGCCTACCGTATTCGTAAAATACGGGGGCTGCCTAGGAATAAAAACCCATTTAATAATCAATGGCGCAACAGCCCAAATCGGGCCTAGGCCTTAAAATAATGCAAGTGCTCTAGCCACTAAGCCATCCAGACTACTTTCGAGCCATTGCTCCATTTCGTTGCACTCCACTCAAGTTGAGTTTTTCAACGTAGGGCTCCACTATTAATGATCTAGTATATTAGTTTCACGTTTCAACTTCGTACCGTAAGCGGTTCCTGAGATATAAAAACCTAAATGTTTCGTCTCAAACTTATAAAGTCGATTATATTACTGTATTATGGAAATAATAATGTAAAATGATATCAGGTAAATGATCACGCTTCAACTGCTTGACCTCAGACGAGAATTTTTACTATCCATTCCCCAAAAGAAGGTCCCGTAGGAACTGAAACATCAGTTAAAGTCCTTAGTGTAACAATGGTAATATTCTTTTTGGAGTAACATTCCCTAGTCAAAAAGAACACAGAACATTCTTCACAACATTCTATACCCATAACTCGTCTCGTATACTCGTGTATATCATTTCATTATTAATCACCACAACTTTCTCCGGATTTTGCTTGATTAAGATTACTATTTCACTCCTTTCGGTTTAATGTTTGAAAATTTATTTCCAGTTGCTTAACAGATATCTCATTTGTCTGCACCAGAGTGCGAATGTAAATTGCATAAAATCTCCTGGGAAATTAGAAGCAGAAGATGGGGCGGAATGTCGAGAAATCAAGCCGATGATTTAGCTTCTAACTGCCGAAGAGAAATTGAAGTTTTTGTTCGTTTTGAGTCTTGTGATATGAAAATGGTAATTTCCGGTTCGTATTAAGTTCTTTGACATAAATTAACTTTATCAAGTTTAAATTTTAATTGGAGTCGGAAAGGTTTGACGAATACATACGAGTATTTAATGCATGTCGTATAATATAGTATATGCTTACATGCTATGGATGCAAGCAGAAGTACGAGTACTAAAATGAAAAAAAAAGCAATAAAATTTAAATTATAACGAATAATAAAATAAAATTGATAGTGCAGCTATAAATAAAATAAAAGAGAAAGTTAATAGCAAACAGTGAAGAAAGAGAAACGGAGTATACTTCACAGGATCATTTTTGTAGTATGTCTTCATTAACTTTCGAATTAAATTGAAAACAACACAAACAATTCTACATTATGTAACACAAAAAGCAGAAAAAATAATGTTTAGGATATTAGAAACCAACAGATGTAGAAAAAAGATAGTGTAGTTTCTTAGAAAGTTAGTTTTGTTCTTAAAAAAATATTTAAAATAAATATTTTTAGCCGATTAAACATTGGAAAAGCCCGTGTAGTATTCGAATTTCGGTTTATTATTTACAGTAAAAGCCCATAGAAGTAAAAACGATTTGGATGCCTTATAATAATAATGAGAAATGACGAATTTGGGTTTGAGTTTCGTATAAATTGTGAAATTTTGAAAAACATAAGAAGGAACTTGATATGGTTATCTCATGAGATACAAGAAGTTTGAAAATAATTGTGAAAACGTAAGCAAACCCTTCACCCTCTATTTAATTGATTTTCACGTCTAATGGCTTTAAATACAATAGTGGAAAATCCCATTTAGAAATTTTCTGATATTCAACCCGATGGGGAGTGTAAGGTAATGCTTAAAATTTTCACGAATTCTGACAAATTCGCGAATTTGATTTTATATATATGGATTTTAAATATTTTCGACCAAATATTTCCGACATTATTTATTTAGTATTTTTTAAATTGAAGAAAGATTTTTCATTAGTTCTTTAATTACACAGAGTTTCAAAAGATCCGACCATAGTGAGGTCACAAATATCGTAATTTTTGGCGATTCTGGATGAAATGTCTCAACACTTAACAGGACCTTTCGAATTTAATCTATCGGTACGTTAGAAGTTGCATCCTCCCTGTGACTTATTAACTACTGTGCTGTTATAATTTGCAGCAAGTTTTATTAGACCTCGGTATGTCCTAAATCCAGGCAGAGAAACTGTATCGAAGAGACCAAGCTCCGATTTGAGCTGTCGCACCATAAAAGAAATAGTTTAAGACTCCATCTTATAAAATTTTGTGTTAACACTTATAAATATAAATTAATACGGTTTTAATACTTTTGTTTAAAATATTATATAGAAATTATTTGTAAAAACTACAACTAATATGTATTATTAGTTACACTCGATAAGAAGAGAATATTTTAATTTAAACTCCACAGACAGAGCATCGACCGAAAAGAATTGTATATCTATGTATTATTATTTTTTAGTTATGGTCAAATCCCCTAAATCATCTGTTATCTGTATAAAAAGGTATTGATTCAAGAAGCTGAAAGTCAACCTTCATTCATCAAGTAGAATTTGTAAGGATTAGTTTATCTAAGAAGCAAAATCGCACTTCTTCGCTCCCATATAAAAAGTCGTTGACAGAATGGGTTTAGAACTATTGTGCTATATGGACAGGACACTTAAGCTAAAAACATACTATGTATATGTTAGTTAATTTTCCAATAGTTTCTGAAGTGAGAAAATAAGAAAATGGAGTTAATTAAGGGAGTGTAGAGTAGGCTGGGTGGCTTAGTGGCTCAAGCACTTGCCTTCAGTGCACCTGGTACCAGGTTCAAATCTGCTTGGCGGCAAGTAATTTTCGAGAATGGGATTGGGTGCCGGACTACCAGTTCCCATAGCTGTAAAGGAGTACCTGAGTTAAAATCGGGATAATAATCACGGACGAGCGTGTGACTGACCACTTCACCTCCTAGTGTTCTGTTGGTTTCGTAATGAAGTAACTCTAGCATTACTTGAAGGCCTAGGCCCGATTAGGGCTGTTGCGCCAATGATTATTCGTATTATTATTAAGAGGTTAGGTGTGTTTGAAAATTAAAAAAAAAAATTTCTCTTATTAAATAATACAATATGTCTAGAATATTCCCCCAAAATTTTAAACCGATCCGAGTAAAATTCTAAGAAATACAGCCTTCGGAAGTTCCGCCCATCGTCAGCCTCAAGTTAAAACTTTAATCGCGTTTTTCTCGAAACTCCATTTTTGAAGTCGGTGGATACGATTTCTCGAAAAGTTATGAACGGACCTTGTACAAATTTTGCACACTTCTTCAAAATAACATTATCTAGTGCTTGAACGAAGGATTTTTTTTAAATTTTTATTAGATACAACTTATTTTACGATACATGGTGAAAATTTTACCAATAAATGAGATTTTTTGTTCACAGCTCCGCCAAAAATTCAAATTTCAAAATTTGTTTTTTCGTTCGTTCAAGCACGAGCTCTATGCATGTACTAACGGAAATTTTTTGGTTTTTGAATTTTGGATGAACCAGTCATGAGTTATCCTGTCCACGCCGAGAGCACTTTTTTTTGAGAGGTCAAGGGAAATAAGGTCCCAACGGGTGAATTTTCAAAATTTTCAAACAAAAATTTCACAAAACCTTTTTGAAATATGTATCTTTGATGTACTACATTGTTTAACTAAAATATATTATTAGATATATTAAAAATAAATTAGTAAAAATACTATTTCTTTGAGCCTTTGAAACCTTCCTAACCCCTTAAGGGAGTGTTAGATACCATTCAAAAGTCATTGATAAATTTTTATGTGATAACTCAAGTCATCATTTAATTACGAACATATCCCAGTCAGAGAACCATGCTCCAGGTTGTTATCCAAAAAATCGTCCTTCTCCCAAAGCCTTCGAGAGTCGCGCTGTGCTTACAAGAAACTATCGCACTATCGTGATCTGCTCTCATGATAGTACTATTACTAAAAACTGACATGTTGTAAACGGGGGTTCAAAAGCACAGGAATAAGACCAGGTAAACTTACTCCTTCGATAAGCACCCACACAAATGTTAGCACGAACTGGTGTGAATGGGTCTTACGAGTAGGTATTTATATGTATATAGTTAAGACTTGATGTGGATAATTGGGTTCGTCCCTCTAAAGACACGTGAGCGAATCTTTAACTTCAAAACACGTTAAGAGAGTGATGAGATATCTAACACTTATCTTCTGTGATACTAGACCTGAAAACTTATTCGAGACTTTGTAAGGAATAGGAAACAGTTAAAAATATCAGAGAAAAGTAGGACCTTGTTTATATTGCTACGAACCTATGATCTGGGTGTAATGAACGAGTTTTTGTGCAAGTTTCCAGCGAGTAGACTCACTAGCTTCCAAGCTCACATTGTTTCACTAGCATGATACCACACCGCTCTATCACCTATGAATTGGGTTACCCATTCGCGTTGCATGTTTAATGGAAATCAATTTTTTTTTATTTCTCAAAAAGTGAAAATTGGGCTTTTATTAACGCATTATTCGGTCTTTTCCACTAATCACTCGTGACAAGATTGGATTTTCTCTAATGTCTGAAAACCAATTTCCATATAATTTTTTCTCTCCATTTTATCTACTAACCGAATATATGGAATCAATGAAATGGAAAAAAATCCTTTTTATATTCGGAAAATTTGTTAAATCGAACGGAAAAAAAATGAAATTCTGTTCGAATGATTAAACAATTTTCACTTAAAGCTTCAGCACGAGTCATATGGCGAGTGGATACCATTCCATCACACAATCGATCTGTTTCGTAATAATAAATTAAAAAAAAAATACTTAAAGTGTAATAAATGAGCGGTAAAAAACACGATGGAACAAAGTTCATTAATAAAATTTACTCACAGTTCAACTCCTTACTCTATCACGGTAAAGCGGTCTCGAAGAGACTAAGCGATTTATAAAAATTCGAATTCAAGTGGAAATACAAGATTTTACGTTATCTTTTATAGCGAGCCATACATTTTATATTTGCATTTATGAATAGTATTACACCTAGTTGTAGTGTCCTTAAAATTGCTTTCAAAAATTAGATGTTTAACAAAATTTCACCTTTCCTACGTAATTGGTTTACGAGATATCGTCATCAAAAGTTTATCCTTTATTCCTGCAAGCTTTTGTGGCCGACAAACGGCTCTTTTTTTGTTTTTGGCAAATAATAAATAAAATGAACGAAATGTTAGTTCAATATTGAAAAGTTCGCACATACTATAAAAAAAGAACAGTTCATACCTGAGCTACAGCTTTTTTGCTCATTTATCCAGAACAGAGCAGACAACAACAAAACGCAAAGCGAGAAGAGCAACTACATCACCTCAAACAGTGGTGCAGCTATTCTGGCTTATGAAAAGCTTAAAGCTTCTACTCTGCTCTAGATAAAGTCGTAAAAAAATTAGCCTAACATTGATGCAAATACCGCACATACATATGTGAAATATAAGATGAACCACTATAATTGAGAGAGAAAAGATCATTGCTTGGAGCAGAAATTGAGTTGTGTCTTCGCCGTGTGTGTTTTTAATTATGGCAGACGAAACGATTTGATTGGTTGGCCGTCTCTTTTTTCATCATGTTCGTTCAATTTACTCTGTTCTTCCTTAATTTTCACTGTCCTTTTCGATTTGAACTACAGCAAATGAGTGAGTTACTTCACTTCAAAGTAGTGTTCTTTTAGAGCAGTTCACTCGTAATATTGAGACTAACTCTATTTCAATGAGAAGTATCTCCAATATTTCACAGATAATATTATCTCAGTATTGCAATGGAAATTTCTAAGAATTAATACTTAAATATGGAGCGACGTTTTTCAAAGAGTACTAGTTCAAATACCGAACAGTCCAGTAAAGTGCAGTGTAATGAGAAATCCAATAAAACTGTCAAGTAAACAAAGCTTTGTTTTCTCTTCTTTGCTCTCATTCCAACAATGTTGCCTTCTTTTAGATCCTTGTCTCCATAAAAGAGCGCCCACAAATTCCTTTTGTTATATTTTACGTACATACACAGGCGACAGCAATAAAGCTGTCATGTAAACACACATGCTCTTCCCTTAGAAAAACTCGTGTACCTTCCAATTTCCTGCCGTAAATCATTAAGTTGACTTTTGTTTCCGCTCTAAGCACTCTTTTACAGTTTAGAGAGCGGTATAGCCCAAGTGAATTTCTAAGGGTACCTACGTCATGTGTTTTGTTTAGGATAATGAAGTGCATCCATACTTATTTCCTGTAAAAAATTTTTTTATGTATTCTGTTTAATCTTATATTTGGATTTAATGTATTTTTTGTTGTGATACAAAGGAGGGAATTCGGAAAAGTACAATATATACCACTAAATTCGAGTTTGTAGAGTGTAATATCTCTATTACTAATAAATCAAAAACCTTTTTTCACTTAATTTTACGATTTCCTTTTGCGAATTTATTGTATAATGGTTTGTAATCGCCAGAAGACAGAGTAAATTGATTAAATATCAAAAATGTTCATGGTTACAGAGTAAGAACGCGGCGGACGACTGGTAAATATACACTTCAACACTTTACTGGGTGCAATTTTTCATATCCTTTTTATTCTGAACTTCAATACTGATCAGAGTTCAGTATTTCATCATCATGCGATTGACTCCTACTTAGTTTTAGTTTTAAGAAGGGCCAAGCGCATAAGCCACCGCTCATACTAGGCACCAAAATAGAGTCCACAGCGATCCATTCAGAGCCTCGTAGGTCTCCAAACATCCCCTTAACAACCCAGCTCACTAAAGAACTTGACCAGATTTTCATGCCTTATCGTATCCCAATTTGTCAAAGGAAAGACAACCCAGCCACCTTAGTCGCTCCATGCGAGCTCCTCACATTCACACAAAATATAGGTATGTCCTCCTTGTCATATAGGTCGAGGCAGTACTTGTACTCGTCAGAGTCAGCGATCCCCATACGCATAGCATGTCCCCTAGCAAGAAGTGCTCTGTCAGTATTTCCAAAGAGTAATCGCAAGCTTTCCCTACTCCATGCCAATATCTCCCTAGTCTTCCAAACTTGCCCAAAAAGTCCTACAGCTCATTAGTGCCTCCCATCTAGAGTTCAATGCGTTCGCAGCACACTCCCTGATACGTGTTTTGATTCCGCTTAATGGTGGACTAACCCCCTCTTCTACCATCCCGGCTTATATTATCCCGGCTGATGCTACTCCTAGTTTTGCCAGCTCATCCGCCAGTTCGATTCCTAGTATGTCACTATACCCTGGTACCCAGCGTAGTCGAACTCTATTTTGACTACAAAGTACCTTGAGCACTTCTCGACAGCGTTTTACTAGCTGGGATTGGAGGGTCCCAGATTCCAATGCATGCAAAGCCGCTGTCAATGTACAGTGAGATATCCCGACCATATATCCCCCCATCAATATGATGCTACCTGACTGGAGCACTACCAGAATCACCGCTTGGACTGCTCAGAGAAGACTCCAGCGTCAGTACCCCATTTCGTTTTGGAACCGTCCGTATACAAGGAGTGTTCTCCCTCGTTTAATGTTTTCCCAGTCCACGTTGCTTGGATTGACTGCTAGTTACTACGGTATGTTTACTCTATCTGTACTGTAAGTTTTTTTTTCAAAAGAGTTAGGTACTAGCACTTGGAGAGACTTACCCGAAAAAATCCAACTACCAATCAACTAACTAGCAATTCAGTTCCACTATAAATTTGATGGTCACTTCTTCTCGGTTCCATAGATAGCTGGTTTGTATCTGGCTCGACGGATCAAAAAATATTCAATTCTTTTCCAATTGTTTTGTTAAATGTGGGCCTAAGACAAGGTTCACAACATATTTTCACAGCTTACACAATTTATGTTATCGTATTCCGGTGTCGTAATGTTTTTTTTACATATAGGGATAGTACTATTCTTTCGCGAAAACTAATTTAGGTGGCTTTTTTCATTCCGTGGTTTGAGATTTTAGCTACTTCTTTTTAGCCTGGTTAATGCGAATACTTCACCGTCTAAGCCACAATTTTGAACTTGCTAATAAAATGTATATTGTTGTCCTTGCTTAGGTTTAGGTTTAGGTTTAAGAAGGGCGCAGCGCTAGGACCGCCGCACTCACTAGGCGCCTTATGGGCGATCAATTCAGGTCCTCGTGGGCTATTTCACTATCTCAGAAACATTCCAATTCCCTGCAGAACTTGACCAATTTGCCATACCCTACCACCCTCAAATCCTCAATGCTCTCAAAGAAGAGACTACCCATTAATCTAAAGCGCCTTCTAGCGATCCCCGGGCATTCACACAAAATGTGAGTGATGTCCTCCACAGCATACAGGTCGTGGCAGAACCTGCACATATCCGACTCCACTATCCCTAGCCGCATAGCGTGTTTCCCCAGCATGCAGTGCCCCGTCAGTGCTCCAACGAGCAGGCGCAGTCTCTCTCTATCCCACTTTAAAATATACTTAGTCTTTTGATTATCCAACTCGGGCCACAGAGATCTAGAAATCCTGCAGCTTGCTAGCCCTGCCCACCTAGAGTTGGTGGCTATTTTGGAGCGCTCACCAATTTGCACTTTGATACCGCAAACGGGTGGACTAACAACCTCCTCTACTCTACCAATCGATGTTGATCCTGATCTAGCAAGCTCATCCGCTCTTTCGTTCCCTAGTATATGCCCTGGCACCCAGCAAATCAGTACTCTGTTCTGACTACAAAGTACCTTTAGCACTTCTCGACAGCGCTTTACCAACTTGGATTTAATGGTTACCGATTCCAGCGCCTTTATGGCCACCAGGCTGTCAATGTAGAGTGAAATATTCTGATCGCATATCTCCCCCATTAACAGGATGTTTGCTGCCTGTAACACGGCCAAAATTTCCGCCTGGAAGACGCTGCATACATCTGGTAACCTAAACGACTTCTCTACACTCAGCTGCTCCGAGAAGACGCCAGCGCCAGTGCCGCATTCCATTTTTGATCCATCCATATAAACGGAAATTTCCCCTTCACGTATTACTCTATTGTTCTCCCAGTCCACTCTACTAGGATAAGCAATTTCGTATGGCTTCCCAAAATCCAACCCCGGAATTGAGTGGTCCGTACTAATATCTGCAGCATGGTGTAACGACTCGAATTGCTGGGGTAGGCTCATCGGGCGCCAGGGTTCGTTACAAACATTTCTTGTTTTGACTTCAACTATTTTATTATATTAAAGGTTATAATTCATTATGTAATTCGGTAAATTCAAATAAGTATTATGTATTATTTGTCTAATACGCTTCGGTTTCCTCGGTCCTATAACGTCTCTGACTTCGTTATCCTCTCGTTGCTGCTCGGCTCGGTACTTCTCGGGTGCTTTGCGTGGTTTCGTGCGTTTCTTGTGGCATTTGCTACGCCGCATTGCGCTGACTGGCGTCGTTCCATTTTGTCTATGGTTCTCACAAGTTCGATGTTGCTCGCTTGACTCGGCATCCTCCCGCTTTGCTTCTTGTTCCTCTGTGTTGCCTCGACCCCTCCTGTCTACGTCCCTTGGTGTCGCCTGGCGCTTCTTGTGCTCAATGTCTTCTTGGTACCCTTTGCTCCGTTGCTCCTGGTGCATTGCGGTGCTTGCCTTCTTCTTGCGAGTGTTTCCCGTAGTTCTGGCGTTGTTCGTCGTACTGTCCGTGGCTGATTGTAGCTCGGCTATTTGGAACGCCTCTGCTTGCCTTCCTTCGGTCTCTGTGCGTCATCTCATGCTTGTGTCCTTTTACGTTACGTCCTTTCCGGTCCAACTTGTGTTGTGTTGCGTAGTTCTGCGTGTCGTTGTTCTGCGCGTTGCGTTGCTCTGTTGCCCTACGTGTTATGTTACTCTATACGTGCGTAGCTTCCTTCGTTGTCTTGATCTGTGCGTACCGTCACTCTGTGCGTTGCTGCGTTGCGTTGCTCTGCGTGCTATGTTACTCTGTACGTGCGTAGCTTCGCTCGTTGCCCTGCTCTGTGCGTACCGTTGCTCTGGATGTTGCGCGGCTCTGTGCGCGTTTTGCTCTGTGTGTTACTTCTGTTGTGTCGTTCTGCGTTGTTCTGCGTGTCGTCGCTCCGTGAGTGTCGTTGCTCTCTGTGTCGTTGCTCGGTGTGTCGCGTTGTGCTGCGTTGCTCTGTGTTGCTCTGTGTGTCGAAGTTCTGCGCGTTGCATTACTCTGTGCGTCGTCGTTGCTCTGTGCGTTATTTGCTCTGAGTGTCGTTGCTGCGTTGCTTTGCGCGTTTCGTGTGCCGTCGTTGCGTTGCTCTGTGCGTGGCGTTGCGCTGTCCTGTGCGCGGCGCTGTTCATGGTGTAGCGTTACCCTGCTGCCCTGCGCGCGGCGCTGTTCATGGTGTAGCGTTACCCTGCTGCCCTGCGCTTCGTTGTGCGTCGTCATGGCGTTGCGCTGCTCTTTGCCCTGAGCGCTGTGCTGCGTTGTGCGTCGTCGTGTCGTTGCGTTGCTCCATGCGTTGCGTAGCGGTGCTTCCTCCGGACCTCGGTTACGCGGGCCTTCTTCGTCGCTGCCTCGTTGTTGCGTCGTCAGGGTCCCGCTGCGTCGCCTGCGTTGTTCTCGATGCCGCTCGTCTGGTGCCCACTGTACCGCTGCTTTGCCTGGACCTCCGTCGCTTGCGCTGGCTGAGTTTGGCTCCGTATATGAATATTCACGGTAACCGGTTGGCCGTTCTATATTTTAGGCGAACTCACAAGAGCCACAGACCCTAAATAGATTGGCATGGCCGGGGCAAGCCGTACTCTGCCGTCGAGACTTTCGAGGCTATGCTTGGCGAACTCACAAGAGCCGCAGACCCAAGGCATAGGTCGATTTCTCGGGCATGGCGTCAGTTTCCATTTTGGGAGGAGTTTTTAGGCTCGACCCGCGGCTACTAACTACGCCGCCAACTAGCCAACTTGTGTTCGATCGTTTTGGACTATATACTGTCCAGAACATGCACTGGTTGCGAATTATACCAAAAAGTAAAAAGTGTATGGTATTTATTTTTTATTTCTTTATTCCGGTTTTCCAGCATTGCGCTTGAGTGTAACGTAAATTTGACATCAAATTTCCGTCATTACAATGGCTTCCCATGAAGCTAAGAATGGAACTGTGCCCCTTAGAGCTTCTCCTAAAAAGGGCACAGCTCGATAGCCTAACTGCTGTATTTGCCGCTACCTGTTTTACAAAGATGTCCAATGGCAATAGATGCAAAAACACCTCCAACGCGGCAGTAGGAGTTGTGCGAAGGGCCCCCGTGATCATAACACAGGCAGTCCGTTGCACTCCTTCCAATTCCCTGTGATTGTACTTTTTATCCATGGCTTTCCACCACACCACTGCCCCATAAGTCAGAATAGGTCTCACAACCGCCGTGTACAACCAGTGCACTATATTTGGTTTAAGCCCCCAGCTTTTCCCCACAGTTTGCTTACAAGCGAAAAGCGCATTATTTGCCTTCTTAACGCGCTCCTGAATATTTAATTTCCAGCTGAGCTTCCTATCCAGAATTAGTCCCAGATATTTAGCTTGTTCCGATGGTCTAAGCTCCACGCCTTCGAGCTTCGGCAGCCTAAATGCCGGAATTCTATGCTTCCTTGTGAATAGCACCAATTCAGTTTTAGAAGCATTCACCCCCAGGCCACTTCTTCTAGCCCACTGGCTGAGTGTGCGAAGTGCTGATTCCACAATGCTCGTCAGCGTATCCAAAAACTTGCCCCTAGCGATCACTACAATGTTGTCTGCATATGCCACGACCTTTATTCCCTGTTTTTCAATTTCCATGAGAACCTCGTTCACAACAAGGAGCCAAAGAAGGGGAGATATCACCCCTCCCTGAGGCGTTCCCCTCGAGGCCTGTCTTCTAACCATGCCTTGTCCCATATTCGCAATCACGATTCTGGTATTCAGAAGAGCCGTTAGCCAACTTGCCAACGCCTCCTCTAGTCCTATGCTTAACAGTGCTACCCTAATTGCTTCCACTGTCACGTTGTTGAAAGCCCCCTCTAAGTCCAGGAAAGCTGCTAAGGCAAATTCCTTATACTCCAGGCTAGATTCTATAGACCACACTACCTCGTGCAGGGCTGTGTCTACAGATTTCCCTCTCATGTAGGCATGCTGTGCGCCCGACAGCATCCTATTTCCACATAGATTCCGAATGTGCGTTTCCAAAAGCCTTTCAAGTACTTTGAGCACAAAGGACGATAGATTGATGGGTCGAAAGTCCTTTGTTGTTGTGTGGCTGGGTCTGCCGGCTTTCGGGATAAAGACGACACGCGCCTCCCGCCAGGCATATGGGACGTACCCCACCGAGAGGCAGCTCCTATAAATAGTGCTTAGCCATTGTCCTTGCTTACTTAGGATGACTTAGGCTCACTAGAACACTTAATTACTATAGCCAACTGTACTTGGAAAAGGATATTATTTCAGAAACTACCCTCTTGCAATGCCGTGCCACAAAACGGCTCATCGAGGAACGGAGGCATCTTAAAATCAGCAAGTAAATATCAATTGGTGTGTATCAAAAATAAATCATATTTCATAGAACTCGCAGAATTCGAGCCAATAAAATGCTACATTACGTAATTATATTGCAGAAAATATTTCAAATATCAATTCGACATTATTAAATTACCGAGCGAATGAAGGAAATAAATACGAATATATTTGCAGTATCGGTGGAGGTCTTGCAACAAGGTAATCGTCTTCTTATATTTTCTACCCTCTTATTGAAAAGTTCCAAAACGAAATTTTCTTGCTTCAGTAAGCATGTCCTAACCGCCATTAGCGAATATCATAGTCTTCAATAAATTCCAATTTACTCGAATTATGCTTTGAAGTAAGCAATAACCCAAGTCAGTTGATTTTCCCCGAAATTTAACATCATACATATATACGAAATTGGAAGCACAGGACTATAAGGATACCCCGTATCTAACCTATAACATTAGAAAGTACGAAAGTGGTACTGATGGCACATTCTCGTTGCCTTGGTGTACGGTTTTCTGATTTTCGGTACATTATTCGAGGGATGCCACGTAGCATAAAGACGGCATAAAACCGCAGGCGAGCATATTTACATTTTAATGGAAAACACAAAAGTTTTCACGTCGATATGAGTATATTTCGCAATAGCAAATGAATAAATGATGGATATAAATGAGATTATGTATAGTAAAAGTAGCTTCTTGTCTTGTTTCGGTTATACTTATAGATGAAATCAGGATTTCAGCTCCATGCAAGAGAAGATACCTCAAGGCTAATATGGTTTTTCAGCTTCGTCTTCTTAGATGAAGAGTAGAGTACTCGCCATGCCGTATAAATATGTGGTTATTCAGACGTAATAACTTTGAACGTCTGTTTTTGTCGAATTTCCAGTTAATAAGGTGTATTATTTCGTTTCAGCGCCCAGCGTTGGGTTATTGCATTCTGACCCGAGTGTAATTTCAAAAATAGGGGTTCTTACTGGAACTGCTGTGTATGTTGCTTTCAATTTGCAAGCAAGCCATTGTTTAGCCTGCTTTGATTGTTTATGAACACAAATGGCGGTTAACTAAATGATATTAATAGATTATCATTTAACTTGTTTGCAAATAATTAATTTCCTAAAGCCATTTGGTGCTTGTATCGACTCAGCCAATTTTACATTTCGACCTTGACCACGCCCCCAAAATTTGACCCAAAAACAAAATGTTTGAGTTGGCCGTGGCGTCAGCCCTTCAGTTGCACCACGACTTTACCCGTTTCTTGGACGTTGCTCCGAAAAACAGTAAAGTTGCGCCCAGACCGTTTGCAGATTATTATTTTTTGTTTCAGTTTCAATAGAATCATTGGGGGTGAAAAATCAACATAACTTGTTTTGGGTTATATGTCAAAAAATTTTGAAAGCTTTTTGAAATAAAAAAAAAATGTTAGCTCATCAGACCTAAGAGATATCTCGAAATTCGTCAAAATAAAACCAATTAATTTACACCCTATTAGGGGTTGAGTATTGTAGAATCTTCAAATTAATTTTAAGACGATTATATACACAGCCCATGGATTTGATGGAATTCGTGAAAACTTGCATCCTTGGATGATGAAAGTCGAAAAATGTTTAAACTATTTTTTTGCGATTATATTATTCAAAACCCCTTAGAAGTAAAAGCTAATTCCATATTGTAACGTTAGCACGTGCTTCTTGGTTGATAGTCTGATGATTTACTGTTTATTCTCTCCATTAATTTCTCAATATTATGTAAATTTATGATACATTTCTTATTAGACCCAAGAAATGTGTCTAAATTCGTCAAAACGTACATAACTACCTTAAAATTTCGGAACAATTTCCGGACATTTAGGTACATATATAAAAAGTCTGCAGAAGTAAAGTCAATTCAATATCTCGCCAGACCTAGCAGATACAGCAAAATTCGTGAAAACGTGGAAAACAACCCTTCAACAAACCGACTTTATTATTTCACATCCGTCCGAAAATGCAAATATGATTACTTAAACTTGCATTTCTTTTGTAGGACATATATATATAGGTATAGTTAAGAAGTTTCAAATTAAAAAAGCATCTACAATCCCGTTCCTTACTTCATCTTTCAAAATCTCTTTCTAGGATACCCTATGGAAGCTCTATGCAGATATCAACTTTTAGCTTTCTATCCTTAATGGGTTTAATAGGTTTCGAGAAATAACAACAACATTTTTTTTTCACCCGGTCTCACCCTCACTACCTACACCCCAACCCCTCTCATAAAGACCTACTGGGTGTAACTCCTACAAACATATCAAAATCAATTGGGAAATGAATTTGATATTTTTGGAAAAATACTTTATTATTAAAATAATAATTTAATTGTTATCTCCCTCATCTCTGTACTATACTGGTCCATCAAAACGTATACAACCCCTTTATATTTCACCCGCATAAGGGTTGAACAGTATTGAACAAAATGACGAACAAGTAAGGCGAAAATGATTTAAACATATGCAAATATAACCTATTGTAAAATCAAAACATAATCAATATATAAAATTTTAAAGTCATAGCTTAAACCGTTCAGAAGTTATCGGCCAATATTCTTGAACACGTCTTTCAAGGACTTTTCGTATGGCAGCTACACGAAGAAGTATAATATGATTTTGCATGTTAACGAACTTAGCTCTACAAATTAAAACAAACATCCAGATTCTAGTTCCAGTTGGTGTGAGGGAGAGGGTGCGTTTTAAACGGAAAATTCTGTTTTCTAGATCTAAGGAGTAGCTTATACAAAGAAGCTCAAACTTGAGCTCATCTTGGTAGAACTATGATAGGGGAACCATTTGGTGGGGTAAAAAACTTTGGATTACTACAATATCTTCTGAGCTAAGAACGTGACTGCGATATGATTTTTTAGTTAAGTCAGTTTAGTTAAACACTATAATAATTTCGTTAGTTTAGTTAAATACTAAGTTCACTACACAAGGATTTTGTGAAAATTTTCCTTGAATTCATTTCCGTTTATTGCTATAGTAAAGCTTGTAATACACTGTAAAAACATTGTAAACTATTTCACTATAATTTGACTGAATTTTTGATCAAATTTGTTCAGTCAAATTTCAAATTTGACTAACTTAAGTTATCTGTTCTCTATACTAGTACTTATAAACTCGTAGGTAGAAGAAAAACTGGAATCAATATTGTATAAACTTAATTATTTACAATAATACTGGAGGTTTGAAGTTTGGAGAGAATGGAGCTAATGAAACACTAATGGAAATAACGAATTTATCCAGCAAATAATACAATTTCCAAATATTTCTTTATTAATTCGAAACAATCAAAGCGATTAGCTACGGTATATCAAAAAAAGATAAGCATAATGCAATTTATTGTGGCCTCGAGCAAGTTCTACCATGTGTACATTTATTAACAATAATAGTCCGTGTAACATAATTGCCTGAAAGTCAATGTCATCTGTTTATGGCATCGATAGTATGCTTCAATTACATTATTCACCTCCCAAACTCCACATGCTGCCCTTATCCCCATAGTTACGCCTACAGTAGTAATAAATGGGTTACATAAATTGCTTGTTCGTTTCCGTATAACATTCGAGTGCAGTCCATAAATTTTAGTGATTTGTTAATTTTGTCTCCTCGAAATCGGTTGATTTGTTTTCGGCCAGTTGAAAGGACATGAACGCCTATCCGCCCTGAAAACTAGGATTACACCAATAATTACCAGAATGAGGCCTTAGGTAATGGTATATTCGAATTATTGGAAATTAGTACAATATTTGTCAAAATTGTCCAATAAAATAAATCATTATTGTTGAACAAAACGTAAAAAAAGCTTTCTTCAAAGAGGCGTCGAATACGAAACATGCTTTCCAGTATGTGATTGGTGAAAATGCAGTTGTTTGATAAAAACCAAAAAATTTAATTTAATAACAATTAAGTATTGTGAAGAATCTGAGGACACCAAAGCTACAATCAAGCTATTTCGGTTTTCATATCTGTTGAACGGTTCATTCCAAAAATTTGAAACTTGGTTTTACTATTTTGGCACATGTATAATCTGCGGTAGATATAGGAATTTGAAGAATGGAGAGTGAAGGTGAACGTGAACCAAACGAGGGAAACGGTGCAAGTGAACCACCTAAATGGGAACTGTCTGGTCCGTCAATGTAGAAACAGGACATTTTGAACCACTATACATTCATAGAAGTCGAACCATCGTGGGAAAATACGTGAGAACAATCAACGGTCTTGGTCTAGTCTGAGTGGCTTAGTGGCTAGACCACTTGCCTTCCATGCACCTGGTACCAGGTTCGAATCTGCTTGGCGACAAATAATTTTCGAGATTGGATTGGGTGCCTGACTACCAGTTCACTCAGCCGTAAATGAGTACCTGAGTTAAAATCGGGGTAATAATCACGGACGAGTGTGTTTTTTTTTTTTTTTTTTAAGGATTCTGAACTGGATTTAGGTGGTTAGCCTTTAATACACTGTAGTGTACAATCCAGTCAGCTTAGGGATGGGACGTCAGAAATCGGGCCGGGTATGGCAGTGTACTAGTTGGTGTTAATAATTTTTGAGTGCTATTTGGCTTTGATGTGATCTACCAGAACAGCAATGTTTCCTATAACAAATCAGCTGTTGCGCAATTGATTATTATTATCAACGGTCTTGGCGAAACAGGGTGAAACAATTCTATCATTCATTCAAGGAATCCTTTGCGAATCGAAGCATATAACGGATTTTATGCTACAGGCTTTTGAACGAGACTGGAAATTACATGTAGCATACAAAACAGAGTTACTTTAATTTGTTTAGAATGATTTTATTATAGAATATTTTAATATTACTTAAAATGCCATTGTAGCACATCTTGACCACATGTTTATGTTCGTAGTCAGATAACTTCTGGCCATTCGCCCAATCTCACGTGTAACACAACGCTTCGTTTTCATGGAGTGAACATAAAATTCTACATTTTTATGGTCAAGGATAACAACAAGTTTAATACAGTGCAGATGGTCGTCTTTTCTTTTACGTGAAGCCAAAGCGGGTGGTAGAAGGATTTAAGCTTGATTGGGAAATGTGTTTGTAGGTTCATTTCGACGTTAGCCATATCTTTAATATCCCCAAGTAACCCTTCCAGTTAGTGCCTTCAACATTGGTGCCATATGGTGCTAATTTTATTGTTGGCGTACATTTCATGCTCATGTCGTTTACAGCTCTCCGCGCTTTACTTTATCCAAGCCATTATGGATTGTAATTAACCCTTTTTAGAATTGAACTCAGAGATCAGAAGGATTTCAACGTTATTTCGCTAAAACATATGGCAGTGATTATATTACACCAATCAAAAGTTAGTAATATGTCCTTAACTTTAATACAAATTTAAAGTATTGATTTTTCATGATTTCGTAGATATCCTTCTGGATAACACAAACTTCGTAGGCTTGAATTATGTTGTTGCACTCATTGCACAATAAAAAAAGAACCCATTTTAACACGTTTATGCCAAAAAGGTAAAATTAAGATGCTCCTTCAAATAGCTTTCCAAATTCGTAGCGACTCCAAAAAAAGAGGGTGTGCAGCGGAAATGGTTTCTGAGAAACAAGAACCAAAAAATCTTTATGCCTACCAAACCTTCTCCTCATACCACCGCTTGTGAAAAGTTCCAGCGTCTTTACTTTTTGTGAAAATTGTATGACCAAGAGATATGTCGAAATTCGTCAAAACATGTGTGTTAGTGGCTAGAGCACTTACCTTCGTTACACCTGGTACCAGATTCGAATCTGCTTGGCAACAAGTTATTTTCGAAAATGGGAATAGGACTAGCAGTTCACTCAGCTGTTAATGAGTTCCTGAGTTAAAATCGGGTTAATAATCACGGACGAGCGGAATTCGTCTTTTAGTATCGAAAAATCAATATCTAAACTGCAGAAATGAGTTCAATCTCTTGAAACATTTGAGAGATATGACAAAATTCGTTAAAGTTAAAAAATATTATGTATACTAGCCGCGTACCACGGCTACGCTTTCTACGCTCACGTTGTTCCATCGCCCCTGTTACTCCCGTTTATCCATTGGTTCTGTTTCTCCCGTTGATACACTACTCCCGTTTTGGGTACTCTTTCTCAGCTCAAGGAACAGGAGACATTAATGCAATTTTTAATTTTTAATTTTTCACTTTTCATTTTCCATTTTTCATTTTTCTCTTTTCATTTTTCATCTTTCCTTTTTCATTTTTAGTTTCTAATTTTTCTCCATTCCCCATCCACCATCCTCCATCCACCATCCTCCATTCTCTATCCACCAACCTCCATACTTCATCCACTCAAATGTTGAAACACCTCGCGAACCACCAATTTCGGGAATATATAATTATGTTCTCGACCTGTCCGGTAGTCTCGAGAATGTCCATGCAAAATTTGGGAGGGAACGGTTCACAGGTGTAGATTTTAAACGCGCTCCACCAAAAAACTGACTGTTCACCGTGGTTCGCAAGAAATGGCAATCCAAAGTTTTTAACTACCACGCCTGAAATTACTTACGGTATACTATGCCTACCAGCAATCTTCAAGTTTAAATTTTGTATCCTGAAGCGTTCAGAAGATATACATTTATGTACATTCTAGAATTTTTCGAAAACAATCTATTTCTATTGTTGTCTCCCCGCTTCAATATCCATCCACTGAAGACGATGCCTCTATCCCAGGTCTATTATAGTTTTAAGTTCCAACTTTCCAGGTGAAGCTGTTTCTGAATTACATATAATGTTGAAACCAAAAATTTTCGGCTATAATCCACCCTACACTACCTCACGCTCCCATAAGTGACTCGTTGAAGAAGTTCACTCCGTCTACCGAATAAAAAACATTGAACTTAATTGCCCGAACGGTTTTGTGAGCTACGAGCTTTAATTATATTTGGGTACGGCGTAAAGACGGACAACATTTTTGTTTACTTTGTAGGAATTTACTTGTCCTAAAACGATATGTTTTCTCAATAAATAGAATTAATCTAGTTTACAGACTGCAGTAGATTTCATTCAGACGATTCCGCATTTTGTTCAAAAGACCTCCTAGAAGTGGCTCCTAGCGTGTCTGTTCCAGCTTTGATTCTTACAAGCTTAATGTGAAGCATAGCATAGACATCATTAATGCAAGCGAGCTGCCTACTAAGTCGCACAATTTACCGATATATTAAAATTCCTTAAAACGCCATTAATTTAACGTAAAACAGCCGCATTCTAGCAAACACAACTAAATCCATTCATCAGACATTACAAATTCCACGAAAAACAGCAGCATGTACGGCATGTCCTTATTACGTCTCGGAAGGATCAAGCGGGTGACTGACTTCTGTACATGGTATCGTTAATAGCGAATCTGGGCGGCGTAAAGGGTTCAATTTGGGGCATCCTTACGCCCCAAGATTCAACAAAACCATCTTTTCACTTTACAAAAGGCGAATAATTGCGTTAAGTGAGATTCTTATCATGTCATCACGATCTTAAAACAAAACCCGCGACTACATTCCGTTGAATAGGACCCTGGGCAATTATGTTCCAAATGAGACTGGATTAGGGTTCGTGTCTTCATTTTTACAGAGCAATTCTACCCCATCGTCGTTCAAAAAGTTTTCTAGTCACGGTTTGTCTCACCCTAACCTCCTTCTCCCTGATTAATTCGAAAAAATCAGACAAAGGTTGAACGAAAAGTGTGGAGGATAGGGTGCGGGAGGACATTAAAAATTACTTTTAATTATTCGAGGAATTCGAGAGTTAGCCCAATGAATATTTCATCAGATTTGTATGTTAAGGTTGCCATGACTAATGAGCTTAAGGGATTACGTACAGAGCCTTATTGTTGTTTACTCTTTTATTTAAGCTTGGGGAAATCCTCATTTATGCTTCTTTTTTTCGTCTTCTGTCTGATTATGCCCTTACTTTTTGCTCCTCTGATATGTCCCGGAATTACATAGTAAAATAAAAGGATAGAATACGACTCGTAAACCACCCCACATACAAAGGGCCTAAACTGAAGAATCCTGGCGAATCGAAAGCATAAGAAAGCCAAAATGAGATGAGATAAGATGAGATTTGTTGTCTCTATTTCAAGGATTTTTATCTTACGACAAAGGACAACATCCTGATAAGTATATTTGATATGTAATGACATTTCGACGATGGCTTATTATTATAAATTTGTTTTATGAGGTGTCAAAGCAGTATGAAGGATTTCTTCTCGGATTTGTATCTAATAGAAGCGTACCTTTGAGAGAAAGTTTTTGTGAAATTTCAGAACTATCTACGACATAACATCTTGACTTTTAGTTCTACTTAAATTTGGAAAGCTTATTAAATTTGGAAAGCTTATTACTTTGTACACGTATTGTTACTCCATTTATCTAGTTACAATCCTGATACGAAATTAAAAATGGAGGATATTGTCTTTTATTTTCGAGTGGTAACTATTTATTACTTACTATGGCCCGGTATTTCAATGTAGAGTTAACTTGTAAGTGGTCAGTTAACCAAAACCTCTCGAGTAAACTTTATATGGAAATACCAGACCTACAAGTTAACTTTATATTGAAATACTGGGCCTATGAGGTTTTTATTCAATTCAAGCAGAATAATTACCATATGTGTCAGTGGCCTCATATATACCGCAATCGTTAAAACGTTTTAAGCTGTTCTCAGTATTAAGTTACTATGATTGCCGTTTATACCTCCTGGCCTGAGCGAACTAAGTTAAACCACTTTGCTTTAAACGCCATGTATTTGAAGTTAACATGCAGGTGAAATGTCACATGTCGAACAGATATTCCAATTGAGTTTAGCAGGGTTAACCATCCAGTTGGTAAATACCTTGGATAAACTGTATGGACATAACTACACGTAGTTACTCTTTATTGCATGTAGCGATGAAACTCCATTGAAAATGTAAAGAATTACAAAGGCTTCTTCAATAATTTTGAACATGCTGTCTCTATATTGCATATAGACTTAAATTTCCGTACAAAATGTATTGATTTCCCACGACTATTCTAGACTATTGGGTGCAAATACCTGCTACAAATTGAATTAAACGCAGGGCGCCATTTGTGAAAAAGCTAAATTAGTGGAAGTTTAGTGTTGCCATAATGCTATTTCAACTGTGCTCCGTTTAATTTAGTCAAGTTATAATCCACATGCGGAACTGGACTTTATTCCACGCGTTTACATCGCTTCTTAATACTCCTTTACTGTTAATACGGACTATGTTAATACTGGTGTATACGAGATCCACCGTTTGCGGGAAGAACGAGAAAAAATCTGCCAAGAGTCTGGGCGAAACTTAATTATTTTTCGGATCAAAGTTCGGGAAGCGGTTCAAATTTGGTCGCTCCAAAATGCTTATGTCACTGCCAGATATAACACATGACTTGCGTAATTGGGTCATACTCTGGGACGCGGTCAAAGACGTAGATTTGGAGAAATCTTGAAAAGTTAATTTTGTCCTTAGGATAGAAATTAGAATACCTAAAATTGAGGTTCTTAGTCGATTAAACATATAAAAAGGCAGTGTAGACGACTCGAATTAAGGTACATAATTTCTTATATAATCAAAGATACCTAAGATATGGAATTTCATTAAGATCATTTAGGCCGTTGTAGTCTTCGACTCAAAAAATGATGCCATTTGCCCAGACTTACCGCTAGGGTATAAAATATCGACATAACCATATCAAAAAAATTCTACAAAATGTGGATTATATAGAAAGTCCGTTAAAGCTAAAACTAATTCGTTATTTCATCAGACCAACAGATAGGTCGAAAATCGTAAAATACCTACACGCACATTTCAGATCCCCTTTTGTATTGAATATTGTAAAATTCTGAAATCACGTTTTGGGCGATTGTATATAAAACCCTATAGAATAAAAGTGAGTTCGATACATGTATTTTTGAACCCAACAAATAATGTCGGAATTTGTGAAAACGATTTGAAGTACAGTGAGTACTGCTTATTGTAATCCCGGATATTGCTATAATCCGGGTTTTGTTATCAAAACAGTTGGGTCCCATTCTCCACAAACGTTCGTTTTTCATTCGTTCGTCTATTGTTATAAACCGGCTAATGTTATTGTTTTTGGCTGGCCCCAAAGTGATTACAATAAGCGGTAGGGGAAGGTGCTGTACCTCGGACCGGATTTTACATTAACCCTTAGATCTATATGAAAATGAAAATTAGGGAATAGTACATATGAAAGCTTATTTGTTTTTCCAAAAAATTAATTATAGCTTGAACTGCTGTGAGTAAATTTGATGGATCCTGAAACGGTTTTTGGAGTGAACCTCAAACGCTGCTAGTTGTACCTTGGACCTTATAAAAAGAATTCAATTTTAAAGTCGAAATTCTGAGTAATAATATAACGTTCTTTTATTTAATTTAATTTATGTTTTTATTTAAAAAAAAAAAAAAATCTAGTAAAGCTATAAATTGTAGTTCAGTTTTGCTCAGGTCGCCATCGTAAGAAATTAAATTAAAAAAAAAAACAAGAAAAACTCATAATAAGAATAAGCAACTTTAGAAAATGCTTTCTCGAGCTGAAATAAACAGTAGTGTAAAAGAGGATTCGCTGTTGTCTGCTTCGAAATCTCCCCCATTACCTCAGCGTGTGTAATTTCAGCAAGAAAGTCCCTTTTGTTAACAATTTTTTTTTTAATGTATGTACACAGTCCTAGGTACAACCAAAAAAACGTTCCAAGGTACATGCCATCACTCATTACTTCAAACATATTTTTTTAATTATTTCTAATGGTAAGGAAGGATTAAATTTACGGTCAAGTCCACGATGAATAAATTGTCTTACGAGTTAAAACTGCTATATAGCAGAAATTATTATACACGACTTAAAAAAAAAACAGTAACTGAACTAACAATTAAATACCTTTATGTCCAAAAATCACTTCTTTTGTTTTATCTTAATCTATTTATCTTCTAGGCTCGCTTTAATAAACTGAAACCAAAGCCTACGCATTTGGCAAACTTTCCTTGAAGAAACCAGCTAAAGTTTAGTTGCAGTTGACGTTTGGACTGAGATACATTCGGTCCAAGGTACAGCACCTTCCCCTACTTACTGCAGTTGCATAACCTTAGGGGTTAAATATTGAAAAAAGTGAAAAACGGCTTCTTGACGATTTATATTATATATATAAATATAAAGAGCATGCACGTAACATTAATTCGAATTCTCGGCAGATCTTTATTTGTGATTATTTTTGCCTAAATTGCTTTAGCATTATATAAACATACATACATATATCATACATACCAACTTTGAACTTCGTAGCATACGCCCGTTCTAAGATAGAAAAAACAACGCAGTACTGTGAATTATCTATCAAAAACATTATTTTTCTAGGATGCCCATATAGTAAAGTCATTAATACTTTTATTTTATTAATTCAATAATACATTTTTTTTTCACGTCATGACTAGTAAAGATGAAAAAGCAAAAAAATTTAATAGACCTCTAGCAGAAAAATTTTTTTGAGTAGAGGGTGTAAAGGATAAAAGGGGTGAGGGAGGGTGGAAAGGAAAAGGCTTTGATTTATATATCTCGAGAGCCTATTTTGATATTAAGCTGAAACTCGGTATTTAGATAGAGCAATAGTAGTATCATGTTGGAAAAATATATTTTCTTTTGGGGGTAGTATGGTTCCGAAGTGGGGGTGTTTTTCCTAACTATAGAACTTATGCTAGAAAGTTGAAACTCGGTATTTATATGTAAATCAAGTAGGAAAGTAATTTAGATAAACAAATGTGAAATATCCATTCGGAGTGGGGTCGAAAAAAATTATCAGTAATAATCATATCTATTAGGTTTCCCCAAATAGTATACCATATTAATGTTTTATTCCACGGCTTCTTCATATAAATACCTAGAACGCGTTTTCACGATTTTAAAACCCCAATTCGTCATACATATGTGTTAATTCTCATAAGGAAGTCAATTCGTTTTTACTTCTATGGGTTTTCGAAAAACTGAAGAACCGGTAACTTCTTTAATATAATGCAATGTTATTTAGAAAAATATTTTACCTGTAGTATATTAGTGCTGAAAGGTGTGTACGGTTAGAATTTCATCAAGATCATAAAAAAATTGTTTAGTTTGTAGTAGATGTTCGTGACATTTTTTAGAAGTAAAAAAAAACAAAGAGATCTTGAAGAATTCATGAAAACATTAATTTATTTATTTATTTATTTTTCTTAGCTGCAGCCTAAAGATTAGACAGAGCTAGATAGGCGCCTTGTAAGCTAAGTACATGCGGCGCTGATTTACACAGGGGTTTTTTCCACATTATTTTTTAATGTTCGTATTTTTAAATATTGTTATTGGAAAAATAGGTCGATTAAATTTGGTTTAAAATATTTAGATGGGAGAGGAGTTGAAAGAGTTGGGAGTTTGAGGTTTGTGTTGGGTTTAAGAGGACATCTAAGAGGGGATGTGATGGTGAAAGAAAGAAGAGGTTTCTGGGCATTCTTCGAGGATGTGCTTTGTGGTAAGTCTATTTTGACAGTGCGGGCATGATGGTGAGTATTTTCTTAAAATTAGGTATCCTTTCGTCAGCCAAGTGTGACCTAATCTTAATCTGACTGGAATTGTGGCTAATCTGCGTGGCATGGTGGGGTCGTAGACTGGATATAGAGTCTGTGACCAGTGAGACTTTAGAAAGGTTGTGCTATGGGCGCAGATTGCAACAATAACAATAACAATATTTTTGCCACATTCCTATTTTAGGCATACGATATCTCACTGGGCTTAAAATATTTCAAGGAATGAAAGATATTTAATTCTTTTTACCACCTTAGGAATGGAATTTAAAAAAATACTTTTTTAAAAGAAGCATGCCTACAGAGTAGGTTGTTTAATTCACTTATTTCGTGGCTTTGTGCAAAGCCTGAATTAGATTACCACGGCAGCGACAGCAACAGCGACAGCAAATTGATTTCATTGGTCGAGAGCGATCAGCTGATTGAGTGACAGCAGCAAAAACGTCGTGCTGCCGAGTCATTTCCAATTCTAAATTTGCTGTTGCTGTTGCTGCCGTGCAATCTAATTCAGGCTTAAGGCGTGATTTAAAATTTAAAAAGAAAATAATGTTTATAAAGTGTGAAGGCTTTAAAACAAATAAATTAAATTTATAAATACACATGTATAATGTTTGATACTTTCTACCCTTATTAACCTAAATCCTGTTTTTTTTTTTTTTTTCAAATATCTGAATGATCCCATTGTATTTTTCAAATTGTCGATTGTTGTGTCCTTTGCACTTTAAGAAAACTTCTGAGAATTCATCATTTATATTATCAATAAATTAATAAGAATTATAAGTAAACATAAACATGTAGTCTGGGTGGCTTAGAGGCTAGAACACTTTCCTTCGGTCGTACTAGGTTTGAATCTGCTTGGAGACAAGTAACTTTCGAGAATGTGATTGGGTGCCGGACTACCAGTTCAAATGAGTGCCGAAGTTACGATCAGGGTAATAATCACGGGTGAGCGTGTAGCTGGCCTCTTTACCTCCTAGTGTTCCGTTGGTCTCGTAATGAAGTAATTCTAGCATTACTTCAAGTACTAGGCCCGATTTGGACTGTTGCGCCATTGATTATTATTACTATAAACATGTCACATTTTTATAGTACCTACATATTAGTTATTCTACACTGTGTAATTTTACACACATTTTTAGAAATTGATTTCAGCACTTGTGTGAATTTCCGTAGTAATAGAAAAAACTTTATTATCAAAATATTAAAGTAAAATCACAGGTTGATAATAGCAATTTTACTGCTCTCAGAGCAGTGTCTAATCCAAAATTAGTAAAAATTTTTTACTGTGTACGTCTTTAAACAATTATAAAATAAAATGAAATTTGCAAACCACTTGTAATTTTTATATTAACATCCTTTTAAATTATAGCAACCACAATATTGATATTAGAACTTTTCTGAAAATTCTGAAATTCCATAACCTTTCTTCCACACAAGTAGGTATATTAACTTTAACTACAGTAGAAAATTTCGTACCACTAAAAATTAAGGACACTTCCCTATTGTTGCATTATTTAGTGGACTTTCTTTCACATTTCCTGTCTGCCCTAATTTATCAATTAAATTTCGGTAATTCTCCACTTTAAATAGCAGCCATTCTACATCCATGAAATGGTGGAGCCAAGTGAGAATAAATCGTTAAATTTGTCGTCCTTAAAAGAAATTAAATTACATGGTGTGGCGTGGCGTGGTGGCAAAACGGGCTAGAAACTCTTGAAAATCTCTAGAAAATAATTTGTAGGTGTGGCCCTGTTAACTTAACCGCAATTAGCGCAAGTACTTTTATCTCGAACACTTTCTTCATTAAAATTTCTCTTTTTCGTGGAGCAGCGGAGGATGTAATCCGCACCCGGTTTACTGAAGTTCAAAAAGGAAAAGCCGTATCCCTAAGAAACGAATGGGTTGCGGAGAGATAAGGACGTGTACGTAATTGTTCATATTTTAATAAATAAAAGTGTTTTTTCGTGGACTACCGACAGCCATCTTAACGGTTTGCAGGATTTGAAAGTCAGACTTCAAAAAGTTGGCGGTAAAATTTCTAACGAGTTCCGGGTAAATTAGGATGAAAGTGTTGAAAGCTTTTAGTTGTCGTTGAAAAGGCATAAAATAGGTGGTTGGCACTAAAAGCTTTTGGCAAGTTGTTTCGATTGTAGAGGTAATGGGAAATTGCAATTAACTTCAGATAATAACTACCAGGCCGCAGGCATAATTAGTCACTATTCTTACTACCATACTCACTATCTGACTACTGTTTTGTAATGACGAAGTACGTGATCACTTTTTGATGGAATTTACAATTGAATTTTGCTACGCTTTATGCTGCAGTCTAATTGGTTTCGTATATTAAGGGATGATGTGGAAATTTTAGTCTTAATAAGGAGGTTGCCTCTATAACTCTGGATACACCCTGCGCACACGTACTATAAGGACTATGACTATATGCAGATACCAGGTATGTACCGATCTTATTAGATGGAAATGCTTTTTGAAAATTTAGTAATATGAAAATAATTATTTTGATCAAATTTAATCATACTCCCATGTCATATACCGACTCACATTAGTGAGCAAATAAAACAATTGCGCAGTGTGTTACTATTATTTTGTATTTTCAAAGCTTATGCAAAATCTATAATAAGCTTAATCAAAGTAAAGTCACTGACTGCATTGCAGAAACAATTATAAAATAAATAGAATGCAATTATTAGCTTCTTACATTTCATTCAGTTTGTTTCTTTGATATTCTAGAATCGGAGAAACTATAATAATTACACATTAGACTTTTAGTGGTATAGTTGTTTGCATAAACAGTAGGTATGCAATTCCTGCCTAAAAACTACACTTACAACTCTTTAATATAGAACTGACGATCAAACGATTTGAAACTAACTAAACTAGACTATCGGCATACTTAGAACCTTATGAAAACAATCATTATTACAAAGCTGTGAGTTATTTATGACCTTACGCATTACCCACGAACCGTAACTAAACGAATACTTCATTACCAATGATTACCCAATAACAAAAATAATTGGACGGGCTTTTAAAGGTTCCTATTTGATCAATGTAGAAATTTGGTTTTTTCATTACTTCCTCTTGAATTACCGATAAGGCGAACAGAACCATTTACCGAGGGACATTGAGTTTTTGCTATTCTGTGAAAATTTTCCTATCCTTAATTCCCATCTTGCAGTTTCAACACGAGGAGGAGGGGGAGAGTTGTTTCTTGTTCTCAATTTACCACTTTCAGTGCGCTTAGTTTTCGACTTTCCTGCGGCAATACCAGTTATGCATTACTAGGTGAACTAGGTGACTAGGTTAATAATAATATTAATAATAATATTCCTTGGGATGAATTAAAGGAAGCATGGGTAATGACTTAATTTCGTATAAATACATATATGTATTTTGCGTACCATAAGATTATAAGAGAAAAAGAAGTCACTCTCTTTTGTATCTGGAATGATGCTTTGATTTTAAGCGCGGTAAAGTTTTGTAGAACAGCAAATATGTGTTAGTAACGTATTTCTCAGAAATTTTCGGCATTACAGATTTAATTGTTATTAGTCAGCTCTTGATAACGTTCATCCATCGAATTTATGTGTTCAATTCACACTCAATGAATCATTGGATATTAGTATTTTCACAGACAGCCAAGCGGCAATAAATTCCTTGGAATCGACCTCGACAACATCAAAGGTCGCCGTAGAATCTCTTAAGGAGATGGCCGAACAGTTCAATATTCTTCTGTGCTGGGTGTCAGGACTCAGGGATATTCCAGAGAACTGCATGGCTGACGAACTCGCTCGGCGCGGTACCACCCTCCAGACTTTGCCGGTACATGCAAACTGCTACTGAAATTGGACTGAATTGAGAAAACCAACTCAAGATGGGCAGATGGTACTACACATGAAGCTATATGTAGTGGAGATGGCGTGCAGCGACTTTTCTGAAGCCGCACGATTTCTTGCAAAGGACCGGCGATATTCACTATGCACGCCATCTCCACTACATATAGCTCTATGGTACTACATGTCACACTGCGAGACAGATCTGACCAAAGCTGGATCTAAACCGCTCTAAAAGTCTGACTCTGCTCAAAAGGGCGGACATCAGTAAAACAGTCGGTGTCCTAATCCTAACCGGACACTGTCTTATAGGTCGACATGCTGAAAGGCTCGGCCTCTTCTCAAACGAATTCTGTAGAAGCTGCCAGGATGAGGAGGAGGAAGAGACAGCCCTTCTCTTTCTCTGTACTTGTCCAGCTCTATCAGCCAGATGGAAAGCTCATCTCGGAGCGTACTTCTTCAACTGTCTTGGTGATCTTGCCACAATGGAGGTCGCGAGAATCTAACGCTTCATTACAAGGTCTAAAGGTTTGACGAGTAGAACCGGATGATCCTGTGGTATACCAACGGACCTTTTAGGTCTAAGTGTGTATTGATATCACGGACAGCCACGCCCACCTACCTACCCTAGCCGTGAGGAATATTTAATAGCGGCGTCAGTGGACGGAAAACCCCAACACGAAATCCTCGACTGTTGATTAATCGCTGACATTCTTGCCTTCGCATTCTTATACTTAAGGTTGATGGCATTGAAGATCACCTAATATTTCAACCAGTTTGGTGGAGTTTTCGGTTGTCTACTAGGATATATGAAGCTCAACACTAAGGGCGCGATATCGAATTCCGCCAATAGCAATTTTATTATTTTATTAATTGGCTATTTGTTTGAATCCATCCATCATCTATTTTAAACTCTCTCTCACATTAGTTTTCCTGGAAATATGAAAATATGAATGTTTTCCTTTTCTTGGATTCTACATAGCACTCAACGAAGTTTATATGGATGTTGAAGAATGCAAATTAAATTTTTAAAAAATTCAAAGGTTTTTTTTCACTAATCCCATTAATTAGTTCCTATTGCTTCGATAATTCCAACATCACATTGCTCTCCTTCGTCTAAAGCTAAAATCATAATAAACTAAAGAGAGCAATGAAGTGTAGAAACGAAGCCTATTAAGAACATCATTAACTGCAGATTTCTAACGAGTACTACCCCGTTACCTAGTTGCGCGCCAAACACTTGAAATCAAATTACGAGGGTAAAATTTAATTAAGGTGTAGAGTAGGAGTACTGAAAATTATAACGTCACGGCGCTAAGAAGCTAGGTACTTGATTATTCGGTTAGTGGGAGATCCTCTTTTGTAGGTATGCTCTATAGCGGGCGTGAACTAAGAGTGGGTGATGGTATATCAAACCGCTAAACTCCCATATTCTCGACTCGCATAATTTAAAAACCGCTATTTCGCAATTTGGTATATGTTCAGAGATATGTGAATCTACATCTACTAGGACACTGCCTAAGGTTTGTAAATAGTAGTTAAACGTCTTATTAACGGTGGTATAATATAGGTAGCATAATTCATAAGCAAAACATGTGCTTTGAGGCCGCATAGTTTCAGATAATAGTGCAGTACTCGTGGTACATTTTGGAAGTAAATTGGATCCAAAACAACATACATACGTGTGTATCAATATAAAGACCGAATAAAAAGAAAATTAAAATTGTGATTGATACTTTTGTTTTATCTTCGAAGGAACTATAAGCCCGACGGAAATCCTACTTAAGTCCTATTGTGAGCGTTTTCGCTGTGTTTTAATGCCGTACAGGAAACATTATTCACAAATAATTCCCTTATGATTCACTACGTAGCATTCATTATTAATGCTGTACTTTTAATGATTCATAATCGAATCATTAAAACATCGTTAAAAAGAAAGATTATCTAAAAATTTCCGAATTTATTCCGATTTCTACCAATTACTTTATTATTTTAATAGTAAAATTTGCTAGCCTGAAACAATTTTTTTACACGTTTTATGAGTAATAAGCACGAAAAAGGCAAACAAAATTATAAGCTATTACATAGATTTTTTTTAAAAGACAGGGTAGACCCCTTGAAGTGATCTCATGTTGAGGGGTGGGGGTGTGAGGGGTGAGATGGACGTTTTAGACGAAAAATTTTGGTTTCTAGATCTCAGCAATTATCTTAGGAAGCTGAAACTTGGAACTTGGAAAAATTGCTGATGTGGATGAATGGGTGGTTTGAAATTTAACTTAAAAATCAACCATGATTTAAATTTGAAATAGGTTAAAACTAAGGTCTTATAGAGACTTATTGAATAAAAACTTTATATGTTTGGTATGTTAGATGTTCCGAACAATCTACCATATATTCAAGCGCAGGAAAATATTATGTGAAATTTGTTTTCTTCGCCTATATTGTTATTACCAGGTTAATGTTACAGTTTTTGGCTGGTCCCAAAGGGATTATAATAAGCGGCAATCACTGTACTTGTTTAATTTAATGTATGATGGATCTCGTCGGAAAGATGAATTTAAAAGTATTTCAGCAAGAAATTTTAGTTTAATCTGGAAAATAGAATTTGTAAGCTGCACTGTCTTAAACAAATTGGAATTTTCAATCCAGTTTTTTGAATTTTAAAAGTATATATTTTCCAATCACGTTTACACGAAATTACTACTGTTAGTAGATTATTCATTTACTTTTCAATTGAACTGTAGGAACAATTTACATAAAAAGGTTCACAAAATATAGCAACTTTTTGTGTAAAATTAACTTTATTCATATATGAAATGAAATTTACATTTTTTTTCGTGTAATTCTACTTATCTATTTTAATTTTACGACGAAAAACATGTGAAATATGAAAAGTTGGACGCTTCGTTGAATTTTGATTTCCACTGAAATGAAAAAGTGAAACTGTGCCTTTGGTGGCAAACTGGCTACATGCGCTAAATCTATGCGGCAAAATCCAGAATTAACCGTGGGTTCGATTCCTACCTACAGCCAATGGTTTTATTAAGAGTATGTCGGTAAGAAATAATATTAGAAGTATAAATAAGTGTATTTTAAAAAGTGATATAATTATACACTACAAAAATGTGAAAGAGTCTAATTTTAAGAATTAGAAATTAACACAAAAGGAAAGTTATATCCCCACTTCCAAGGGAAGTATACTTTCAATAATTCGGAAAAGTGTATCTTTTCACCAATGTGATGGAACTCCGTTTCGGAGCTAAAATAACTTCATTTTTCTTAGTGTGTCAATTCAAAAGAGTATCCAGTAAATTTGCAGCTGACAAAGTTGAATTTACTGATTGCAAATAGAAATTTACTGACAGAAAATTGTAAATTTTTATATTAATTATTACATCACAAAGTAAATTTACTTGAAAACGTGTGGCATATATGCAAACTATTCAAAAACTCTAAAATTAAAATTGGATTTGTTTTACTGTGTAGCATTGAAATAGGATCTAGATAAAGAACTAATTTTGAATTTTGATGATTTTTAAACTTTGATAAAGTTCTAGATTGAAATATTTCATTTTGTAGAAGTTAAATCGGTTAAATCTTTCATGACAAAAAAAAAAACAACCAAATCTGTTTTTATTATTATTTTCAATTCTATTCTGGCTTTCAACTAAAACGAAATTAACAAACTTATACGAAATAAGCACTTCGTAAACATTTTATTAAAAATGTTTAACCCAGCAGAAACGACAGCCCGACCATTTTTGTTTCATACAACCACTCATTGGTTTCATAGTCCTCTGATTTTCTCTGTGTATTCCTATTTGCAGCAATTTGATTCTCATAGTGAGGATACAGCCGCAATTAGAATATTTTGAAATCAGTATTTAAATTAGGTACTAGTGGCTGCAACTCATTCACTAAAGCCAACCAAATTGGGGTTTCGTGGTAGCCTGGAAGTTTTCTAGTGTACGCATATCCCCTATCTCTACAATCTGCATAATATTGTGAACAGGACATCCATATGTTGGAGTATACACTGCAGAAATGGCAACTTTAAATTTTATTCTACATTGTGTTGAATTTAAATATGTTCGTATGCTACATATGTAGGTTCTGTGAATATACCTAGTCTAAAATGAGACTATACGCAATGCTATGCCAGGACAGGACTTATTTTCATTTATGTCGAGATATTAAAATGTAAATGTTGGTGTAATTAAATGTCATAAATTTTTAGTTTTTGTTTACTTGCAGACGTGAATAATTTTATAATTTTGAATGAACGGAATTTCATTTGAAATAAAAACTATGTGGACAGAGTGACTGTTGTTCTTTTTTTTTCCCGGACATGTGAACTTTAGGATACGACAGAAGCAGCATACAATTGGATTTTTTCAAATTTTTTTTTTCAGTGCTTTAGAAATGAGTAGTTGGTTGTTATACATCAATGAAATGATTCTTGTGTTAAGTAACGCTTAAAGAAAATTTCATTATCGTAGGTAAGCATTTACCAGTGATTTACTTCGACAGGATGCGTGAGATCGCCAATTCATGAAAGACATGTTTTTGATAGTCACTCCAATATTTAAGTCAAAATTCGAATATTGGTCCATGCAAAAAATCGGGTTAGTTGTTTCATGCTTTCAATTTCATTTTGACTGGGTTTTTTATGGGAGCTACATGAAAATACAATGTTTTTACTTTGTCCATTGAAATTTACATCTTTTGGATTTTCGAGTAAACTTACATTGGGATTTAATACTCAATTTAATTTTAATTGTCGATTTTCGGTCAGTAAATTTCCATTTGCAGTCAGTAAAGTTCAATATACATAGTATATTGCATAGCTAGCACTCTCTAAGATACACTTATTTTTCCTTCTAATATTATTTCTTACATACTCTGAATAAAACTCTTGGGTGTAGGTAGGAACCGAAACTGCGATCAATTCTGCTGCGTAGGTTTGGTGCGCGTAGTCACTGCTTCACCAAAGGCATTTCATTTTAATTTCAGTAAAAAATAAAACCGAACGAAGCGTCCAACTTCGTGGTTTCATATATTACATGTTTTTCGTTGTAAAATTCAAATATGGTAGATAAGTAGAATTATACGAATAAGACGTAATTTTCAACTAATAGTAAATTTCACACGAAATGGTGCGTAATTTTGAGAGCCTTTTGATGTAATTTGTACGGTTCAGTTAAATAGTACATGAATAACTTACTAATACTAACTTCGTGTAAAAGTGATTGAAATTTGTGCTTTTACTCAAAAAAAAGAAAAATTATTTTTAGAAAATGAATACCAAGCCACCTGAAGGGTTTATATATTTATTTGATAATACACAAAAGTACTGCCAACAGCTGTGAGTTCTAAATACCCAGATGTTCTTTAGGTTGGCGGCCGCATAGTAATCTTCTCCGTATCTCAGCTTTAAACGTGATCCTGATTTTTACCCAAATACCAATTTAGTTGTTCCTGTGAGCAATATTTTTGACACAAGTCTTACCAAGAATGCTTCAGGTGGAAAGAGAGATCCATGATTTTTTGAGAGCAACGACAATCATCCTTCTCTGGGACGCTTAACCTCAATGCATCAGAGTGTCACTAATGTCTAGTCGTCTTTGCATTATATTTACGATAGTATCTTCAAACTTGTTTGATTAATAGTTTATCGAACGCAATTGAGGGTACCAGAACCCCTCCTTGTGTTTGCTCGGATTTTATTACTCATTTTGCTGGCATGAAACATATCCATTTCCAGGTGTTGGCATCAATTACCAGCTACTGAATGGTGTGGGTTTTTCAGTAGTGTGTGAGGATGGAAATTTCCGCGATAAATTTCCTCACACAAACATCGAATTGAAACTTTTAACACGGAAGTGAATTTTAAAACTAAGAAACAAACAACATTCAACATAGAACACCAAAGACATTAAGGAACAAAGAAAAGGAAAAACACGAGCACGGAAGACATAAATGGACAAAACTAAGCTGAAAGAGAAAGTGCACTTTGGCAATACAGTTACAGTTTCTCTTGGAAAGCTTGAGACCGACTAGTTCGTGTTAAGCTAAGTAGAGCTGAGCCAAGCAGAGCAGATCCAAGCAGAGCTTAGACAACCAGAAGACGAGCCAAGCAGAGCAGAGCAGAGCGAAAACTAGCCCAGCAGAGCCAAAGTAGAGCTGAGGCAATCAGAGCTGAGAGTAGTACAGCACAGCAGAACTGAGCCACGTCGAGCAGAGCTCAGTAAAGCAAAATGGAGCCGCAACGAACAGAGCAAGCCACAACGAACAGAGCGAGCCACGATATGAAGAGCATAGCAGCGAGCCATGACGTGAATAGTGCCACGACGCGCAAAGAAAAGCTGCGACGACCACAGCGAGCCACGACGAGCAGAGTCAAAGCAGCGACGAACACAGAACAAACTAAGATGAGCAGAGCATACGACCAGAGCAAAACGACCGTCAACAGAGCAGATCAGTCGTACAGAGACAAGAGGACCAGCGTCAAGTTAAGGCAAGCAGAGTCGTACGTGGAGTCGAGCTAACTCCAGCTACGACAAGCCACGACTAACGAATCCAAATCACGACAGGCAGACACAGCAGGGCTAAGACGAACAAAACAGAGTCCGTACAGAGAGACGAAGACAGTGAAGGACGAAGACAGAAGGTGCCAGGACCACACAGAATAATTGAGATAATTTCCAAACGCTGCTCGTTCGTGAGCTTCACTGCGATAAAAATGTAAGCCTTCACTAAGTTTTGACATTGACAGACCAGCAAAAAAAATTTAATATATTCCTTTATTAATGTAGCCAAACCCCAGCTTCTGCTTCAAGACCATATAAAAGAAGAATATCAATCAGATTATCGCATGATTAACTAAAACAATTTCATGTCTAACTAGTTCTGCAATTAAATGAAACAGTTTTGTGCACCTTCCTAATTCGTTACATTTTTAGTTAACGTATTTATCTCCTTCCTTATTAACGCTTATCGCTAGTTTTCTTCCATCAAGGATTTTATTCACTCGTTCCCGCAAATATGTTTCAAGATATTTTAAACGTTTCACTAATTACATATTCCGGGATCCATCTACGATAGCACGTACCCGACGTTCACAGTACGACGATAGTACCGAGTATAATGCTGTGAAATTTTAAATTACATTATGCGATGCAGAAGTAAAAATTTCCAGCAGTGCAAGTCACACCTAATTCGGTTAAATGGTCCAAAACACAACCACAGAGCACTGGCATCAGTTCATTGAATTCCATCTGGAGGGACAACAGCCAGAAACGGCAGAGGAGGATGCAACCAGGATTCAGGACGAGGTTCCAGGAACAGGAACCATAGCTTTAGCAGTCATTGTAATCACATTCGAACCACCCCAGGACGCCTCCTCGCATGCAAATTTCGGGTACATTTATTCCTCGAGGGAATTGTAATTTGGAAGATTACTCGGAGCGATTTTAATTGAAAATTGATAGCTTGGAGCACTGATAAAAGCTTTTGATAAAAAAAAAATAGCTACAGACGTATAGTCACTGGAGTTATAGGTACTATTTGGCCACATACTACGCATGGAATTTATTTCACTCATTGATTTATTCCAGTCTGTTTAATGTATTTTGGGTGAATTGCTTGTATTTATCCTTTTACTCATAAGCGATTGATTGTTTACGAACAAAATATGAATATTTTCACTGATAAACCTGCTCTTTTACACTATTTTTTACATTAAAACTGAATTGGATTGCTAACTGAAAATGAGTACAGGGAGGGCATCGATACTGAGGTCACTCTATTCTGTTTTGTATGTTAACATCTTTGAGTTCTTCACTTTCTGCAAGCCCAGCTCCAAAATTTCTCCATTTAAGAGTTTTGATATAGAGATGGGTCGTTCAGAAGTGAACTGCTCCAAAAAAATACTTCATTGAAGTGAGTGAGTGAAGTAACTCACTCCTTTTGGTGAACTGAAGTTCCATTGGACACGTGACAAAACACGTACTGGCGAAACGAAGAAACGATCAGTTCCGGAACTTCTTCACGGAACTGTGCAGACTTTTCATTTATTAAGGTCCTACTGTTCTAAATTGGAACGTGGGAATGAGCAGTTCCGGAACTAGTTCAGTGAACTCGTTCCTTCAAGTGACTCGGAGTGAAGTACTTCACTGAAAGGAACTGCCTTTTGTTCATCTCAACTTTGATATGAGGAGCTCGACAAAAAGATGGCACTAGCCTCCTTCTAAAAGAAAAAATGTGTTTTTGTGTGTTTTACTTTCAAAACATTCTTGAACGTTAAAACAAAAAATATTTAATTCAATTTACATACATACTATATGCAAATCTTCCATTATATCTCTGGAGTATTTTAATCCGATAATCCAGTCACAAATTTTTGTAACTTGTAAATGATATTCGTTCAATGGTAACCAAAACCCCAAGCCACATAAACTCCGCGAAACTCATTCTTTTAATAGTAGGAATCGTCTTAAATGTCTTTAACACGAGTTTTCGCACGAATTTCGAGCTCCTTTTTTAAACGAATTTAAATGAACGTAAAAAGTGCCCAGCATATCCTTCATATAGTCTCCATTCGAAAGTTCCTAAAAAATTGTATGAATCTTTCGAAAGATATGAGAATTAAAGAAACTGCACTCTAAGGTCTGTTTCTAGGATCTTCAGTTAAATTCTAACCGGAACTTTAACTGGAACTTTTGGATGAAAATCTGTTACTTCGAAAGTTTTCTGTTCGTAGTAGCCTACGAAAAATATGTTTAATTTCATTATAATTATTGTTGGCAACTAAATGCCAACAATAATTGTAGTAAATTTCTCCTTATAGTAAAAAAAAACCTCATTGTTTGTGTATTAAAATACTCTATTGGTGTGTAAAAATAAATACCATATACTGTAGTGTAAAAATGTTCTGAAATCGAAGTAATTTTTACACTAGAGTTATTACTGCTCAAATTGTAAATTTTTTGATTTTTAAACAAAAGTTGCATTCTCTTAAGCAAATGCTTGCTTTTACTGGGCATTGGAGCCGGTTTAAACTCACATCCGTCAACAAACTGTAGCACATACTTATACAGCTATCCAAAGCGTAAATCAATTATTATATAGTATAGTTCATTACTTCCGTTGCAATAAATATGGTTTATAGCAGTTGAAAGAGTTGCCAATAACAACACATAATGCACAATCCACATATTTTTATAACCTCCAGAAATAAATGAAGGATATATTCTTAAGTAAAAATTGAAGTTTGTAATTAAAAATTAAAAAATATTCAATTTTTCTATTTTTTTAATAAGTGACGTAATATACCTACATGTTTTTTATTTCACGGGGCGACGTCGATGTAACAACTGCAGCTCTATCGCTTTATAGTTTATTTTTCATAATTACACAAATTTACTTTAGTACTAAATTTATGCAAAAACTTTGACTATTTTTCATTTATACTATATTCAGACTACGAGATTAACGAGTTTAAATCGAGTTTTAACGAGTTAAAAAACTTCCCGAAAGCTAATAACTGCTATACACACATTTTTGTTTCAAATAATTTAGACAGCATAAATTTATTAATGGAACACAGCTGAATATATATATTTGATAAAACAAAACATAACGCAGTCACGATCGGCTGCAAGCCAATCGTATGATACTCTAGATGAAATACTGACCTCCGATTTATATTTTAGTTGGAAATATATCAAAAGAATGAGGAGTGCTCAAGCAATTATTACATGGCTTTTACTTACAGGTAGATACTTTTGTATAGTGGTCGATTTTTTGATTTCTAGTGAGTTCCATAAAGTAAGTTAGGACATTTCACAGAATTTTTGTTATGGCAACTACATGAAGGACTCATGGGATATTTTTCATATTAATAGTTTCAGCTGCGACTATTATAAAATTAATGTGTATAAAATTTCAAAGTCGTAAATTAAAGCGTTCTAAACTTATCATGCAATATTGGTGAGTATGTTTATTAAGGACTTTTGTATGACAGCTACCCGAAGGAGTCAACGGATGGAGCTAATTAATGAACTCCGTTTTGGTTTTGGTATAAAACTAATTCCTGTAAAATTTTAAATTCCTGCTCTAACTCGTTCTGGAGTTATAGTGGATTCAGTAACATGCATACATTTTTGAAGGACTTTTCTAGGCTGCTACACGAAGGACTCATTCGATTTGCATCATATTCGGAACATTCAATTCAAACATTTTAAACCTTACGTATGCAAAATTTCAAGTTCCTAACTTGAAGCATTCGAGAAATAACTGGGAAAACGTGTTTCAAGGACTCTTGTATGGGAGGTACCCGAAGGATTGGAAGGATATCGCCCATTAACGAACTTAGCCTTACTTCTTCCATTTTACAAGTTGTGAACAAATTTCAACTTCCTAGGTCAACGCGTTCTTGAGTTATCGTGCAAACGGACGGACGGACAGCAAACGGATTTGGGGGTTTTGGCCAAAATTAGTCACAAAATAATATAGAACTTTTTTTCGTCCGATGCTCGGTTCTATGCGATACAAACTTTTTGGGCTGGATTAAACTTATAATACTCTATATGTTCATCTAGAGTATAAAAACGTCAATATTTCATGTGTCAAAATCAAACGAGTTGCCTAGTCTGAACACTACGTTTATTTTGCCGACATTAACGCGTTTAAACCCCATAGTCTGTACAGGGTACTACTTTTTACATATCTAGAAACTTATAGTACACAAACATATACTCGTAGTGAATTTTAACTTAAGTTAATCGTTTTAATTTAATATTAATAAAACTGTGTATTTCTATAACCTTCAGAATGGCTTTGATGTTTTCAAGATTTGTATGTATAGCCTCAATGGTACAATAAAGAAAACTGTTTCCAAAATATGTTTCAGAGTTCGTGCCTGCCTCCAATACAAGATCCCAGAAAAGATGCGTCACAAGTATTAGACGATAACATCAAATCTTCAGAAGCTCATTAAAAAAAAGAAAAATTTAAGAAAATTGTGTAAATCACTCCTACAGAGAAGTCTTTCAAAAATTCGGACAGTATTTTTGTAGGACAGACCATAAAAGCCGGAAAGCTAGAGAAACAATGCCACATATGGTATAAGGCAGGAGTTCCGGAATTGGATCAAACTACTGCACGCGACCAAAGTCACGAATTTCGGCATAAAAGAGATGTTTTAGAAGTAGAAGTAGGTACCAACCAATTTTATATTTGATCAATTGTAAAAATATACTGAACAATTATACACCCCATGGGTGCTGCATATCGTCAAATCGTTTGAGTAGACAGTTATATAAAAAGTCCCAAGTGGAAAGCAATCTGTTATCTCATCAAACCAAAGAAATACATATGTCGAAAGCTGTAAAAAGTATGCAACGATCTTATATCTCTTAGTGTTGAATATCTAAAAGAATTCGATATCTCAACAGATCTAAGAAATATGTAGAAATTTGTGAAAATCTATGCATCCTTCTTACACCCGCTTGGAGGTTGGATATCCAAAAATCCTGAAAGGTTTTTGAAGTGAAAAGTTCTTTAGCCACGTTGTGATTTGAAACTCGATGAAACAAGAAGATGGAACGAAAAAGCGTCAGAAAATAGTGAATCGGAAAAAAAGCGACAGTAACAAAACACCTGCGTGGTACTGATTTCCCTCACCCCTCTCACACCCCTTACTTTTCTTCTTACACCCCATTCTCCAAAATTCAACCCTTCACCCCCACTGTATACCCCCCCCTCTGTGTACCCTTATCTTTCTACCCTTATCTTTCAACCCCTCATCTACTTTCTCTATCCCCCACCCCCACCCTCCTCTCTACCCCCTACCACTCCAAAATTTAACTGTTCACCCCCCCCCCCCCCCTGTATACCCCCACCCACTGTATACCCTCCCCCCTACTGTATCCCCCCCTCTGTGTACCCTTATCATTCTACCCCTCACCCTACATATTGTTCCCCCTCATCTACTTACTTTATACCCCCCCCCCCCACTCACCTCTAAACAACCTACCCCTCCAAAATTCAACCCTTCACCCCCACTGTATACCCCCCTCTGTGTATCCTTATTATTCTACCCCTTACCCTACATATTGTTCCCCCTCATCTAATTTCTTTATCCCAACTTTCTTGAAAAGGAAAGCATTTGCTAGCGAAATCTAATACTTGGACAAACGCGCGGTGAATAGCTGAAAGTGACCTTAACTTTTTTTTCCTAGTATCTACGGATCTTTAGTGTATCTCTGGATAGGTGTATTTTTAGGTGTGTTCCGAATCCTTTATTGATCCAAATCGAGTTGAACACAAATGTCTCTCAAATAAACATTCAGCAGAAAGTAATAGTGGAAACAAAAACAAAACACTAAATTTTTGTCTTTGTAGATTTCTGAACGTCAGTATAAAGTCCAAGTGTTATTTATTGATCACCGTCAGTTAGAAAGGCTAAAAGTTTAGGACACGACAAAGTTTTCTTGAGTATCACAGTTTTGACAACTAAAAATAAATCTCAAGCATTTGCTATAGAGATTGGTGTATAAAAAATTCAGTCATTGACTGTATAACGTTGTACTAGCCTTCACATGAAATATCAAAGTGATTGTCATATAAAGTTTGAAAAGTTTTTGGAGGAAAAATGAAAGATTTTCTTACGATTCAGTGCAATTCAATCTTCGGTAATATTATAGATTCGTCCATTGAGGAAAAGTTTCTGCTCGTAGTCAGTTGCCTTTTACTTTGTTTGAGCTAAAATCGAGTCCTTGTGATTTTTCTTTTCTCGTGGACAGGAGTACCGGTCGAAACTTTAATATTTTTCGATAAAATTTCGAGATACCTACTATTAAAGAAGCTATGGTTTCATTATCCATAATAAGGTCAGCTTTTGTAATAGTTGTAGCGTCAGTAAACCAATAAGGATACGTAGAGTATTCCTATCTCTGAGTAGGATAAACTTTGTTCTGCTCGAACTCAGGGCCGACCAGAGATGCCTAGCATAAATTTGGTATAGATATAGATATTGTTCACAAGTATGTCTACGAAATACTCTTACAGGCAGTATATAATAATTTAAGCTTAAGCCTTTTTGTTTCTCAGAAATACTAAAAGAAAACTAATAGGTACCCGGGTATCTCTTTGGCCCGATAAGGGTTAATAGGTGTCAAGATTAAGATCATTCGTTTTACATTAAAAACAAAAACAGAGATGATCCAAAATCAAAATGGGATCAAATGTTAGATCAGATTTCCCCTCCAAGGCTTATTTAAATTGTCAATATTTCAGTATTGTCAGAGATGGCGCCCTGCAACTCAGCACCATTTGTAGCAGATATTTGCACCCAGCAGGTAGAACAGGTTCGTTCGATGGGATAGCAAGTTATAGGGATGGGGTTGTGTTTCAAATCTCATAGCCAAAAACTATTCATGGGTGTTATAGGACCTTTATGCAGTTCCGTTTCGTCGAATAGTACTATACGAAACTTTTCGTGCTGACAATTTATCTGAGGCATTACCAACAGGATTGTTAACCCTGCTAAATGAGCTTTTGGGATGATCCACATCGTTTTTTTCAGTCGTGATCTGATCCAGTTGAAAAAAAACACACCTTATGTCTTCTTGGGAGTTCATCCGCAGGCTCGTTGCTTGGAATTCCGCTGTAACCTGAAATCCAACAAGAATACTCTTACCTGTGCGTGTATATATATATGATCCACCTTATATATATATATATATATATATATATATATATGATCCACCCCTGTCTACTCAGCATGGCGCCCAATGAAAGGGCCTGATTTTCACCTCCGCATCTCTCAGTGCATCGCTTATCACCTCAACTTTTACTTACTTGAAGGAATGCCGTGAGAGATTTCTCAATTTCAAATACTACCTCCAGTGGCGCCCAGCGCCGTCAACTAAAATATAGCTTAGTCTCCTTGTCTTGGGTATGAAGATAAATCGCGCCTCTCTCCCTACAGGCGAATATGACTATGAGACCTGGGCAAGCAGAATCTAAGAATCGAAAAACACCGAGTATTCGCGATTTTAAAGGTAATTGTCCATAATATCTAGTTATTGAGTTCTAAGATTCCCGCCCCACGTGCACATTGAAAGAAGTGTATATTCCGTCCTGTACAACCTCGGATATGGTCGTGACATCCTCGGAGCAACCCGGAAATGCGTACTCGTTAGCAGCTCCAACGCATTCTAGGACCAGTAAGAGAAATCATGGACTGGCGAAACTGGTATAACATCGTTGACGCATTGGCTGCAGCGTTCCAGACGCATTCTGAAGAGCAGAGCATATGGCACGAGACGTTGGGAGGACTCAGTTGATCTTTACTAAGATTTTCAAACTGTAGTACGCACGGTTCTCGAGTGTCCAGCTTACTCTTTTGCAAGAATGCATGTATATGGCGTGGATGTTAGGAGGATGGAGGAACTCCGTTCTCTCCCTACCTGAACTTTTCAAATTCGTGAGAAGGACGAAAAAGATCGGGTAGAGACTGGCGATTCGAGTGTAATGGGCCTGGTTGCCTGAATGCTCAAGACTCGCCTTTCAGTGTGTCTTATCCACACCAAACAACAACAACAAGCGGTTGATGAATCCAGATGACTCAAGCCTATGTACTCAGAGGATCAAGGCTTAATTTGCACTACCAAGTTCAAGGTGACACAACGCCATATCCAATATTCCGAAGGAGTACTCAGTTCCGACAATTCATTCCCGAAGGATATTCAATTATTATTTTGGCCACAATAAAATTAAATAATGACAGGTAATCTAATAAAAGTGAAAAAACGAAAAGGAAGTTATTTCGCAGCCACTCACGTACCCTCAGCTCTATATCCAAGTTTCTTACAATGTAACGGTAACAATCCCATGTTACTTATAATTTGTTTAACTTTATGGCCAACTGGTTAATTCTTTAAAAATTGCGGTCACGTAAAGGTTAAGAAATGTTTTCGGTGGCACTAAATTTTGCTTATAATTGCTCCCATCGGCATTGTCGGGAGCAAACTATTTGTACGTGCTGAGGTATTTGGGAGTACCTACATTAACCGGTGGCAGGAGATGAGATTGTTACTACAGCGCGTATAACGTGTACAAACAGATAACACACTTCTTAAAGCCACATATCGCGTATTACTGCAATAAAACTGAAAATTCGTCAGATTAAAGAATCAAGAAACTTTCGTACACGAAATGGTAGGCACTTTATGCGGTTTGCCATCCTCTCGTATGCCGTACTCCGGTTTAATTAAACTGGAAATGCGAGGAAAAGATGGCGTAATAATGGGCCCTTGTGGTGCTGGTATCTTCCCAAAGTTTCATGTCTACCTATGTTCGGTTTGTGCCTTAACTTTTATGCTTTAGCTATTATCCGTATGAATTTTGCAATGCCCCGGAGATAGCGCCCTATTATTGGCGCTTTCTAGTTGGAAAATAATATTTTATATCATACATTTAAGGATATATACACGACATACGCCGACATATCACAGCCCGGATATAAATTTTTGAGAGTTAGTCTGAATAAATTATAGATTATTTCCGAAAAATTTGGAACTAAAAAACCTATCCAAAACCTTAATTTTCATTCGACAATGTTTTTTTGAGCTATTGGGAGCGGTAGATGAATGCACAGTTTTTTCAAGAACTTTTGTATGACAGCTACTCGACAGTCTCCCTGAATTTTCTTTACATTGTGAGGAAGGAAATTTTCTCGCAATTTTAATCGCAAACTGTAGAAGGCTTGAAATCGGCTAGTTCATGTCTAGACAGAGCAGAGACGTGGTAAGCAGGGCAGAGCAGAGTAGAGACTAGACTAGTGTTCTACGTCATGCACCTTGGCGATAGATGCGGACATTCTATGTGACACCAGCAGAGCCAAGCAGAGAAGAGCCAATCAGAGCAGAGCCAAGCAGAGACAAACCAACCAGAGCAGAGCTAAGCCAAGTAGCGCAGAGACTATCCCGGCAGAGCCAAGCAGAGCAGAGCTGAGATAGAGCAGAGCCGAGCTAAGCAAAGCAGATCAGAGACTAGTTCAGCAGAGACAAGCAGAGCAGAGATTAGCCAAGAAGCGCAGAGCTATGCAAAGCAGAATCGAGCCGCAACGAACAGAGCCAGCCACAAGAAGCAGAGCGAGCCACGACGTGCAGAGCGAGCCACGACGAGCAGAGCGCAGCAGGTAAGAACAGAGCGAGCCACGACAAGCAGAGTAAAGCAGCGACGAGCACAGTGAGCAACAACGTGCATAGCAAGCCTCGACGAGCGGAGCCAAAGCAGCAACAAGCACATATCAAGCCATGACGTGATTGCCAGTATTCTATTTTTTTTTTGGAAAGCCCCTGAAAAACTAATTTCTTTCACGAACGTTTTTTAAAAGCGTAAGGCAGGCAACGATCGTAAGTTAAACTTTAACCGTCAGTTTCGTTTTCGTTTATTTATGGTGGAGTTAGATACAAAGTATAATGAGGCAGCACGGTGCAGCTTGACACCGCCAATAAAACAGCAAATCAGATAACTATTCACTCTTTACGTCAGTTTAAAGCCCCAAACACAATGCTTCCGCTTCGATCTGTTCCGTTCAGCTGTCAAAGTAGACCATGTCAAATAGGCCATGTAAATGCACACAATGGTCGTAAAGGAACGTAATGGACGAGTTGACCAAAATTTAACCTTTAAGGAACACATAACCTTACTTGTCGTTCAAATTTCAAATGTTCGCAAGAAGTTTCGTATTGTGCATACGAAGCAGCGAACTAAGACGATATTTGAGCTAAAATTAATTCAATTCGGTCATATCAAGTAATGATTCGATGTGTTAAGACAACAAAGTCACTTGTCGATTTTGAGGTTAACCACGGGATACGGAAAAGTCCAGAGTTGACGAACATTTCTTAATGGCTGCGTCAGGCTGCCTTTGGCTACGTTCGTTCCAACTACCACAAAGGAAAAACACTGCGCTCAACTTTTTGACAGCACGTCTGCGTTGCCATTGTGAAGTTTATTGCATCACTTAAAATTAAAATGTAAGAATAATCAAGAATTGATTATTACAGAAAAAACCTTCAAATATTTTCCACTGTTGGCAATATTCGTTAATTTCGCTTGCCTACTAAATTTGAGAAAATATGTTGGATCCAATTTTGGGAAAGAATAATAATAATCAATGGCTAAACAACCCAAATTAGACCTAGGCCTTGAAGTAATGCTAGAGTTACTTCATTACGAGACCAATGGAACACTAGGAGGTGAAGTGGTCAGCCACACGCTCACCCGTGATTAAAACCCCGATTTTATCTCAAGTACTCATTTACAGCTGAATGAGCTGGTAGTCCGGCACCCAATCCCATTCTCGAAAATTACTTGCCGCCAAGCAGATTCGAACGTGGTACTATAGGTGCACCAGAGGCAAGTGCTCTAGCACTTTACTTTCAGCTACTAGAATATGTGTAGTAGATTAATTAATCTTGGCACCTAGTTCTTCTGCATTTCTTCTTCGGAAAGATAAGAAATTAGTTTGATGAGATCTATAGCATTTTAGGAGTTTGGAAATACTACTTTCAGTTGGTTGGATTTTTTCATTACAGAAGTTAAATATTTAAATTTACAACATTTTGCCTAATTTTAGATATTTCAATTTATGATTTGTTAGATAATAGTCCATCTTTTCCGAACTTTCTGCTTATAAACTCGTAACAATTTCTAATTTAACTGCAGTACGATAATTTACTTAATATCAAAACTAACATACACTTACTTCGCAAATTTCATGCAATTATTGCGGCACACGAAACAAAAGTAATTATCTTAACATGTTTGAAATTGCACCCAAAATGTAGAATATCTCCACAAATGTTTGTAGTATCTCTGTATGAAAGTTTCGTATTTACACGTATGTATGCAAATATTCGTGTGCTATAAAATTCAAAACTCAGTGCTAAGTTCCGGAATACAAAGGAACTTTACTCGACAGCATCATGATTTCAAAATTTTGGCAATATTGAAGCGATGCATAGTGCATACCATACCCTAGTCCATATATGCAGATGTGTTTAGAGCATAAAAAGAATGCATAAGCCACAATACACGATCTGCAGCGTATATGACGCGTCATAAGTGTTAAGGCACGTAAAAATGATTCCAAAGTTATAGAAGGGATTTCAGAATGATATAAATTTGGAGCTAACATGAATATTGCACATATTGTCCCCATGTGCAGTCGCATATTCGTCCTTCTCGTTGGCTGGTGTTCTGTGCGAAGTTACTATTCGAATGTGGGACATGTGTGCTGCGAAAACATATCTGTATATGGGAAAAAACTTATTTTCGACGTGTTTTCCCTAACTATTTTCAATGATTACTATTCTCTCTACCAGCTATTTTACTTGATTTTTTTTTTTTTTTGCATTTGGCTACAGCATGATCGTATCTTTCAAGGATGCAAGCGAACTTTTAGCTGCAGAATTTTGCGACGATTTTGAATTGAAAATGATTTGTACATTATTTATGACTAGTCAAGGGGATTTTCAACTAGAAATGAAATGTGTTTTTGTTCTTTGGAAAAATTGCGAACGGGTGAAAGATAGTGATGCGAGTTTGCTTCAATTTCTATTCGGTCGGTATATCGATGAAATTTGATATTCAGAGTATTTGGTTCCATCAAGATTTATTATTTGGTTGGTTGATTTCTATGACTTTGAATGATATAAAATGCCTTTTTCCATTAGATAAATATGTGCCAAAAAGAACTTTTACCAGGAAAATGGATTATATAAAAATTAATTAGCCGTAAAAACTGTATAGATGAACTTTTCCATGTCACATTACGTCTAGTTTCAGGTGGTGCTAAATTGAAAAATGTAGTAAAAATGTTAAGGTTATGAATTTAAAACAATAAAATGAAAAGTATGTAAATGATCTCATTATAAAGTTGTGTAAATTTATTGCTACAACGGTGTGGAAAAAATAATATGTACTATGTATAAGTACTACAAAAATGTTACATGTTTATGCATGTTTATTATTATAATATTATTAACTTATTGATTATATAAATTAACTAGCTTCAAACGAATGACCATTAGATAAATTCCCAGACGTATTTTGAAGGGCAAAAGACACAGCAATCGACAATTAGAAGAATTCAATGAAATCAATAAACGCGTGATAATTGAGAAAAACCAGGATATAGGTCAAAAAGTGTGAAAAGTATAAAACACTGCATGTTTATTAAATAGATTTAGTTTATTTGTTTTAAAGCTAAAAACTTTTCACTCTAGGTATAATCATTATTTTCTTTTTAAATTTGAAATCACGCCCTCAACAAAACCACGAAACAAGTTGATTAAACGACGAAGCGGTCAAGTAAAAACGAATTACTACACATGAATTATTAAAATTACAAGGAAAATGCTCAATTTTAAACACAATAGCAAATTACCCTTAGATTATCAAAACTACATGCAATATGCGTAATTTCGTACACAATGATCAATTCGATCACATTATATGTGTAAAATTTGATGTGGTGTTGTAATATTACTTCCCAGACAGTAAATTTATAAATTAAATGTGTAAAAATAGAAAGTTTTAAGAATTACTATCAATTTCGTTCAATTTAATGGATATACTTATATATAGGTACTATACATTTTTACTGTGTTGTCTTAAAACTTAAAAAATTTTAGGAGTAGAGTTTTGTTTAAAATCACTATCAAAAATAAAGTAAAATATACTAGATATTATTATGTATTAGAATGAAGTTAACACAAGGTATTATTTTTAATTATCAAATAAAATTGTATTAGTACGGGGTAAAATGCGCCTGGGTCTCACTTTGACCCGAATGTATATTAAACAGCAAGCAGCTTCTACAATTTATACATTTTTTAAATAATCATCAAAGTTTACTTTTCAAGTTTGACAATCCATACGCCGATCTCAAGGATACTGTTAAAAAATAATTCTCACTCGCTAAACAATTTTTGTAATGCAATAATTAACCACTGATACTTATATCAGATATAGTGCCAAAGTCGTACTATGAGAAAAATTCAAGGAACTGTAATTAAACTGAATTTCGTTTATAGTGCATTGTGTTCAATTTATGAAGCTTTATCGTCAAATTATTTTGCTAAGAGATGGCGCTATTGTAAACTAGAAATTTTAAAGGCGCCTACCTTAACATGCTAACATACTTTGCCTCACTCTCCATACTTGTCCTTAAACGAGTGAGAACAAACTTTTATGAGACCAAATGTTTTTAAATACAAATAAATATAAATACATATACCATATAATAAAAGTAATGAATTCATTCCGTATAGGCTGTATTTCCTTTCCAACTCAGCCCCTAAACATTATTTTTCATCTCTATCTTCCTCCGGCACATGGGCCGCTTTTTCCATTAAAAAAGGTTTCTCCGTATTTTTGCAATTGGCTGCTTAAAAAAAACCAAGTTCTTTTAATTGTAGTTCTTTTAGTTCTTTTTCCTTGCTAGAATAAGAGGTTTCTACGAAATAGCAACCCACCATTTTTTCTAAAACTTTCTTCTCTCTATCTCTCTTAAATTTCTAGAACTTCCCCGTGTACAAAATTTCAAATTTGTAGTTTGAAGCGTTCAAAAGCTATCGAAAAATGTTGTTGAACACATGTCTTAACGATTTTTTGTATGGAAGGTATTAGAAGGAGTAAAAGGATTTCGCTGAATAGTAAACTCGAACTTGGTTTTCACTCAAAACTAATTTGTACAAAATTCTGAATTCATAGCTAAACGATTACTTGAGTTATAGTGAGTTTCGTAAATTAAGTAAAGTCATTTTTACAGGATATTTGTAGCCGCTCGAAGGACTATTAGGATTTTCTTCATAATCATACAGTTAGCTCCAACTCTTGGAAAAATAACACATGCATAATTTCAAAGACCTAGGTTAAGCCCTTCTGAAGTTATCGACCAATATTCTTGAACACGTGTTTTAAGGACACTTTGTGTGGCAGTTACCAGAAGGAGTAGGACGATTTTGTCCGTTAACAAACTTATCCTTACAAATTCAACCAAACAGCCAGATTCAAAATTGCAAGAGCCTAGGTGAAGGCGTTCTTGAGTTATCGTGCTAACGGACAGACAGACGGACGGACGGATATCAAGCGGATTTATGGTTTTTGGCCACAAATAAACAAAAAATAATATAACTTTTTTTCGTCCGAGGCTTGGTTCTATTCGTTACATATTTTCCGGCTGGATCAAACTTATAATACTCTATATGATTTCATCTAGAGTATAAAAACGTAGTGCATATATGTAATGGAAGTTTTCGTACCGAAAAATCTTTGTATTTGGGTATAGTTCGACAACTATCGATTTAAATTAAGTATTATGAAAATTAATATGGAAATTGTAGTTTAATTTTAAATGTGGCTACTTGTAAATACAATATACCTTTCAGTGGAAAAGTTACATATTATGAATTACTTCAATAAAAGTATTTTCAACCTCTAAATTGTAATTGTATGTGTTCATATGCCATGTAATTTATGATTACGCAAGTGATTTAACAAAGCTATGTATGTATTTATTACATTTCTGAATTGTAATTTTACAGGTGAAATGTAAGTAGTTTTGAGACATATAAATTTACAATATCCCTTGTTGGCAATTAGTTGCCAACATTTAATGTTGAAAAAATTTTTAACTGTGTACTTTACATTTTCAGAATCTTTTTAAAATTTTAGTTTTGAATGAACCGATTGCATGTAAACTTGGAAGCCGCAGAGCGTGCAAGCGACGGACATTCTTTACGCCGGCCATGACAGCAGCGCCCCAGGTTGATATATATACCCATATATATAAAAAAATTATTAGCGTATCTCAACATATATACTTTTGAATAAAACAATAAAACTACTTTCGAATAAAACCTGGATGGACCTGGATAAAATCGAGCATATAGTTTTTGAGATGATAATTTCTAGAAATTCACCTATTTTTCCTGCTTTCTACTCGGATGTTCCCCCTTAAATCGATTGCAATATACGAGTACTTAATTGAAGTAATGAATTGATTGCGATTACTCTGCATTTCCATCTCACCTACAAAATAATTATAGAAATAATAAATATGAGTTCTATATTTCATGTAGAGCTAACATGTTTTATATGCTGCTTTTAAACATACTAAAGCAGACAAAATTGCATTGCCTTTGTAAATTGTCTTCTACAAAATTAGCATATGTTAGCAAGAAAGAAAGGTGAAATAAAAATGTCTACTTAACGTGAACCACCCTCAATATTTCATTTTTCAATGTCTGCTCTTTTATATCACACCCGTAATTCATTTCTGTGAATCCACTTAATAGCTTTTCAATACGTGACCTATAGCTGCCGCAAGCTTCCCGGATTCTGTAATGTGTTCTTTCTTACTAGATTTTCTACCTTGTACCTCAGGTCGTACTAGCATAAAATTTTCATCACGAGATGTTTGATTGGAGGACAAAATCCTTACGAAATCCGGATTATCCTGTTACAGTTCAAAAACTTTAGTCTCAAAAGGGAGCCAATATCGCCGGCGTTCATGCTCACACTATTCCCTCAGCTTACGAATGACTTTCGTAATGGTTTCCCTGTTGATCCTGTACCGGAATCAAAAAAAAATCGACTCGGGTAGGTGTAGACGAGGAGCTATGACAAGCAATAGGGTAGGTGGGCAACTTATACATATGCCATGCATAAAGAAAACTTCGATTTTTCTAAGTCTAATGGCTACTGTCCCCTACCAGAAGTTCAGAAGAGTTTCAATGGAAATGGATTGCTTTTGAAAGTAGTCGATATTTCGGGAACGTTATTTCTATAAGGGAAGTTCGGTTTTTCATTTCAGTCGAAATCGCTTTTATTTTCGTCGTCGTTTGATTAATGTAAAGGTTGGAAAATATTTTCAGTTACCAACTTCTACACCTGGTTGTACACGTAATGATGTAGTTTCTGGTTTCACCAGAAGTTAGACTGAACTCTAGTCTCAATCTCGTTCGAAGCATATTTAGCAAAATTAGGTAAATGCTTCTTTCATTTCTATCCAAAGTTGATCAACTTAGAACATCTCTTACAACATTATTCTCTGCAAGCTCTCTAACTTTATGCATAACGAATCTTCGGAATCTTAACGGCAGGACAGGTTAGGTATCTAATTTGGGAGCTACAGCAAAATTAGTATAATACAATATTGTCGGAATTTTCTCGAGCTTCTGGTCGTGCATTCGCTGTACATCCTCCGTAACACATTAGACAAATGCAACCTCATTCAAATGTATTACGAAATTTTCCCTTAACATCTACGTGCTTCCTTATATACCTGCGGAAGGTAGAGGAGACCTAGTTGCCTTGTTAATTTACAAATCCAATTACAAGAGACGTGGGTGGTTTTGCTCTTTGCTCCATTTAAATGTTAGACAGACTCTAGAATAATGAAACAGACTGTACTAAACAACACCACATATGTTACTACTCATAGTAATTGATGTTTGCGTAGTATACGAGTCTAAGAACTACTAGAAACTTCTTTTATTTCATGCAACCATTTCTAGCATTCAGCTTGATGACAATAAACAGGGGTTAGAGCTGACGACAGCTTCCTAACAAATAGAAAACTTGATATGAAAAATGATAAGGACAAAAAGCACACACCTCAATTATTATGGAAGTTGCAGTGTATTTATTTCAAATTAGACGGTGCACTTTAGGGATTACGTACAACTCAACTGAAAAACCTATTCTCCGAAATGTAAATTTAAATTTTTGGGGCAAAATAAAATACAGAGTCTTTCTTAACGGATGTTAAATTGTAAATAAAACCAAGTTGCGTGAGATAACGACCCAATTCTTTTACTTTATTATTTTAATAACAAAGTGTGTTTATCGATTTTTTTAAAAAAAACAAATCTGATTGTATTTTTAAAGACAATGTCACTTTAACTTTTTGAAGGACTTTCACATGGGAGTTGAAGGAATTACTCACTGGATTTCGTACAGTGTTGTGTCTTAAAGATTTTTTGTATAGAAGCTACCAGAAGGAGTAAAAGGATTTCACTGACTAGTAAACTCAAACTTCGTTTTTGACTCAAAACTAATTTGTACAAAATTCCGAATTCGTAGTTAAACAATAACTTACAGTTATAGTGATTTCAGTAAATGAAGTAAAAACATCTTGACAGGATTTTTGTATGGCAGCTACACGAACGACTAATAAGATTTTCGTCATAATGCGTCATACGTCATGAACTTAGCTCCAACTATTAGAAAATTGAAACAAACAAAATTTCAAAGTTATAGCTTAAACCCTTCTGAAGTTATCGGCCAATATTCTTGAGCACAAGTTTCAAGGACATTTTGTATATCAAGTACTCGAATGAGTAGAACGGGTTTACCCGTTAACGAACGTAGCCTTTCGAATTCGACCAAACATCCTGATTCAAAATTTCAAGAGCCTAGATCAATACGTTCTTTACTTCTTGTGCGTGCGGAACGTGAAAACTTTTTCAAATCAAAATATTTTCTCCAAGGCCATCGTTGACAACAAGTATGTGTTAGATTGGTTTTTTGATTAATTTAAAAACAGAAAAGCAAAGAAATTTCAAATTGAAAATCAATTTGAATACACTCCAATATTATAATATTGTACTCAACTTTAATGCTAAATATGAATTCAATATGTTTCTCTGGTATGTTTTTCACTTTTATTTTATAAAATTATGATGTAATATTGTCTAAGACAAATTAATTCTGAATATTTCAATCTTATCTACCACAAACTCTTAGTACAGAAGCTGCAATACATTGCTTTCATTACTCAAACCTTCGTAATATAAACTCCGGCTAAGAACATGAATCATCTTGCAACTAATTTTTTTATATATAATTTTTTTTTTATAGTTATATTACGATAAACGATAAAGTTATATCTCTGGCAGAATGGCGTAGTGTTGGATTTGGAGAACTTTTGGTATTATTGTTCAGAATATAGAATATATTATCACACGCAGTCTGGCTTGATTTGCCTTTAGAGTTTGGTGCATTTTTTGAATGAACAGAAAATGTTAATATTCGTAGAAAATTATAGTATTTTTGAAATATAATTCTTAAAATTTGTATTGATAATTTTGAATATTTTCGGTAGTAGTGAATTTAATTGTAGTAAATTTAATTATAACGATTAGTGAATTATTTGAAACTCAAGTGATGTGTATTAAATTGCAAGTTCAATATTTTATGATCTGATCTGAGCCTTCTGATATTATGTGCAATCTGACCTGATAACAACTTTTTAGAGTGTAATAATATTTTATCTTATAAAATAAAACACAACGTATTCTGCTATTCTTGTAGAATTTTAACATAATTCATAAACAATGTTGTCAGCACTAGCATCAGTTAAACCATACATCAAAGTTCGTTATGACTCAACTCAAATCGATAATTTCGCCTTCAAATTGCACTACAGGTGGTCTTTTGTGTTTTTGATTGTGTGTACGTTACTGGTCTGTTCCAAGTATGTCAAATTACAATTATAAAATAAGATTTTATTGGAACTATAATTCATTTTAAATTTCATAGACAATTTTTTGGCGAGGCTATACACTGTCTGACCTATGATAAGATGCTTCAAGATAATAATGTAGCTAATACTTTTTGCTTTGTGAATTCAACATTTACAATTGTAAGATAAAATATTCGATTAAATAATTTTAATTAATCGGCTTTTTTACATTTTCAGGTCGACCATATCACTTTAGAAGCGCTTAAAAATAATGAAATAGCATATCTAGGTGTTGGGACCTCTAAAGGACCGCAGAAACGACATGCCTACTATCAATGGGTGCCATTTGTTTTATTTTTACAAGCAATCCTATTTCGTATTCCGCATGAATTATGGAAATGTTGGGAAGGTACACATTTGATCAGTATTTAAAAATAATTATTTAAAACCTCAAGTTAATAAGAGTACGCCTTAGCTCATCAACTGTAAATTACATAATATTGTTTTAGATTTAATTGAACTGTATCAATTGCTGTTAAATATTTGACAAAAAAGGACAACGAATTCAGTTCAAGATAGTCAAGTATTTGACAAAGTGTTATACAGTCCATGCGTGTAGAAAGAAACTTCGTAGGTCTTGCGCAATTTGATTATTATACCATAGATGTACTGCTTGCATACAAATTAATTTATTGAAATAATGATATGCGATACAAGATAGCATTATACTTTGACATTTAGCAAAATTTCAAGAGCCTATCAATCGTAGCTTCGACTTCCAGCTCTACGTGCCTATGATGTTCCGGATATTCATTGCTAATAAAGAAATGTACAAAGTGGACCATCGCATCACACACAAAAAGTAAAACACGCTCAAAAAAACTTATGGAAGAATATAAAAATCAGCAACTGTCATTCATTCAAATTTCAGTTGATTTTAGTAACATTTGGCGCTGATGGCTGTTAAAAGTAAGCTATATCCGCTAAAACTATTGGCCGCTATTCACAGTCGTCATAAAGTTGGCTTTGGGTTAGAGCTGACTTTAGTGTCGTATAATTTATATGACACTAAAGTCAGCTCTAACTTAAAGCCAACTTTATGATGACTGTGAATAGCGGCCATTGAATTTATATACAAGGAAGCAGGTATTTCGTTGATATCAGCTCGTTGGCGTACTACATATGAGGCTATGTAGTGACAGTGGCAACAGTGGCCTTACCCACAAATCCAGGAAAACTGAAAAAATTGTTTTTCTAGAATTTATACTTGCATTCTGTTGGTATTAGATTAATATAAAAAAATCTGCCAAAAGTCTGGGCCCAACTTTATTATTTTTCCGGCAGAAGTTCGGAACGCGTTCAATTCGGGGATGCGATGTATGTTATCATGTGACTGAAAACCTAACAAAAAGTTCGGGAAGCGGAGTGTAACATATGAATTATATAATTGGGTCATATTCCGGGATGCGGTTTAGAGGTTGAAAAATAAAAAATTTGAAAATAGATGATTATTAAACAAGCCCGTGTAAGTAAAAAGATATTCGATCTCTGATCAGACCTGAGAGATATGGTGGAATTCATGAAAAGTATACAACCACTTTACACCCTCTTAGGGGTCGAATTTCAAAAAATCTTGAAAACACTTTCTAGGTATTCATATGAAGGATCCGTAGAATAAAAATGAATTCAATATTTGGAAAGACCTAGTAGATATGACGAAAATCGTGAAAATATATGCATTTTATATTTACTGATAATTTTGTTGCCCCCCCTTCTGAACGCCAATGAATATTCGATTTTTTTTTATCAGAATTACTTTTCTAGTTGATTTACATATACGTACCGAGTTTCAACTTCCTAGCATAAGCCGTTCTAAAGTTAAGAAAAACATCTCCCACCCCCGTACCATACTACCCCTAAAAATTTATCCCTTTTTCCCTACTAGAGTTCTATTAGGTCTACTTCTGGTAAAAATTTGAAGCATCCACCTTACACTGTTATTGAGATATGAAACGTGTTATTTTTGAAAAATTCTAATCCCCTCCACTTCCGTGCTTCTCCACCTCCTTCAAAGATTTTACTTTGAGCAATCTTTATTTATCAAGTTTTATACTAAAACCAAATTTTGTTTTTCTGGTGCAATTGGTTTGTGAGATATCGTAATCAAAAGTTTTTCACCCCCCACCCCCGTGCGCGTCTACCCCCACCCAAAAGTTTTGTTTCAATCTACTCTCCTAGTATAACTACAGATATTTGTTAAGTTTTAATTGCTTGCCATTAACGGTTTAGGAGATATGGATTTTAGAATGTGTCGATCTCGGCATTTTTGCGATTCGGACGCATTATTTTCCCCTCCACTCCCACACCCCTCCACCCATATCAGTAATTTTTTTGCAAATCAAAGCTCTATAGAAATTCCAAGTTTCAGCCTCCTAACATAATCGGTTGCTGAGATCTAGAAACCAAAATTTTTCGTCTAAAACGCTTCGCCCACCTTCCCCCTCACACCTCCTCCCCTGAAAATAATGTCAATTTAAGGGATCTATCAAGTCTATTATTAGAAAAAACTTTAATTTAATAGCTATTTAATAGCTGAGACCTACGAGCATTCAAAGGATTTTGGGGCGGTCGACGTACGGCGTACGGCGGCGTACGGCGGACAGACGGAGTGAAAAGTTTTATTGCTGTTTTCTTGTCTACTAGTCATGAAACGTGGACAAACAAACTTTGAGGGCAGCAAATTTTTTTTTTTTTGAAAATCAATAACAATACTGTATTATAAATAACAAAGTAAAATAGTTTTATATACTGCGGACAGATGGCAAAAAATCTTATTTTTGAGGAACATTTGCATAAAATGTTACGGAAAAAATATTGCATATAGGTACTCCAATAATTTTGCTGGTGGGTTCGGCCACTATTGCGCTAATAGCCTCATATATGCACATTATTGGGTGATATACCGGTGGTATTGACGACATTATGATTTATATACGAGCTGTGTATCCAAGGTATATGAAATTTAATTAATTCTATAACGAAGTAATAAGAATGCTGCGTAAGTTAGTGGTATCATTGCGCAAGCCCTACGAAGATTTACGCTACGCGCCTGATTCCAGTCTTATAAAGCTCTAAAACATAAACTAAATTCCCTTAAATTTCAGGTGATCGACTGAAAAAACTAACTGAAGGCCTTCACAGAATTGCCATCTCAAAACACTTGGACAATGGTGAAAATCTTGAAATATCTGGAAGAAAATTTCGATCTAAAAAGAATGTCGAATTTTCGGTTGGAACAATCAAAAACGATTTTATCAATCGTTTAGAAGTGAATAAATTTTGGGGCGCTCAATTATGCCTCGCGGAACTTATGAATCTCTGCAATGTCATCTTACAAATTTATTTTGTAAATAGATTCTTGTCCGGACAATTTTTAAGCCTTGGTTCACAACTGTTACAAACAAATAACAGTACTGTAAGCATTTTGGAAGTTGTTTTTCCTAAAGTTACGAAATGTACTTTTAATAAATTCGGTGTTGGGGGAGACGTGCAACCGCATGATATTTTATGTGTGATGGCACTGAATATAATCAATGAGAAGATATACGCGTTTCTATGGTTCTGGTTCGTGATTTTGTTCTTCGTGAGTATTGGCGCATTGATTTGGCGAATGATCACATTTAGTTTTTATAAGTAAGTCGAATTTTATATTTACTATTAGCACAAATTTAAAAATTAATTTAAGGTTTTAAGATAAAGAAACATTCAATTCAAGCAAAGATCAAATCACAACAATTTTCTTGATAATCCTCATATCCCGGGCCGTCATTTCAGTCTTTTCCAGGGGGGGGGGGGCAAGATGTTATGAATGTATGTATTTTTATATATAAATCTCCATTTGTTATGAATTATATATGAAAAAACCAAATTCAGGGGGGGGGGGGGCAAATGCCCCCTCTCCCTGTGGCCTCAAATGACGTCCCTGCTCATATCGCACTGTCAGAAGGGTTGTAACTTCCAAAATGACAATTTTCAGGTTTTGATTGATGTATTTTTAATGCTCTTTTCAATGGAACTTTGTCGTATCTTCCATCTCTTAGCATTTAGGCACTATTTTGCTAACAACAACAACAAGTCCCACAGGAAGGCACAGTCGCCATAATACCACCAATGCAGGCCCGTGCGCAGGAATGTATGATGGAGGGGGGGGGGGGGTTATCAAGTTCCACCAAACTAAATGTGATGACCTAGCCCCCAATATATAATAAATAAATTATATTCCACGTCCAATATTATATAGGTATATATATATTATATGTCAAATCTATAAGAAAGGAGATAAACTGCGAATGAAAATTACAGAGTCATACCATTGTTGTGTACGTCCTGCAAAATACTGACGAAACTAATTCAGAATCGATTAAAGCCTTATACAGAAAGTATTATCGGCGAATATCAAGGTGGTTTCAGAACCGGACGATCTACTATTGACCAGATATTCTCAGTCAAACAAGTGCTAGAAAAATGCTGGGAATATAATATTGACGTGCAGCAGTCCTACAGGCATACGATAAAATAGATCGTAATGTACTATATAAAATAATGCTGGACTTTGAAATTCCATCAAAACTCGTCCAATTAACAGAAATGTCCATGACTGACACTGAATCCCAAGTAAGGATACGAAACGAGCTTACCCAAAGCTTCCGAATAGAATCCGGCCTGAAACAGGAAGACGGACTCGCTCCCATGCTCTTCCATCTCGCCCTGGAATATTTTATCAGACAGGTACCCGTTGATACTAGCAGTACTCTGCTAATCAAGTCTACTGAACTGGTGGTGTACGCGGATGACAAAAACATCATGGCCAGATCTGTTCCAGACGCGAAGGAAGTCTTCCACTGTCTAGACTAAGCGGCAAAGAATGTCGGATTATGGTTCAATGAGAGTAAAGCTTGTATTACACTGTATGACCAGGCTGTCAAATTGCAGTAATATGCAATGCGAAGTAGGCGAATACAAATAAATCTCACTGTGAGACCAAGTTCATGACCCAAACGAGAAGCGAATGGACGACGAAAGAATTTCCAAAAGGTAGAGCTCATTGCAAGCGACCGATAGGTAAGCCGCGAAAAAGATACGAGGACTCAGTTGACGAAGATTGCAGATCGCTCCTTAGATGCACACATTGGAGGACGCGGGCGCTAAGCCAAAATGACTTCAGACAATGTATCCTGCTGGTTCTGACTTGATTTGGAAAAAATTTGAAAATAGATGATTAGTAAACATGCCCGTGTAAGTGAAAAGATATTCGATCTCTGATCAGACCTGAGAGATATGGTGGAATTCATGAAAAAGTATACAACCAGTTTACACCCTCTTAGGGGTCGAATTTCAAAAAATCTTGAAAACGCATTCTAGGTATTCACATGAAGAATCCGTAGAATAAAAATGAATTCAATACTTCGAAAGACCTAGTAGATATGACGAAAATCGTGAAAATATATGCATTTTATATTAACCGACATTTTTTTTTGCCCCCCCTTCTGAACGCCAATGAATATTTGAATTTTTTTTTATCAGAATTACTTTTCTAGTTATTTTACATATACATACCGAGTATCAACTTCCTAGCATAAGCCATTCTGAAGTTAGGGAAAACACCCCCCACCACCGTACCATACTACCCCTAAAAAAAATGTATTTTTCCACCATGCCACTACTATAGCTTTATCTAAATACCAAGTTTCAGCTTCATATCATTATAGATTCTTAAGATATAAGCATCGGAACTTTTTCTTTCTCACCCTTCCCCACCCTCACCCTCTACACCCACACCCCCAAAACTTTTTTCCCTACTAGGGTCCTATTAGGCCTACTTCTGGTAAAATTATGAAACATCCATCTTACACTGTTATTGAGATATGAATCGTGTTATTTTTGAAAAATTCCAATCCCTCCCACTTCCGTGCTCCTCCACCCCCTTCAATTATTTTACTTTGAGCAATCTTTATTTATCAATATTTATACTCAAACCGAATTTTGTTTTTCTGGTCCAATTAGTTTGTGAGATATCGTAATCTAAAGTTTTTCACCCCCCCCCCCCCCCCCACCACCGTACGCCACTAGCCCCACCCAAAAATTTTGTTTCAATCTACTCTCCTAGTATAACTACAGATATTTGTTAAGTTTTAATTGCTTGCTATTAATAGTTTAGGAGATATGGATTTTAGAATTTGGCGATCTCGGCATTTTTGAGTTTCGGACGCATTATTTCCCCCTCCACACCCACACCCCTTCACCCATATCTGTTTTTTTTTTGCAAATGGGTCCATTATCGAAGCTCTATAGAAATTCTAAGTTTCAGCCTCCTAACACAAGCGGTTCCTGAGATCTAGAAACCTAAATTTTTCGTCTAAAACGCTTACCCCGCCTTCCCCCTTACACCTCCTCCCCTGAAAATAATGTCAATTCAAGGGGTCTACCAAGTCTATTCTTAGAAAAAAATTTAATTTAATGGCTCGACTGGTTTGAGAGCTATGAGCCTTCAAAGATTTTGGGACTTACGGCGTACGGCGTACGGGGTACGGCGTACAGACGGAGTGAAAATTTTTATTGCTTTTTCGCGTCTACTAGTCATGAAACGTGGAAAAAAAAATTTTGAGGGCAGCAAATTTTTTTTTTTTAAAAATCGATAACAATACTGTATTATAAATAATACAGTAAAATTGGTTTTCATTATCAAATATTAGACAAAATTATAAAATTGCTGAAACTATTTCAATCTTTAAAATGTTATTATCTCAAAAAATGTTTTTGGAAGTTACGACATTTGTCATCTCACAGTGCGATATCAAAATTAACAATGAAATTTAAACGAATTAAAACTTTTGTTTCGTATTTCAGATCTGTAACGTTCAACAGTACGATGTTCTTTATCAACGGAGATAATCGAACAAATCGTCAGCAAATGGGAACCGTTTCGAAAATATGTACATTTTCCAATTGGATATTTTTGTACTATTTAGCATGCAACTTAGACGGGTTTGTTTTTCGTGACGTTCTTGGTCAACTTGCTGAAGAATTCGAAGATCAGAAATATTATGAATCGAAGACGCAAAAGGAAGAAAGTTTTCTTAAGCGCAATTTACCCATTAAATTTTTCTTTAAGGATTATTAACTTTCAGTTTGGTTTATATTTTAATTTTAATAATGATTTTTTTAACAATTTAAAATAAAGATTTTGTTAGAAATATTTTAGTGTCACAGAGTTTAATTTACTCCTCTCTTATTTTCGAGGTGTTATTACGCGACCTTAGAAAATTAGATGGTTCTAACAGAAATGGAAATAATTTCGAGAAAACCGATCTCAAAGCATTGTTCTCTTACAAGATAACTAATGTAATTTTTGATAAAAGGTCATTAATATTTTTGTTACTTCTTGGAATAATTGACTTTAGCATTTTGTGAATTTTTTTTTGAAATTGACTAAGTTATAACAATTGTTGTGTTGCAGATAGAACTTTTTGTTAAATTTAAGTCGTATCAATTAATTTGGCATAGTTCTAGCTGACAGTTACACCATTTTTTCTGAAGCATTATAAATTTTGAATCGCTCCCGGACTATTTTTTTTTACGTTGTTTGAATGGTAGACACGTGGCCGACAAGGTGACCGTCACCTCAAATCACAACGATGACGAACAGTACATCTGGGAGTCTTCTGCTGGATGGCAGTTCATTCACAGTCACCACCGACAACTCAGAGCCTCTCGGACGCGGTACTAAGATCGTGCTGCACATCAAAGAGGACCAAGCCGAATACTTGGAGGAGGCCAAGATCAAGACAATTAAGTTACCAAGCACTCGCAGTTCATCGGGTATCCAACTAAATTGGTCGCTGAGAAGGAGCGCGAGAAGGAAGTGAGTGACGACGAGGCCGAAGGTGATGCGATCAAAGTTGAAGATGTCGGTGAGGATCAACAAATGTTTAGTCCGTCTGTTCGCCGTACGCCGTACTGTGTATGCAAAATTGTTTGAAAGCTTGTATCACCCTTTTAAGCTATTGAGTTGATTTTTTCTTTCGTGGGTAGACTGGTTGTACCACTTTGAGTGGACATTTTTTGAGGGGTGGGGTTGTGAAGGTGGATGCAAGGGGAAACGTTTAAGAAACGTTAACATTTTTTTTTTCTAGATCTTAGCTGCTGCTTATACTAGGACGCTGAAACTTTGAATTTATATAGAGCTTCAATAGTAGGCCCATTTACGAAATTTTCGATATTGGTCAAGGGCATGAATCAAAGAAAAATAGATTGCTACACACGCACCTTTTATCACGTCACTAAGAGCGATCGAAGAGGAAAACTGTCACATAATTGTAATAAATATGTATTTATCGTTTCTGTAAACTAAAACGTTTTATTTCCTTTATTTTTGTTACTCTTTATCATTTTTTGCTAAAAAAGCTAACGGCCTTTTAAATAGATTTCCCACTTTGTCAGCTAAACATCTAATGTGCAATGAAACTGAACGCTCTTGATGTCGTAATGCGCAGAACTTTTACTATTTTTTTCGCTAACTATCGCAATCTATTTTTTTTTGATTCATGGGTCAAGGGGTCAAGGAGAGGGGGGAAAAATAATGAGTCCGAAACGCGAAAGAGCCGAAATTGAGACATTTTAAAATACATATCTCTTAAACGATTGATGTTACGAAATTAAAACTTAAGAAACATTTTAAGATATACTAGGATAATTGATCGGGAATAAATTTAATAGTACGGGTAGTAGCGTATAGAGGTGGAGGGGTAGTGAAAAACCTTAGATTACGATATATCACCAATCAATTGCACTAGACAAATAAAATTCGGTTTGTGTATAATGGTTGACAGATCAATTCTGCTGAAGGCAAATTTTTTTAAGGAGGCAGCGGAGCATGAAAGTGGAGGGTATAAGAATTTTTCTAAACATTCACGTCTCATATCTCAAGAAAATAAAATAGATTCTTAAAATTTTTTCCAGAAAATCAATAGATTCAAAGCAGAAATTTTTGGGAAGAAGTAAAGGTTCTGACTTTTATATATCGAGAACCTATAATGACAAAAAATTGAAATATAGATATTTAGATAGAACTACTGTAGTGACATATTGAAAAAATAATAAGTTTTTATAGTGGTCTTAACTATAGAACGACTTATGCTACAAAGTTGAAACTCGGTCTATATAAGTAAATCAAATAGAAAAGAAATGAGATATTTTTTCTAATATCCATATGTGGAAGGGGGGGGGGGGGCGGCAAAAAATATAATGAGTGAAAATGAAATGCATAAATTTTCTAATTTTCGTCATATCTATTAGTCTTTCCTAGTATTGAATTCATTTTTAGTTTACGACTTTTACATATAAATACCTAGAAAGTGTTTTAATGATTTTTTGAAATTCTACCCCTAAGGGGATGCAAGAGGGTTGTAAATTTTTTCATGAATTCTGCCATATATTCCAGGTCTGATAAGATATCGAATATTTTTTCTCATCAACGGTCTTGCGTAATAATCACCTAAAACTTGTTTTTAAGGTTTTTCTTTTTCAACCCTTGAGACGGTGTAAAAGGGTTGACCGCGTTTTCACGAATACCGTAGTTTCTCTTAGAGTGATATGAAATTGAAGTGGTTTTTAATTTTTCGTGGTGTCTTCATATTTATCTATTAACTCCTTTAAAGTATTTTGGATATTATGTATATAAGCGGCAAAAAGTCAATTTCAGTATTTTTAGATATTCAATAGGGGTGTAAGGGGGATGTATGCATTTCAAAGCATCAACATATTTCTTAGGAGTGATGAGATATTAGATCGCTTTTTACTTTACAAACTTTTTATATAATAGCATTTCAAAATTTTTCGATATTCAACATCTAAGGGCTTGCATATGTTTTCACAATTCCTGCCATCCCAAGGGTTTTTATTACAGCAAATTGATGGATTGGGATTGAAGGACATGTGGTTCCAACTAGACGGTACAACCGCACACACAGATCACGCGACAATAGACATTTTGAAGGATGCGTTTCCGCATTGCCTAATGTTTCGTTTTGGCGATTTGCATTGCGCGGCAAGATAGCATGATTTGACCGCTTTAGACTTCTGTCTTTGGGGTTTTTTGTCAGATGTCTATCAGAACAATTCATATACTGTGGAAGTACTCTAAGAGAGTGGGAACTTATTGCCTGAAGTTTTCGCCAAAAAATTGGTCATCAACGCTAGCGGCTACTTAACCGATATCAATTTTTTGTTCTAAAGATACGAACTGGACTTAGAAGATTAACCTTTAATACACTGTAGCGTATAGTCCAGTCAGCTTAGGGATGGGATGTCCGAAATCGGCCCGGGTATGATATGACCGAACAGAATAGCAATGATGCCTATAACATATCAATTTTTTTTTTCAATCCAATAGCAACTGAAGATGAACCGCATATAAGCGTATGTATACACAGTTCGAAACAGCATCCTCACAAAGCGAAGAAATATGGTAGTTCGGCCGGTATAAATTTCCACGTTTTAATTGATTTTAACAGATCCCTGCAATACCAAAAAAAATGTGAATTAAGTTCACCGAAAAGAGGAGCCGTTTCTAGTCCATTAACTTTTAAGTAGGGATTTCCGTTCAGGTTTTAACAGTCCCATATTTTATTGCACGTCCACAATATTGGCCATAGTATTCCACACTTATCCATCCAGCTATACGTAGCTAGGACACATTAAACGATTGATGTCCGTTCAGGACTGTCGCAAAAAAAAGAGAAGAAAAACCTTGAGTTTATCCATTCTCTACCTCGTAAAAAGCGAAGTAAAAGCCAATGGCGAATAATTGAATTACTTTCGAATGGTTTTGCTTGACAGATGATTGGGTGGGTAAGGAGCGAGCCCCCAAGGCTATTCACCAAAACCACACTATCCATAAAATAATTTGGTAAAAGCACACCCGAAACGACTAAATCAGGGGGCTTCAATCAGAAGGTCTTCTTACAATTTTCTTTTCATTTTTCTCTCGGGTAAAGCCATTGTATCCTCAATTCACAAGGAGATAAAATCTTTTCCATGAAACTGTAGCATCGTTGGTAAAAATAGCACCTGTTGATAAGGTAGAAAGTTTTCCTTTTTGTATTCCGAGAAATCAAATATTTCGATTTCTGGACAAAGTGCCAATACGTTGCTGAAATTTGATTTTAAATTGATACAAACAGCTATTTAACCTCTGCGAATTTGAAATTTAATAATCAAATAATGTATTTGTGAAGAATACGATTACAATGATCTCGTTTTAGATGACTGTGAGTTAAATTCGGCTTTTATTGAGAAGTGCTATACTTGTGTACCTGCTGATATCGCCAAAATCAATTTTAGGACAAACATCAGACACTTACAGTTTGAGATATTTCAGGGAAAATCAAAATGAAATGAGTCTATGTAAGTAAAAGAACTCCTTCAATAATTTCGTAGCTCTGTTAAATATAATTTTTTCCTTGACTATAATTGGACGGAGTCTTGCACCCAAGCTTTGGAGTTCCTAATGAGCACTGTTTTTCAGATTTCTCCGAGGTGCCAAAGAACTGTGTAGACAGTTCTATGAATCAGTAGGGTGTGAGTCCTTGTCGCCTAGCGATTTTCATGAGTTGCCTTTTCCAATGCCACATACTTTGCAGATTGAGTATAGAACGATTTATCTACATATCAGAGGCGAGAAAACCAACCATCTTACTAAAATCCCTGGAGAGATTGGTGGGGCTCCATTTCTGAGAAACAGCGAAGAGTATTGCCCTGTCGTGATTACACCAAAGGTAGGTCGACCAAAATCGCACTATACGAATTGGTGTTCAAAATTAAGAAATCTTCGTCATTCGTAGAACCCTCATTCTTACGGTTTTCTGGACATCAAGGGTGTCTATAATAATGTCAAAGTCGAAATGGGGATGGAAATGGAGCCCTGTAACTGGATATGCGACATGCTCTGAGTTATTGGCTGGGTATTGGATAGCAGCAGGTTGCGCAGGTACACAGCATGAGGTCCACCACAAGGAGATATGATTTCATCACGTCTGTGGGTGGCTCCTAGTGGTCAATATGAGTTATCCCGTCGAGCGTGAAAGTAGTCGCATATGAGGGCGAATTGAAAAGTTACCAGCCTGAGTATGAGAATAGTTAAATACAGTGGCTTCGGAAATTTATAATTTTTTATTTTATTTTTCCAACTTAAGGGGGCTCATATGAGTAGAAAGCAGAAAAATTAGGTGAATTTTAGAAATTATTATGTCAAAAATTATTTGCTCGACTTTATTCAATCAGGCACTCCAAATTTTGATTTAAGTTGAAATAATAATAAATTAAATGCATTTAATCGTTCTTCAGAGGGAACCATATTAGAGTCCAGAGAACTTGAACTAAATTTGTCAGCTGGAATGCAACTTCTTGGAAAACTGTTATCTAACTTTTCTACAAATTCACGACTACATTTTTGATGGGATTGATTATGTTTTCGATATAAATGTGATTTAAATGACTGTTTATTTTTAAATTTCTTAGAGCAATCGTTTACCGGGCAAGCAACTTCGATATTAGAACCAAAATGTTTACAGAAATGAACTTGAGTTTTCTTTAGGTTTTTTGACGAAAACCCACAACTAGGCACTTCACAGTTAAAATTCAAACACACATTTTCAAGGTTTTCCTTCTTGCTTGGAGAGTGGCACCGGAAGAAATGCACTTGAAATGTTATATATTTAACAAAAATTTTGCCACATCCGGGCCACAAACACTTAAGAATTGATTTTCTTAATGCTCTATGAGCGTACGTATGTTTGTTATACGCGAAAACTGTTTCAAAAACGAAATCACAAATATTACACAAAAACATTTTGCCGATCAAATTTCTGACACCATTACCTGACGACGTGAAGAATGGAATGAAATGGTGAAATAAATTCTCGGGAACTTGCTGATTCTGGCGTAATATTACGCAGTATTTGAAGTAAAATTACACCAAGCCTGAATTTACTCTATTAATGGTGTAACACAATTATGACGCCAACATTTACTCTTTTTATGGAGCAAAAGAGGTGTAATTATACAGCGTATTGTGTAATATTACCTATTTGTGCGCTAAAACTCGATTATACGAATTATTGACGTACAAATACATACATAGATTGTGTATTTTTCCACTTATTTTTGCTTTAAATATAGAGCATTTTTCCAATTTTTTTTAGAGTGTAGGTTAAGCTGTTAAATAATAAATAACAGTTGTATGACTATTGAATTAACAAATCTAACTATTGGACCAAAATTGACAGGAATATTTGTTGCTTTGCTGTGTGGTTCTGTTATTATAAGTGTATTTTTTTTCTCAGTGTAGGGGTTTTTGGAAAAAAATTTTTTTTCACAAAATGGTGGCCGATTGAACTTTATTTTCAGTTTTTAACCTCAATTATCGACCTTTCTTGCTTGATAAAAAATCAGTAACTAAAATAAAAAAAAATCCTTCGTAGCGAAGGGGAGTACCTACTCAAGAATAATGTGTGAAATTTTGGAAGTAATCGGTTCAGCCGTTTTCCGAAGATTTTGAGAAACTCCTTTGAAAAGTATGTTTCGAGATAATCGAGTTTGAATGACGTGTTACATATGTATGTATATAGAGAAGTCACGAAGGGCCCATCCCGGTTAATTGCCCATAAATTCCACAATTGTTGAAATTTCAATATGAAATTTACAGACAACATTCTTAAAGCCCCGATCACAATGCATCCGTTCCGTTCCGTCACGTTCAGCTGTCAAAGTAGACCTTATGGGCTGGCCATGTAAATGCACACAATGGTCGTAACGGAACGGAGCGGACGAGTTCACCTAAATTCAACTTTTACGGATAACATAACCTCACTTTTCGTCACTTTCGCAACGGATGCATTGTAATCGGGGCTTAGGACTATACCCGTAAACTTTAAGATGAGCGAAAAAATTGAAAATACAAAAATTTTCTACTCATATGAGCCCCTTAATGCACTTAGACCACCTCTTCTCTAGGCTAAATATTTTTTGTCGAACTCTTTGAATTTACTGCCGCGATTATATCTCAATTGGTCAAAATTTCTTCCCTGCCAGCCAGGATTTCACTTTTGTGAAAAGGAAGAAGTCGCGCGGAACCAGGTCGGGCTGTCTTCCTCGGTGTCCTTTCGACAAGCTAAACCCATTGCTTTGACTAAGCTTTGGTCTCCGGTGTAAAGTAATGGATCCATGTTTTGTAGACAAATTGATGCAAAAACTCCATTTTGATATGCTTAAACTAGTCAAAACACTTCTGCGATATGTCCTGGCGAAGCGCCTTTTGGTCGTATTTGAGCAAGCGCGGCATCCATCTTACCGATAGCTTTTTCATGCCCAATGTTTATGCAAGATGAAATTCATGCATTTTGCAGATACATACATATGCCATCAGCCTCACCAATCTCATGTAATCTTTTCGCCATTTCCTCATTTGTAGCCGTTTTTGTCTGTCCCTGAGTTCGTCACCAGCATAGAGCTACATATATGTATAATGGAGATAGCGTGCAGCGACTTTTTTGAAGCTGGAGGTTTTCTGACAAAGGACCGGCCATATTCACTATGCTACTATCAGCATCTTACTCACATATATGGTAATCCCCGGTATTGAAAAGAAAAAAAGCCCAACCTTTAAATACTAGGCTAATATTTGCATTTCACTGTCACCGGGCATGAAACGCCCCATACAAAAAGAGTCGCTTAAACTTCAACATGCTTCACAGTGCTTTATACAGAAACGGCGCTTTGCGATCTCCGTTAGTTATAGCTCTATGGTCACCAACTACACTTGTGCGGCCACGCTAGAAGTCAGCAGCCCAAAACTGGATTGTCACAAACGAATGAGAGTCTTCACCGTACATAAGTCTAACTCGGGTTTTATTTCGGTAGGCATTTTCAAAAATAAGTATCGAATCAAGCAACGATAGTGGAGTTTCTTTATTCTTGGAAAAATATATATTAGGAAGAATTCTGCACACTATTAGCGACCTGATCAAAACGGCACTCACACTAGCAAGCTCATGGGAGATGTTCGGGAGAAAGTGGGAAATTCAGCCAGGGATGGCTCACTGGATGTAAACGGACAGACTCACTCTTATCTACGGAATTTTGGTATAGTGGGGTGCGCTGGAGAGCTTTACCTTCACTTCTCTGAAAAAACTCACCGTTCAATATCTGGTTTCCCCATGAGCAACAGGCGCATTTTGACCTCTGCGCCTCTTAAGATGATCCTACATCTGCTACCGAATTAACTCCATCAAGGGTAGAGATGGCTATTTAAATAAACTAATCGATTAATCAATAATTTGATTAATCAGAATGTAATAATCGATTTCCGATTAAATCTGTATGTATGTATGTGTGTATGTATTAAATCGATTAATTGATTAATCGGTTAATTTCGCCTTTGTAACTAACAATATATTACCACATTATATTTCATTACGAAGGTACCGTGTAATACAGGAAGAAATTAAAGAAAACATATTCTTGATCCATAAATATGTAGGTATATATTTTATAAAACAATAATAAAGATAATAATAAATATTTTTGATTTCACGGAAATATAATAGTAATTCAATTAAGTTATAATTCCACAGAAAAGTGAAGATTCATTTCGATGAGCTTTCTATTTGCAAGTACTCTTAAGCTATGAGCTCAACAATAACAACTTAGGCCCGTTCCTACGATCGTCAGTTAAATTCTAACCAGAACTTTAACTGTAAGTTTTGTATGAAAATATGTCAGCTAAAGTTCTAGTTAGTACGGAACTGACGATCTTTTGGCTGTCAGCCTATTTCTCTTCCCAGTAGCTGTCGCTTCGGCTTTGGAAAATAAGCGCCCAGACGGTACAGGTGTTCCAAGTTAAGGGTAGTATTTCCTTGCCACGTTGTAGAGTACTATGTCAGATAAGGTGTAAAAAGTAGCTATATCTTTTGCCTATTAGGTTGTAGAGAGTCGTAAATTATTTACTATAACGTACTTTAGTATATAGTAGACGTGTGGACTTTTTAACTTTAACGTAACAGCTGGCAACAATCGAAACACATTAATCGATAAATCAAGTGATTAATGGAACCAGGAGTATCAAATGATTAATCGAATAATCGAAAGATAATAATCGATTATTTCAATTATTTGATTAATCGTTGCCATCTCTAATCAAGGGGTCTATCATAAACGTAAGGAGCTGAGAAAGGTGAAGGTACAGGGGTGGGGGTTTTCTCCGCGGACGAGAACCGTAATGAGGCGGAATTTTCGGGATTCGTTTCTTCGTCCCCACTACAGGAAGTATGTGCAATGCAAAACAAACTCTTCGTCATATTAACGGAATTCAGAGGTCAGGAGCGGCTTAAGGTGATCGACTCATACCTACTTGATCAAGTCCGGCTACGTAAGGCTGTTCAGTTATAAAATTAGTGCATTATGCACACGTTTTAATATAAGGTGTGTTTTTTTCAACTGGATCACAATCAAGATCATTCGTTATATATTGAAAACAACAACAATGCAATGGCAGCTGATAATTGACATTTGTCAAACGTCAATAAATATTTTCCGTATTTATTAAAGAATATTCGCAAATATACATATTTCAATACATAGTAATTTTAATTACTTACTGCTTCTATGTCGTTAATATCCATTATGTTCACTATTGTATCTGCCAAGAAAATATTAATAAATATTTGACAGACCACAGCTCACCACAGCAGTCTACAGCTAACACGAAAACATCACATTTCATAGCAGGAATGCCAACCGTTTAAATTGATTTTTTTGGATCATCCACGGCGTTTTTTTTTCATTTATGATCTGATCCAGTTGAACAAAACGCACCTATAGTGATATGTTGTGCTTCAGGTCACAGCGGAATTCTGGCCAACGAGACAGTAGATGAACTCGCAAGTAAATACTGTGCTCTGGATTAGGAGCTAGCTTCATATACCTACGTAATATCTTAACTTATTTAACTTATGCTGGCGTACCTTGGCCTCTTGTGCCGCCTCATTCTGGGTTCAGTGCTGTCTTCGTCAATTGAATCCTCCCAGGGCTTTGGTCTCTTTCTTTGGCATTCTCCAGGGATCTTGCAAGTATATTTATGTCGTCGGCATATGTTACTAGTTATGTATGTTGATTTGAAGCATAGTGTTCTCTTGGTATCGGCTTCCAAACAACATATTCGAGTATCAAATTGAAAAGCATTGGTATCAGGCCATAATCTTGTTTAAACCCGTTGACAGTTCTAAAGCTGGAGGTCAGATAATTTTCAACTCTGACTTGAGACAAAGAATCGGTTATTGCCATTTGTGTAAGTCGGACCCGTTTCGTTTGAACTCCAAAATTCTTCATTATTTTATACAGTACGCTCCTGTCAATTGTCGTATGTCTGTTTCAAGTCCACAAATATCTGATGCACATCAATGTTAAATTCCCAGCACTTTTCAAGCCCCTGTCTAAGTGAGAATATTTGGTCTGTGGTCGATCGCCCAGCTCTTAATCCGCCCTGGTATTCACCAATTACCTTGTCAGCAAAGAGTTTAATTCTCTGTTCTAGAATTTTCGTCAAGATCGTATAAGACGTACACAACAGAGATATTTCATCGGTATATTTCGCAGCAGAGTTTGCCCCCTTTTTTAAAGATTGGATATATGATGCTCCTGCTCCAATCTTCAGGAAGTGTTTCTTGCATCCGTATTCCTGAGAGCAATCTGTGTAGGATATATGCTATACAAGTGCAGAAGTTGAGTTGGAAAATGATCAGTGCCCGGCGTTTTGTTGTTTGGGTTGTTCCTTAGTGCTGTTAAAGCCTCAGTTACAATGGTTCCGATCCGATCCGATCCGGAAAACGGAGAGTGTTGAGTTTCTCCATCCTACACACATCTAAAGGGAATTTCAGAAAGCCCAGTCGCAATCATTCCGGTAATTAGCCGAGACACAAAACGGATGGGTAAAGTTGACCAACTTTCAACTTCTATACGTTCCGACGCTAAGAGGTGAATTATTGAATTTCACCGCCTGCTTCGCCTCACTAAAAATCAGAATTACACCTCGATAGTGTCATTTTGATGCAAGTCGGAACGGAATCATTGTGACTAAAAATTTTTCCCCTTCGACGTTGCCGGATCGGATCGGAACCATTGTAACTGAGGCTTTATACTTCTTCGATTGTGGGAGGACTCGAAAATGATCCTTGTTCAGCTGTTACCTCGATTGTTTTTAAGTCTGCTGCTGCTGTTCGTGCGGATGATGAGCTCGGGTTGAGAAGGTGTTCAAAATATTGTGCCCATCTCAGTTTTATTTCTCCCACATTACTTATAATGTTACCTTCTGCATACTTACAGAGGCTCGTCTTCGGTTTCGTAATATCTTACACGTAATATTTTCCATGTAATTTTATACGTAGTATCTTACACGTAATATTTTACATCTAATATTTTACATGTAATATTGCAAAAGTAATAAATACTTGCCACAAAAAAGAGTACTTATAACCGCATTGCATTGTAAGTTATTAAGTGGTTTTGTACTTCAAAAATATTCAGACGATAAAACAGAAAAACACAAAGACTAGGCTTTGGTATCAGGCTGAAAAGAGTAAAATATTTGTTAAATTTATTACCAATTTTATAGGTGAATATTAAATTACCTTAAAGTAATTCAGTCCTACTTCTACCCACGTTAGGCAGCACGTAAAAAACCGTGTTCTCAGGTATTGAAAGCACGATCCTTGGAAGAAAGAACCCACCAAGATATGCACATTAAAACCACAGAAAATGTCTTTTATTCTTTCTCTGGGAAAATTAGTGAGCAGCCTTATCTCGAAAAGTGTACAAGGCATAAAAATAAATGGAGCAAAATGCAATAATTATGATTCATGGTACCATAAAAACCAAACACAAAAAAAGCCCATTTTTTTTTGTTTCTATCACAGGTTAAATATCCCTAAAATAAATAACGTAAAATAAGTCCCACATCTTATATGTATATAAAAAAAATACTTTACCCACCGTTCCCTAGTCTCATTACCAATAAAAAGGGGGTTGAAACTCTAAACTCAAATAACTGACTGAAATGGTTCCTCGCACATTATCCTAATTTCCATATCCTCTTATACGAGAGAAAGTTGCCAAAAAATATTCGCAGACTTTTCTTCCAAGTCTTAAGATTTCGTTTCCATTTAAAGATTCAGCACGGCGACATACCGTAAACAGCAGTCACCCTGTAGTAACTTTATCTCGTTCACGTTTGCGAGTTTTCCTACTACAGCAAGTTAGTTGGGTGGAAGGACTGCTGGAAGGTTGATGTCGGGGGGTGTATGTGTGGTCTTAATAACTCATTGTCGTCAACGACAAAACGGGAACAAACCAACCAACGAGTCCTTCGGGTTCGCGAAGGCTACAAACCCACTCAGTGCTCGAGGGTCACCAGGTTAATTTATTTTCGTCTCACGATCCACCTTTTTATTTCCTTCGTGGCATAACGAAATGTGCCTCCTAATTAGCCTCATAATTGTTGATAAAGAACTACTTTATGTGTCCAATTCACCGAGTTGAATTTTAAGAGCCCCACTACTGGCCACAAAATTTTGAAGGACTCGTAGCGACGGGAAAAAAGAATTGAGGCCCAAGCCCGGATACGTAACTCTCGAATATCCAGGCTTCTTCAATGGGCAAATTGAACTTGGGGTTCGGATGACCGGATATTTTATCACACAGTCGACGAGGGATAAAAATTTTCCGTTCTTGCCTTTAGGATTCTATTTCCTACCCGAAAGGAGGTTTAAATTTTCGTCCTTATCTGATTTTGAGGTGAAGGGCCGATCCGTACCATGGCAGCGACAAAAAAAAAAATCGGCAAAAATTTGGGATACTGTTGTGGGTGATGTATACACCCTTTAAGATTTGCGGTTAGGATATTAGAGGATTCACGATTAGATAGCGAAGTAGAAATCGGGCGGAGATCGACTAAGGGTAGTCCGGGTTTTGACATTTTGTGCAAGAGATGAGACTGAAAAGATTTCTGTCGGGGTTCTTTTTAGATGAGAAGGTCAAAGCGTTTTTGTATAATGGAATATGCTCAGCCGAATGGAAAATTATATATAGGTTAGGAAAACATGAAAGAATTATTTTCAATTGATTGGATGCTGCTTTTTTTTTAGGTATTCTTCAATTATGTGAATAGGTTCTTTTCCAATTTCTTGTTATCTAAATTTAATGGTAAATCGATTTTTAGTGCCAAATAATTCTGGAATAATTTCCGTGTCTGTTCAGTGAAGAAAAAAAAAACAAACGATAAATTTCCGAAATCGAGTACGGAGCTACTGAAAAATAAATGATTTAATATTGAGCTTGTTTACCATATACATAGCCGTCGGATCGCGTCCTGACCTATATCGCAACCTAAAGTAGGTTCAATCACAAACTGTTTATGCCTAAAAGGTATAATTACCTTATTCATATATAAACGATATTACCATTATTTAATTAAGTTTTTTACATGAAATACTATGTAAAATCACATAAGTATAAAAATTACAACAACTCGTACGGAAAAGTAAATGTAATGACCAACTATCGATAAATAACATTATTTAATGTAGCACATAAAAAATCTGCCAGCGCGAGTCCTGGCGCAACTTTATTATTTTATTCGGAGAGCTTTTAGAATAACATACAAATTACATAATTGGCTTATACTCCGGGATGCAGTCTAGGGGTTGAAAAAGGAAAAAACATGAAAATAGGTAATTATTAAACAAGCAAGTGGAAGTGAAAAGATATTCAATATCTGATCAGATCTGAGAGATATGACAGAATCTGTGAAAAAGTATACAACCCCTTTACACCCCCTTAGGGTCGAATTTCAAAAAATCTTGAAAACACTTTCTAGGTATTCATATGAAGAATCCGTAGAATAAAAACGAATTCCGAATTTGAGAAGATAGATGTGTTAGTAGATATATCGAAAGTCGTGAAAATATATGCATTCAAATTCAATTGGATCAGGCCCGTGCACACGTAGGGAGGGAGTTTTGGGGGTTCAAACCCCCCCCCCCCCCTCCCTATTGGCCAATTTTCATTGGGAAGTGCGGACCTTTTTTTTAGGTCATCACATTCAGTGTGGTGAGCACTTGATAATTTATTATGACCCCCCCCCCCCCCCCCGCTTTCATACAATCCTGCGCATGGGCCTGATCTCAGCCATCATTTGAATTTTTTAACCTCAGCCATCGTTTGAATTTTTTAACCTCAGCCGTCCTTTGAATTTTTTAACCTCAGCCGTCATTTGAATTTTTTAAGCTCAGCCATCATTTGCATTTTTTAAGCTTAGCCGTCATTTGAATTTTTTAATCTCAGCCGTGATTTGAATTTTTTAACCTCAGCCGTCATTTGAATTTTTTAACTTCAGCCGTCATTTGAATTTTTTGACCACAGCCATCATTTGAATTTTGTAACCTCAGCCATCATTTGAATTTTTTAACCTCAGCCGTTATTTGAATATTTACATATATATATACAGTCAAAACCGGATAGAACGACATCGCTTTTAACAACGGATCGGTTAATACGACTAAATGGCATGGTCCTCGTCGAATCTCTATAGGAAGGAATGTATCTAAATTGCATGTTGCTTATAACGACTATTGGATATAGCGACGAGTTTAGAGGGTCCCTTCAATGTCGTTATATCCGGTTTTGACTGTATTGTAATTATATTATATACATTATGTCATATATACACCCCCACCAAATAATAAAGTAAATTAATGTCCAAAATTGCAGTCAGTACTTAATTCAACGGAATTTTACATGACAGTAATCTACTTATCTACAAATTACGTTCGAATATAAGACAAGACGGAAGAACAGCTAGATAATGAGGGAACCTAGGAGGTTCATGTGCTAGAATTTGTTAGGATACACAGTAAAAAATATTTGTTATTTTACATTTAATGTAATAAAACTATCCCCACATCATAGGTAAAACTACCTACTTCATGTACAAACGCTACTATAATTATATTATTAGGTTTTTTTTTTACAAGAAATATTATGTAAAATTACAAAAAGATAGAAACTGCAACAACTAGTACGGAAAACTACATTTCCAAACATGGACAAATAAGTTGATTCCTTATAAAAAAAAAATAAAATAAAATTATGGGGTTGCATTTGGTGGCGGGCGAAAAAAAGGCGTGTTCTTGTGAATGTTTTTTTGAAAACTGATTGCAGGTTTCGAACTGTTTTTTTTCCATAGTGAAGAGTATATCTTTGAATATGTTTCATAATTTTTTTATTGGAAAAACTTCACAAATATAGCAGATATAATATATTTCCCAGAACGCTGTTTAAAACAAGCCTTCCGCGGTGACACCCGTACTTTCCACACCAACGATCTAAAATAAAAAATAACAACTTAATTAAGTTTTTTTATCATATTATCTAGTTTTTAAAGTGAAAGTCTAATTTTCGGTAAAAAATTTACTTCATTTTCCTTGATATAAAAAAAAATCTGCCAACAGTCTGGGCGCAACTTTATTATTTTTCCGGCAGAAGTTCAGAACGCGTTCAATTCGGGGATGCGGTGTATGTTACTATGTGACTGAAAACCTAACAAAAAGTTCGGGAAGCGGTTAGAAAAGGGTGTAACATATGAATTAAATAATTGGGTCATATTCCGGGATGCGGTCTAGAGGTTGAAAAATAAAAAACTTAAAAATAGGTGATTATTAAACAAGCCTGGGGAAGTGAACAGATATTCGATATCTGATCAGACCTGAGAAACATGGTGGAATTCATGAAAAAGTATACAACCAGCTTACACCCTCTTAGAGGTCGAATTTCAAAAAATCTTGAAAACACATTCTAGGTATTCATATGAAGAATCCGTAGAATAAAAATGAATTCAATATTTCGAAAGACCTAGTAGATATGACGAAAATCGTGAAAATATATGCAATTTATACATACTGATCATTTTTTTTACCCCCCCCCTTCTGAACGCCAATGAATATTCAAAGTTTTTTTTATTAGAATTACTTTTCTAGTTAATTTACATATACGTAACGAGTTTCAACTTCCTACCATAAGCCGTTCTGAAGTTGGGAAAAACACCCCCCACCACCGTACCATACTACCCTTAAAAAAAATTTTATTTTTCCACCATGCCACTACTATAGTTCAATCTAAATACCAAGTTTCAGCTTCCTATCATTATAGATTCTTAAGATATAAGCATCGGAACTTTTTCTTTCTCACCCTTCCCCACCCTCACCCTCTACACCCACACCTACAAACTTTTTTTTCCCTACTGGGGTTTTATTAGGCCTACTTCTGGTAAAAATTTGAAGCATCCATCTTACACTGTTATTGAGATATGAAACGTGTTATATTTGAAAAATTCTTATCCCCTCCACTTACGTACTCCCCCGCCCCCTTCAAAGATTTTACTTTGAGCAATCTTTATTTATTAAGCTTTATATCCAAACCGAATTTTGTTTTTCTGGTGCCACTGGTTTGGGAGATATCGTAATGTTAAGTATTTCAACCCCCACCCCCGTACGCCACTACCCCCACCCAAAAATTTTGATTCAATCTACTCTTCTAGTATAACAACAGATATTTGTTAAGTTTAAATTGCTTGCTATTAACGGTTTAGGAGATATAGATTTTAGAATGTGTAGATCTCTTTTTTGCGTTTCGGACGCATTGCTTCCCCCTCCACTCCCACACCCCTTCACCTATATCATCAATTTTTTCGCAAATGGGTCCACTATCAAAGGTTTATAGAAATTCCAAGTTTCAGCCTCCGAACACAAGCGGTTGCTGAGATCTAGAAAACAAAATTTTTCGTCTAAAACGCTTCCCCCACCTTCCCCCTCACACCCTTGCTCCTGAAAATAATGTCAATTCAAGGGGTCTACCCAGTCTATTCCTAGAAAAAAAATTAATTTAATAGCTCCACTGGTTTGAGAGCTACGAGCCTTCATAGGATTTTGGCGGTCGACGTACGGCGTACGGCGTACGGCGGACAGACGGAGTGAACATTTTTATTGCTTTTTTCGTGTCTACTAGTCATGAAATGTTTACAAAAAAATTTTGAGGGTAGCAAATTTTTTTTTTTTGAAAATCAATAACAATACTGTATTATTACTAATAAAGTAAAAGTATGCATCGAAAAAAAAAATCCTTCGTTATTATAGCGGCATGTTGGCGCTACTATAGCTCTACCTAAATACCAAGTTTAAGATTTATATCATTTCAGGTTCTTAAGATATAAACATCGGAACTTATTCCTTTTCACCCTCCTTCACCCTTATCCCAAAATTTTTTTTCCGTATTAGGGTTCAATTAGCGCTACTTCCGGTCAAAATTTTAAGCATTTATTTTTTGAGATATGAAATGTGCTTTTTTTGAAAAATTCTTATCCTTTTTACTTCTATGCTCCACCAACTCACTTAAAAAAGTTTACGTTAGTCAGTTTTTGTTTGAATTTTATTTGTCTAGAGCAATTGGTTCATGAGATATAGTAATCTAAAGTTGTTCACCCCACCCCCATACGCAACTGCCCCACCCAAAATTTTTTTCCATCTTTTCTCCTAGATTTAATACCTTGCGACTTCTTCCTTTGGGGCTACGTGAGAGATAAGGTCTACGCCAACAGACCAGCGTCGATTCAAGACGTCAAAGATGGAATTCGTGAGACTATCGAGGACATAGGGCAGCCACTTTGCGATTTGGTTATGAAAAATTTCATGGAAAGGATATGGTCATGTAAGCGTGGTCGTGCTGGCCATTTGGCTGATGTTGTTTTCCATTATTAACGGCATACCTTCCTCTTTACAATGAAATAAACATCCGATCATTTATCTCAAAAATGCCATTTTTCTTTGAATATCAAAATAACACCTCTTATTGTATAACCCTTTATAACTACAAGTATTTCCTAAGTTCGAATAGTGTGCCATTAACGGTTTAGGAGACATGGATTTTAGAATGTGTCTATCTCGGCTTTTATCGGCGCATTATATTTCCCCCCACTCCCACACCCCTTGATCAAAATTGACAATTTTTATGCAAATGGGTCTACTATCAGAGCTCTATAGAAATTCCAAGTTTCAGCGTCCTATCATAAGCGGATGCTGAGATCTAGACACCAAAATTTTCCGTCTAAAAAACTTCCCCCTCACACCCCCACCCCTAAAAATTTGGTGACCTCGAGAAGCCTACCCCGTCTATTCGGAAAAAATGTTTCAATTTAATATCTCAAAGCGTTTGGGAGCTACGAGCCTCCAAACGATTTTGCGTACGATGGACGGCCGGCGGACAGACGAACTGAAAGTTTTTATTGCTTTTTTCGTGTCTACTAGTTATGAAACGTGAAAATAAAAATTTTCAGTTTAGCAAATTTTTTTTTTTAAAAATCGATCACAATACTGTATTATTAAAATAATAAAGAAAAATTGTATAAGAAACAAAAATCACATTCCAGTGGTCATGTTTTATTTCTTTTCCCCACATTACATACCGTTAAAATAGTAGGCCTATTACTGAACTCGCTTGACCAAAAAACGCACATTCTGCGACTATGAAACTCACCGAGGGCCTACTTGTCGAGTTTCACTTGACTTTTAGTCGAGAAAAAAGCGTGAGTAAAGAGAACTGCGTATTACTTGTAAGAAATGTCAAATTCACTCGACTACTGGAAATGAAGTGACTTTCCAATTGTCGAGTTTCATCATACCAACTTTTGCTCGAGTCTAGTTCAAATATGAGTGAGGAACTCACTCGACTCGAGTTTCGTAATAGGCCCGATAAATTAAATTGAAGAATTTCTTCTCTATTTAAGTCTTTTCTCGTGAATTTAAGTCATACATCATCTTCTCATGTCCAATTCCAACTAAAATTTAACTTTTTCGAGTTTTGAAACAAACCAAATTCGAGATTGGTAGTACCGAATTCAACTCGAAACTGGTACGATTTTTTTTACTTTGAGCACATTACAGGTCGAAACGAGATTGTTAGTACCATATCAGCTCGAAACTCGAAAACAAGGCTCGTTTCGAGATTCATGATTCCACCCTAGTATGTACGATTTTCGAGATATTGCAAGAGTGGTGAAAAGGCTGTTTTAGGGGGGGGGGGGAAGGGGATATATTTAAAATAATGAGAATTCGGTTTTCCGTACAACCGGAACAGTGGTTAAAAAATAATAACGATAAAAGGTAAAAAGTAAATTTTTATTAAAAAAGAAACAATTTAATACAATTTTTTCACAAAACTTTTCGGCATTCAGTTTCAATCTTACTTGTTGACTGTTCCTCATTATCCCGAAGCCACTTGTAAACTCTCAGGATTCGATTAAAGGTGGTAATGTATCGGCCATTCATTTGATCGATGTCAGCAATATCCAGGCCTTGCTTGCAATAAATTACAAACATTCCATTGGAATCTGTCCGTTCGTAGCGATCTTCGTTTTCATTACTATTCGCTTCAAGATCGTTCAAATAGTTTTGATGATACACCGAAAATCGAACGATTTCTTGAAAGATTTCAAGTAAACGTTGCCGAAGATACTGCACTTGTGCAATCTTGATACAAGTTTTTACATTGTCTTGCATCGTACCTTGACTACACTCCTCCGATAGATTTGGTATTGACGAATTATTGCCAAATTCTTCGATAGCGTCCAATTTGTAAGCGAAACTTTCTTTCGAAAACAATTGCACTTGGGACAGGGATCGGCGTGTTTTTGATCTCAAATCGAAATTCTTTTGGATATTGTCGGTACTAAAAGATCTTCTAGTACCAAATAAGGATGCGATAAATCCGAGCGATTGTACTAGAAGCTTGTTCTCATCGTCGAAAATTAATTCTCTTGATCTAAAGGAAAAAAAAGTAATATATATTAGAAGGATTTTGAAATTTGTTTTTGAATATTCTTGTACTTTCTACAGTTCATTGAAACTCTATAGCCGCTGTAAGCTCTGTGAGCGGAATCTTTGTACGCACGAAACATTTTCGGCGGTAAGTCTGTCATCGCAGCTGCTAGAAACTTCATAGAAGGGGATTGATTTGGCTTTTTTGGCGCCTGTCTTAGTTTGTCCATTTTTAATTTAATTTTTATGTTAAAAACAATTTTCGAATTTAGTTAAAACTTTTTGGTGTACGTTGTTTCAATTTTGAATTAAAACTGATGACAAGAGCTTTACAAAGCATGCTCTTTGATGAAAGTCAAAACTATCAAATGTTGTGAACAATAAATTAAATTAACAATTATGTACATAAAAATGGTCATGCAGCTCAAGAGATAAACGACTGTATGCTGAAGAGTATTTAAAAGATGCTAACAGCGACTGACTTCTTAGTTGGTGATTTGAACAACTGCATCAACAAGACCTTGAATGTGAAAGAACGCTTTTTTTTTTTTCAAAGAAGGCTTTAGATTGTTTTTGGTTTAATTGCACTTTCAAATCTAAATAATCTAGAAAATAGTACCTAGGAGCTTGTTTACATAGTTTTAGTTTAAGTTTTAAGAAAGGGCGAAACGCTGAGCCACCGCGTACTCTAGGGACCAAAAAAGGGCCTATAGCGATCCTTTCTAAGCCTCGTAGATCACCAAACATCCCCTAAACATCTCAGATACCGGAAGAAACTCACTAGCTTATCGTGCCCTTTCGACCCTAGGTCCTTCAAGTTGTCAAAGAAAAGACTGCGCAGTCGAACGCTATACATTCCCCAAACAAACAAGATCCCTACTTAACTTCACTAGCTTATAATGCCCTATCGACCTTAGGTCCTCCAAACTGTCAAAGAAAAGACTTCCCAAGAACCTCAGTAGCCTCCTTGCAACCACCTAACACTCACTCAAAATGGTGATGTCCCTCTGCCGCCTGGCTCTTATTTATATATTATCACGTAGAAGTAAAAGTAATTCGACACCTCGGCTGACCTAATAGATACGACGAAATTTGTGAAACTAATTTAAGAAAAAAAAAATCAGGTTTGAATTAAAGTACCAAGATGAGGAAATATATGGTCCGGTTAAAACCATATTTCTGGGAAGAATAATGATCAAAATTAGAACATTGTTAGTGTGAGGAACGTACCATCTCAAATTATTTTTATTTATTGCTAATTATAATAATCAATGGCACAACAGCCCAAATTGGGCCTAGGCCTTGAGTAATGAGTTACTTCATCACTAGACCAATGGAACGCTAGGAGGCGAATTGGTCAGCCACACGCTCGTCCGTGATTTTAACTCAGGTACTCAATTACGTACAGTTGAGTGAACTGGTAGTCTGGCACCCAATCTCATTTTCGAAAATTACTTAACCAGATTACAATTTATTATTGAAGTGAAAACTGCTTTAGCCACGTTGTGATTCGAAACTCGATGAAACGAAAAAGCGACAGTAAAAACTCCCATACAATTTGAAATACTACTCCTATCTCTTCCCCCTCTTCACCTATCCCTTTTTAAACAACTGATTTCCCTCACCCCTCTCTCACCCCTCTCTCACCCCTTACTTTTCTTGCGTTTTCCAAAATTTAAAATTGTGTAAATTGCAGCTCACATTTCCATCAGAGGGTCCCAGAATAAGGGTGAATATGTTTTTACGAATTCTGAAATATCTCTTCAGGTGCTTTTACATGAGCGATTAAAATTGCTCAATTTGCAGCAATACCAAACAATTTTGACTTCACGAAAACATATAGCAATATTCAGTAAGTAGTAGCTAAGTTAAGTTTGGACTCGTTTTTATTTAAAAACTCTCACAGAATGTCACGTTGTGACTTTGAATTACTTTTAAATAAAGTGGGTCCAAAAATTCAGAAACTGACCACTAATATGAGAGATCCAATTTCAGTCTTGATAAAACTATTATAGCTATAACTCTGCGGTGTCTAGAGAACACAGAAGTTTAATGTACCAGTTCAGAGTGTCCCATTCCTGCATTTCACGCTTTGTTCCCAATGTTGAACTCGGTCCCAATCACACTCCCTTGGTTTTTTTTTTTTTTTAAATTCCGATTTTTATAATCGGATATGTTTGAATTCCGACCACGAAGAGCGTCAATAAAACTTATTGTTTTTTTCGTTGCTCCAAGCCATTGTTTACACAGAACTTTAGAAATAAATCCAAAACTAAACATAAAACTTAACAATTAAATCACGGCACGAAGGCAATTGCTCGGAATTTTCGAAATTATTGGAAATACAGCAATTATATAGTGCGAGCAATAACAGCAATCTGTGAAAACATTGCTACATTGCCGAAATATTACCAGAACTTGCATGATATTGCCTTGTATTGCTCCATTATTCGCTCCACTTGTCTTGACAATAGTTGCCGGGCAATTAATTGCTTGGAAAATTGCTCGTGTTTGAGAAATTTTTGATATTCAACTCCTAAAGGATTGTGTTGATATTTTATCACATATGTTTGTATTGAAATTGAAAAAAAAAAAAAATATATCAACTGTCTGGGCGGAGTCTTACTCCCTGTCTCAACTCCACAAGTCAAGGAGCTGCCACTTTAAGGAGCAAAAACGAGCTTAATTTCTTAAAGGGTTTATCAGCAGCTACCATCGTTTGAATATCGTTAAATTCATATTAATTAAAAACGTTAAATCCAATTATACGTACAATACCTAGGTATATGGACAATTTTAAAAGTTATCGTTCCTAACTAGACAGCTCTTCTTCTTGAACAAAGTGCCATTTACCAATAGGTCTTCTGGTTTCTTATTTGAAATGGCATTTCAAGCATTCCTGAGCGGAAAACATTACGGACAGATGCTTTGAAAACGCAAAAGACTATACCAGTTCAGAAATATGATGTTACCGGAGCATAAGGATAAGGAAGGAAGGACGAGAGCGAACTTCCAGCAGAAGCTGGAAGAAGCTTATGTATGTAGCAAAAAGAACCGTGTAATATTACATACCTATAATGTATTATAGTCTGGTAGTCACCATACACGTGCCATAAAATTCATGAAATATGTTGCTGTTTCAATAAATATCCGACAGTTTATCATCCGGAAAGGTGTCATAAAAACAAAAGGTGAAAACCCTGAAAGCTAACAACGTGTTAACAGTGTCAATAAAATATCAAATGCTGTAGTCGTAATTGAAATTCCAGGTTAGTTCAATCTTATGTATCGAAAAGTGTAGGGGATGATGTCGACGCTGGAAGGAATGTGAGTTTTTTTTTCTCCATAATGTTGCAGGTATGTTCACCAGTAGTAGATTGTTTGATCATACCGGTCATATAAAAGTATTTTATGAGTGGTGGACAGCTTGCACCGTTCATGGACTTTATACACACATTCGTTTTAAGGATGTATGTTGGAATTTCTTTGGAACGGATGGATTGTTCTTTGGACAGCTTTGTTTGAAAGAGGACAAACCTTTTTTTCTTATATGCATTAATTCTAGTTATGACTTTTTTACATAGTTGTCAAGGACTGTCAGATTTTAATTAGAACTAATATATTCATAAACAGTAACTAGAAAAGACGAAACCGAGAAAATAAGAAACTATCTAGGTTTGATGCAGATATTTTTTCCGTATTTTAATTTCGAGTTCACTTAAGGCCCAAACAGAACACGGACTTCGACTTCGACTTCGACCGCGCAGTCCCAGTCTTTTAGAATATACAGGATTATATGGTGGTGCCCACAACACCAACTTCGTCTGCGGTAAAGTAGGCAAATGGCCTGCGACCGCCGCAAGGTAGGCAAAATCGAAGTCGAAGTCCGTGTTCTGTTTAGTACTTTAGACCTACGTTTTAATTTATTATTTTAATAATAAAGTATTGTTCTCGATTAAAAAAAAAATGTGTACCCTGAACAATTTTTTTTATGTTTCATGACTAATAGGCACCAAAAAATGCAAACAAAAATTTCAGTCAGTCTGTGCGCCGTCCGCCGTACGTTTTACGTACGGCGGACGGCGCACAGCTTGTAGCTCTCAAACTATTTGAGCTATCGAGTTGAACTTTTTTTTCCTTGGTAGAATGAGCAAACCCCTTCAAATGACCACCTTTTGAGTGGTGGGGCTGTGAGGGGCGAGGTGAGGGAAGCATTTGCGACGGGAAAAAATGTGGTTTCTAAATCTCAGTAACCGCTTAGGCTATGAAGCAGAAACTTCGAATTTATATAAAGCAAAAAATTACTTAAATGGGTGCAGGAGTGTGGGAGTGGGGCAATAATGCGTGCGAAACGCTCGAAAGCCGAGATTGAGACATTGTTAGATCCATATCTCCTAAACGGTTAATTCCCCGAAATTAAAATAATGAGCATCTGCAGGTACCCACGTTTTACCTAAAGCCCCATATTTTTTTTTCGTCAAAATAGACCTTGTGTAGGCAAATAAAACAATGTACGGCTAATACAAATTTGATGATTGCACTATCTGAAAATGTCCTACTGTCCGTTCGCCGTACGAAAAAACATTTAAAAGCAAGACTTGTATATTTGTGAATATGAGCTACAGAAGAATTTAAAGAAAAAAGAGTTGAGATTTTAATAGGTGTACGGAGGTGATCAAGAAAAATGTCTTATTTGCACGAATTTCGTCAATCCCTTTGATCTGCGGTCGAAGCAAATGTTCAATGCGAATGTTTTCGGCAGTGGTGGGGGCTACCGAGTGTTCAGTTCGTTTCCATCCCATATTGTATTTTATGCAAGATTGTTACAATGTCTTTTTCGCATTCTGAAAAATTTATAGAGAATCATTCCTTCAACTTTACAGAAAAAAATTAGTATGAAAAGTATGGTAATTCTTCCATAAATTGAATGGAAATGTTTACGAAATGCAATCTTCAGAACCTTTTTTTTCCCGCTGGGGTAGTGTCTTTATCCGATGCACATCAAGACATAAGTGGAAACGGCACGTTCGTGCTGTAAGCATATCCCTTTGGTACGCGTCCAAACATCGCCATCGAGACAAATGTAGGCGAATCTTGATTTCATACGCATACTGACGCGAATGTGCCGTTTCCACATATGCATACGCGCTAATATGCCTCGTCCAATGCATATGAAGGCATAGGTGGAAACGCGTCATTAGGTATATCTTTGTATCGAGTTAACTTTATTTCTTCAAGCTCTTCGATTATAAGCGCCCAGAATTCGTGTTCCAAATTGTTCGATATTTGTTTCAAAGGTTGCGTATCTTTTTACAAATTCCTAAAAAAATTTTATGTCTAATAAGAGTTTTGAAATTCCGTTTTACTTCCATGGGCTTTATACATACATATATAATTGTTAAATATTAGAGGAGAAGGTGGAAATGGGCCCCTGTTGATATATTGGCCCCCCTTTGTATTTCACACATCCCTACCCACTCTACTTGACAATTCATCTGCTATTGCTCGTGATTTAATGGTCCCTGTCTTTAGAAAACACAGGACTGTTTGGCGATGCCCACAACACCAACTTCCCCTGCAACTGCGTAGTAGTGATACACTCTAATTCTAAGACTGCGATTGTGGTCTCGGGCTTACACTTTTTCCTAGCAGGACAAATTTCACACACTATACATCGAAACGAAACCTATAAACAAATACTAACTGATAACACTTTTTGGGTATGATGTCGCCGGTTGCTATATTCATTTACAATTATAGTTTGTACTAGAACTATATCTATATATGTACATTTATATAGGCAATGAAAACATTGGAGCAATCGAAACAACGGAAGAACGGGAGTAACAGGAACCGGAGTAACAGGAACAACCAAAGCAACGGGAGAAACGAGAGCAACGGGAGAAACTGAAGCAACAGAAACCACGGAAGTAACGGGAGTACGCTCTGCCTGCTGGGTTTTTATTCTTCAAATTCGTTCCGATTCCTATTCACTTTCTCGTAATTAATAAAAGCAACCACTTCATAGTTATTAAAAACACTATATAAGTCATAAGTGAAAACACGTCCCTTTTCAAAAATATTAAACAAAACAGAAGTTACACTTGACACACACATTCTTATTCTTGCTTGCATATGTAGAATCGAAGTCGTAGTCGGTGTTCTGTTCAAAATTACATACAAACTCTAACCTCACGCCCGAAGGTAGGCAAATCGTAGTCGCAGTCGCAGTCGCAGTCGCAGTCGCAGTCGCAGTCGCAGTCGCAGTCGCAGTCGCAGTCGCAGTCGCAGTCGCAGTCGCAGTCGCAGTCGCAGTCGCAGTCGCAGTCGCAGTCGCAGTCGCAGTCGCAGTCGCAGTCGCAGTCGCAGTCGCAGTCGCAGTCGCAGTCGCAGTCGCAGTCGCAGTCGCAGTCGCAGTCGCAGTCGCAGTCGCAGTCGCAGTCGCAGTCGCAGTCGCAGTCGCAGTTGCAGTCGCAGTCGCAGTCGCAGTCGCAGTCGCAGTCGCAGTCGCAGTCGCAGTCGCAGTCGCAGTCGCAGTCGCAGTCGCAGTCGCAGTCGCAGTCGCAGTCGCAGTCGCAGTCGCAGTCGCAGTCGCAGTCGCAGTCGCAGTCGCAGTCGCAGTTGCAGTCGCAGTCGCAGTCGCAGTCGCAGTCGCAGTCGCAGTCGCAGTCGCAGTCGCAGTCGCAGTCGCAGTCGCAGTCGCAGTCGCAGTCGCAGTCGCAGTCGCAGTCGCAGTCGCAGTCGCAGTCGCAGTCGCAGTCGAGGTCCGTGTTCTGTTTTGTACTTAACTTACATCGAATCTCAGTATAAAATACGTACCGGACATTTACTCAGAAAATAAAATAAATTTGATTGTGATTTTTTTCAAGCGAAATTTTTAAAAATTTGATAGTTTTTTTTGGCGTTAGAAGAGTTTTTTTTGGAAGACCACTACAGGAATGCCTTGCCTATTTCGACTAAGCGCATGAGTGCTAAGAAAACATTAATTTTAAAGACCAATTTGAATTTTAGTTTAGGAACGTGCATATGGTGGCATCTGTGGCAATACCATTAGCGGTAAGGTGTTTCGGATATTGGCTTAATACATTTTCTGACTAGCAAATGCAACTCCCTTCTTCGCACTTAAAAAGTCATTTCCTAACCTTTCCAGTGAAGTTCTTTCAACAGTCATCTACATGCAATAGAATAATAGCTTCGTTGGGTTTGAGTAACGAATAATTACCCGTGATTGATACAACGGAACTAACTGGTAAGAGCTTTACCAAGGGCGGTTGAACATTATATGTACTGGTATGTAACTTTTTTCTATGTCATATAGGTAGGTATATTTGAAGTCCAATTATTTGAGCGAACAATGTCAAGCGCACTATACTGCCTTACTATTTGATTTTCCTTACTCAATTTAAAAGGTGCATAAATTTAAAAGTGAGGAGTTCACGACAAGATCCTGTACAGTAACATGGCTACAGGATATGAGTTATGAATTTTTTTTTGCTAGTCGAAGGAAACCTGAAGAACGTCTAAGTGTTCCTTTTTATGTAGTAAGACGGCAGCAGTATAATAGTGTAGTAAAGGATTTTGTTGTTCAGTATATTTTTGATGTCTATTGCTCCGCTAAGTACATAAATCTTATGCTTACCAAACATTATGGCATAGCAGTAATAACAATAGGTCGAAATTGTATCCTCCTGAGTTGTAGACTTGCTTAGGTCATACTGCACAGGCACAGTATGTTGCTACTACGTAATATCCTTGTACTGTATCATCCGTAAGACGTAGCGCAGTAGCTCCGCACAGTCAGTGGTAAGAAAGGAATTCATTTTAACTGGAAGACGTGACGTCGTTCTAGTTGATTTATCGTTTTACGCTCTGACGGGTGTCATAAATGTTTGGATATTGCTCGACGTCGTCTCTACTGGTACCAGTCGTCCGTAATATTGATTTTTCCTCTTAGATACTGTGTCAATAGTATGTGAGCCATCATGTTTTCTTTGACTAGTTTGGAATTTTGATCGTTTTACCAGCATCTCAAAAAGTGGGATTCGAAGATTAATTGAGCACTGGTGTTAAGATGATGGAAGGATTTCCGAGTGATTATAGAAGTAAATGTGACTGAACTTCATAAATTCTATCCGATAAGAGAATGTGTTCAAAATGGTAGTTTCCGGATATTAAAAAAAAACATTGTTCCCTAGGTCCTTCTCCATTGTCACCATAGATCCTTCTCCGGCTCCTCATCCAAGCAGCTTCTACAAATGTTGTTTGAAAAGAGCCCGGTTCTTTTAGCATACTGGCTTATAAGCCAGTATCCGGTCAAGACACCAGCTTTATATAGAGCTGATATTTATCTTTTATCCATTAGAGCCTGCTTGTTCCAGGCTTTTAATGACCTCTGTCCATCTTGAATTGGTTTCCTCAGTTGTATGTGCAAGAAGCCCACCCACGATCCGTTCTTTTTTTTGTTTTTTGTACGTGTAAACGCTATTGCGACTTTTCTTACTCGTTCCTATAGAAGTTAGGTTTCTGGTTCAGCTTCCTAACCCAAATAAATTCGCTATTAGTGAAAAGTAGCCTTGTCCCATCTTGAAAAGGACCATTTTGAGCTGCTCATTTGTGGAGTATAGAGAGAGCATTCTGTATTATTATTATCTCACTCAGAGCGTTGAGGTACTTTTACGAAACAGTAATAGAAACATTGTCTCAGTTTACAACCGCCACCTTCAGGTCCAAAAGCAGTTGCTTAACCACAAAATTCTGAAGAAGAGTACAGATCATTCCACCTTGTAGTGTACCTATATTGACAAAGAGCACAGGATTGGGACAACTTTCTGTTGACAATCCTGGATATGAGCATCAGATTCAACAGTGTACAGATCGAGAATTCCACTTCATTAGAGTGCGTCAGTGACTGCATTACACGAGAAATGCTATGAAAAGCTTCCTCGATGTCATGAAAATCGACCATGGTGTAGTTTAGGAAAAATGTGAGGTTTCTCAAAGGTGTGCACCGGCAAGTGAAGTGCCGTTTCAATTGACGTCCCGCGTGTTTGTATGTTGACAGCATACGCTTGACAATATAGTCGATGAGATTAGAAATGGGTAAAGCAGTTCCTTTCGGTGAAGTACTTCAACCCGAGTCACTCACTTAAAGGAACGTGTTCAGTGAAATAATTCCGGAACCCTTCCTTCCCTCGTTCCTTCGTTCGTTTGCGAACTAATTCGTTCGTTCTATTAGTTATTCAGTTCAACTTAAGGGTTAGTCGATCTAAAAGATGATGACCAAAAAAGGTCGGTAAAGTTTTTTGCCACGTGTCCAATGTAACTGCAGTTCACCGAAAAAAGTAAGTTACTTCTCTAATTCACTTCAATGAAGTGTTCTTTTTAAACAGTTCACTCGTGAACGACCCATCTCTAGGTGAGATAGACATTCACACAAGGCATGACCAAATGCAGGGAGAAACTGGTTCAATTAGGTTTGATGCGTGTGCCCATCTCGATATGCCGCCGTTTACATAGATATTAGTGTATACGATTGCTTAGTCGCACATCGATCGAAAGGGATTTGAGTTGCATACTCAACTATTTAGTTTGGGCGAAACTAAACGTTCGGTTCTAGTTGCATAGCAATTAGCCAGAACATTTGTTTCATCTTAAAGTTTTATTAGAAGTCTTTTAGATAATAGAAATTGTTGCGATTATAGTTGGAGAAAATGCTTGGTAGCCATCTTTTTTTTCTCCAAGAAATCAACTAGAGTCCTCTTTAAAGATTGATTTTTTTTTACTACGCTGAATTCAATCTTAAGGAAATACTGTTATAATGGGCTATATTCATATAGGTACAAATATTAATATCACTAACAACTTTAAGGTCATGTCGTGAACGTAGTATAAGTATTGTAAGACTTAAACTCAATGTACCGTATACAGCGAGATCCTCTCATATGTATCGTTCCCCATACCAATTCGGTATGTAGGTATATATAATATTAATGATGACTTCCTTTTGGGATACGATACGGGAAGTTTCGGGATATTCGGTCTAGTGTTCTAGGAGTAACATACATATTCGTATGTACGTGACAGAAACCTTCCCTCATAGTATGGTGGAAAGTGTACGTGCTGACAGGCTGATTAATGAAAATTGCAGCTATAAATATTTGCTCTATTGCATTTGGCACCTATTTCATCATATCGTTTTTTATAAAGCCTACGCACAGACATCGTATCGTTGTGTAACTCATAATATATGGGATATGAAGTGATCTCTTATCATATTTCTCAATTTGAATGTAACGAGTGATTTTGATTAAGCAATTTTTTTCTATTAAACAGGGTGTCTGGTATTTGACCGACAATTTTTTAAAGGACGATTTCTTGATTTGTTTAGTGAACAAAATTGTTTTGTACAGAGGGAATGCGGAGATTTGTTTCGAGAAAAGTAGGTTTTCTGGAAAGTTACCTTCAAAGTAAAAAAAAAATCCATCGAACTTTACACCTTTTAGAGAGGAGGCGAACATGACACACATATTCAAGTAAATTTTCATAGGGCTGTATTAGTCAATTTGACTATAATTTTCATTTTTCGGTTAGTAAGTTTCAATTTTCCATCAGTAAATTTCAATTTCGAAAGCAGGAAATTAGCTGTACCTTATATTCTCTTAAATTTATTCCCTAAAAAAAGTTAGCATAAATAATAAAAAAACAAAAAATTAAACTCTTGGCCGTATGTTGGAATTGAACCCGCGGTCAATTCTGGTTTTGCTGCGAAGGTTTGGAGCGCGTAGCTATCAAAGGTGTTTCATTTCCATTTCATATATTACATGTTTTTCGTCAAAAAATTCAAATAAATAAGTAGAATTACACGAAAAAGAATGATTAAAAATTATCCATATATAAATATAATAAGTTGTACATGATGGTGGTGTGGTCGGAGGAGGGAGTGTTTTTGACGAACAATTTTAGTTTCTAAATCTCGGGAACCGAATATGTTAGGAGGCTGAACGTTTTTGTGGAAATTGAAATTTATGTAGTACTACATAGTAAAAATTATTTATAATTTTTTATTATCTCCATATCATAAGTAAATTTACCTTATTCATGTATAAACGCTATTACCATTATGTAATTTAGTTCTTTACATGAACACATTACATTTGTTTCATATTTTTGATAAATTAAAATATTGTTTTTGGATATAAAACTTCGTTGTTGTTTATTTGCAATAAGTTACCTCTTTTATTAATTACAAATAAGTGTGTTACTATTTTTCTGTTTAAGTGTTTATCAAAACCATATTAAAAAATCTGCCAACAGTCTGGGCGCAACTGTATTATTTTTCCGGCAGAAGTTCAGAACGCGTTCAATTCGGGGATGCGGTGTATGCTACTATGTGACTGAAAACCTAACAAAAAGTTCGGGAAGCTGGCAGAAAAGGGTGTAACATATGTATTAAATAATTGGGTCATATTTCGAGATGCGGTCTAGAGGTTGAAAAAACAAAACTTAAAAATAGGTGATTATTAAACAAACCTGGGGAAGTAAAGAGATATTCAATATCTGATCAGACCTGAGAAACATGGTGGAATTCATGAAAAAGTATACAACCAGTTTACACCCTCTTAGGGGTCGAATTTCAAAAAATCTTGAAAACTCATTCTAGGTATTCATATCAAGAATCCGTAGAATAAAAATGAATTCAATATTTGGAAAGACCTAGTAGATATGACGAAAATCGTGAAAATATATGCATTTTATATTAACTGATATTTTTTTTTGCCCCCCCCCCTTCTGAACGCCAATGAGTATTTGAATTTTTTTTTATCAGAATTACTTTTCCAGTTCATTTACATATACGTACCGAGTTTCAACTTCCTAGCATAAGCCGTTCTGAAGTTAGGGAAAACACCCCCCACCACCGTACCATACTACCCCTAAGAAAAAATTTATTTTTCCACCATGCCACTACTATAGCTTTATCTAAATACCAAGTTTCAGCTTCCTATCATTATAGATTCTTAAGATATAAGCATCGGAACTTTTTCTTTCTCACCCTTCCCCACCCTCACCCTCTACACCCACACCCCAAACTTTTTTTACCTACTAGGGTTCTATTAGGCCTACTTCTGGTAAGAATTTGAAACATCCATCTTACACTGTTATTGAGATATGAATCGTGTTATTTTTGAAAAATTCTAATCCCTCCCACTTCCGTGCTCCTCCACCCCCTTCAAATATTTTACTTTGAGCAATCTTTATTTATCAAGCTTAATACTCAAACCAAATTTGGTTTTTCTGGTGCATTTGGTTTGTGAGATATCGTAATCTAAAGTTTTTCACCGCCACCCCCGTACGCCACTACCCCCACCCAAAAATTTTGTTTCAATCTACTCTCCTAGTATAACTACAGATATTTGTTAAGTTTTAATTGCTTGCTATTAATAGTTTAGGAGATATGGATTTTAAAATTTGTCGATCTCGGCATTTTTGCGTTTCGGACGCATTATTTCCCTCTCCACTCCCACACCCCTTCACCCATATCTGTTTTTTTTTTGCAAATGGGTCCATTATCAAAGCTCTATAGAAATTCTAAGTTTCAGCCTCCTAACACAAGCGGTTCCTGAGATCTAGAAACCTAAATTTTTCGTCTAAAACGCTTCGCCCACCTTCCCCCTCACACCTCCTCCCCTGAAAATAATGTCAATTCAAGGGGTCTACCAAGTCTATTCTTAGGAAAAATTTTAATTTAATAGCTCCACTGGTTTGAGAGCTACGAGCCTTCAAAGATTTTGGGGCGGTCGACGTACGCCGTACGGCGTACGGCGTACGGGGTACGGCGTACAGACGGAGTGAAAATTTTTATTGCTTTTTTCGCGTCTACTAGTCATGAAACGTGGAAAAAAAAATTTTGAGGGCAGCAAATTTTTTTTTTTTTAAAATCGATAACAATACTGTATTATAAATAATACAGTAAAAATATAGTGCTCAGACGGAACTAGTTTTTCAAAGAGTCCAAAAACTGATAAAATTATTGCTCCAAGAGGATGGAGAAATAATTACCGAGTAAATAGGGGCAATGGAGATATAGCATCGCCAATGGTAGGTTTTCCATATGTTCGCCCAACGAGAGAAGTCTTAAGAAGTGTTATGCCAGTTGATTGGGTTTTGGACGCTCAACATCGGAATGGATGAGAAGCAAAACTTTCTTCGAGTACGTGACAAGTCGTTTAACAATTGGTCGAAGCTCAATCTTCCTTTTTGGGTTAAGTTCGATCAAAAGAAGTTCTTACTTCTAGCGTTTCTAGTGGGATTAGCTCTACATACAGTTCTCCCAGTCTTCAGAAACATTTGTTTCATTCAAGAGCATTAATTTCTCAGGGAAAACGAAAAAGGAACACAGCTAAAATGTCTCCTAGCGCAATAGCGTCCTTACAATACCAACAGTCTCTCGTTAAAAAGGCAAAAATAAAAAAGAGAAACATGCGATTAAACAGCGTAAAGACAAGTAACTAAAATATCGAAAAAATCAAAAGAAAATCCTGGTAATAAGAGTAAATATATATATACTTGTACTTGATAGATGGACATTTTTTGATATTATAATAGTCTCATGATAAACCAGCATTTTTTCATTAATATTCTGAAAAACAAACAATTTCGGTCATGTGACTCCATCATTTTGTAAGCTCATTATGTAGTGGCCGACTACTGGGTCTAACATGGCCGAACTTTGGATTTTTGTGGCCGACTATAGGAAAAACTGCACCATTTTAGAATATTATTTTTTTTATCAATCTTATTGTGTAAAAATTTATTTCGATTGTGGTTTTCTAATAATTGACACCATTGACTATCGTTTAACCTTATACAGAAATTGATACAATTTATTCCGTAAAAATTGTAAGGAATATTATATCGAGACGTCACTAAATGGCCGACTATTGGTGCATTCACCCTATAAACATTATTTTCTTTTTAAATTTGAAATCACGCCCTCAACAAAACCACGAAACAAGTTGATTAAACGACGAAGCGGTCAAGTAAAAACGAATTACTACACATGAATTATTAAAATTACATGGAAAATGCTCACTTTTAAACACAATAACAAATTACCCTTAGATTATCAAAACTACATGCAATATGCGTAATTTCGTACACAATGATCAATTCGATCACATTATATGTGTAAAATTTGATGTGGTGTTGTAATATTACTTCCCAGACAGTAAATTTATAAATTAAATGTGAAAAAATAGAAAGTTTTAAGAATTACTATCAATTTCGTTCAATTTAAAGGATATACTTATATATAGGTACTATACATTTTTACTGTGTAGTCTTAAAACATAAAAAATTTTAGGAGTAGAGTTTTGTTTAAAATCACTATCAAAAATAAAGTAAAATATACTAGATATTATTATGTATTAGAATGAAGTTAACGCAAGGTATTATTTTTAATTATCAAATAAAATTGTATTAGTACGGGGTAAAATGCGCCTGGGTCTCACTTTGACCCGAATGTATATTAAACAGCAAGCAGCTTCTACAATTTATACATTTTTTAAATAATCATCAAAGTTTACTTTTCAAGTTTGACAATCCATACGCCGATCTCAAGGATACTGATTAAAAATAATTCTCACTCGCTAAACAATTTTTGTAATGCAATAATTAACCACTGATACTTATATCAGACATAGTGCCAAAATCGTACTATGAGAAAAATTCAAGGAACTGTAATTAAACTGAATTTCGTTTATAGTGCATTGTGTTCAATTTATGAAGCTTTATCGTCAAATTATTTTGCTAAGAGATGGCGCTATTGCAAACTAGAAATTTTAAAGGCGCCCACTTTAACATTCTAACATACTTTGCCTCACTCTCCATACTTGTCCTTAAACGAGTGAGAACAAACTTTTATGAGACCAAATGTTTTTAAATACAAATAAATATAAATACATATACCATATAATAAAACTAATGAATTCATTCCGTATAGGCTGTATTTCCTTACAAATTCAACCAAACAGCCAGATTCGAAATTTCAAGACCCTAGGTGAAGGCATTCTTGAGTTATCGTGCTAACGGACAGACAGGCGGACGGGCGGACGGACGGACATCAAGCGGATTTAAGGTTTTTGGCCACTAATAAACAAAAAATAATATAACTTTTTTTCGTTCGAGGCTTGGTTCTATGAGTTACATATTTTTCGGCTGGATCAAACTTATAATACTCTATATGATTTCATCTAGAGTAAAAAAACGTAGTGCATATAATGGAAGTTTTCGTACCGAAAAATCTTTGTATTTGGATATAGTTCGACAACTATCGATTTAAATTAAGTATTATGAAAATTAATATGGAAATTGTAGTTTAATTTTAAATTTGGCGACTTGTAAATACAATGTACCTTTCAGTGGAAAAGTTACATATTATAAATTACTTCAATAAAAGTATTTTCAACCTCTAAATTGTAATTGTATTTGTTCATATGCCATGTAATTTATGATTACGCATGTGATTTAACAAAGCCATGTATGTATTTATTACATTTCTGAATTGTAATTTTACAGGTGAAATGTAAGTAGTTTTGAGACATATAAATTTACAATATCTCTTGTTGGCAATTAGTTGCCAACATTTAAAGTTGTAAAATATTTTAACTGCGTATGATGCGGGGAAAAAAATGTTGGAATGTGCAGAAGGTTATAAGAGTGGGGTGAAAAACAATTATTCCAAAACCCTTGAAAGCAGGGATTGAAACATTCTTAAATCTATATCTCCTGAACAATTGATGGTGGATTGTTGAAATTTTGTGTTTGGCTTTAAGGACATTTCAAAGATTAGATGTCTGGCTAAAATTTATAAGAAGGGTGGTGGGTGGAAAAATTTGGAAATTAATATCTTCCAAACCAATTACACCAGGAAGACAAAATTTGGTTTCTGTTTATGGAATCATAAGAGGCGTCTACTAACAGTAAACTTTTTGAGAGGGGAGGTGAAGCACGAAAGTGGAGGAATAACAATTTTTCAAAAAATATTGGCTGCTATTCACAGTCGTCATAAAGTTGGCTTTAAGTTAAAGCTAACTTTAGTGTCGTATTATTAATATGACACTAAAGTCAGCTTTAACTTAAAGCCAACTTTAAGACTACTGTTAATAGCGGCCATTGTTTTTATATCTCAAAAACTGAACAAGATATTATGTTGAAAATTTTACAGGAGTTGGATCAGTAGATTTCTAGTAGGGGAACATTTTGGACTGTAGGTGTTGTGGGTGATGGTGGAAGGGGGCACAGTGGAAAACATTCTGATTTTTATATCTCGAAACCGGTAATGAATAGAAAAAATTTAGGATTATTTGAATCTCTATAGAGCCAATCTAGAAAACAAAATTATTGATATCGGTAGTAAGGTACATTTGTTAGGGGTAGTTTTTTATATATAGAAAGTTTAGAATTGGTACATACATACATACAACAACAAAAAAGTTTAGATTTTTATTGGCATTTAGAGGTTAAATAAAAAAAATGTCCGTGAAACCAGTATTTTCCCGAACTTCGTTAAAACCTTCAGACATATCGAGCTATTTTACTTCTGCAGGTTCTTTATACACGCATAGGTATATGTAAATATTCACGAATTGTTTGAAATTATTGTAAATATTTACGAATTCTATAATATATTCAATTTCTTAATCATGAAGCAATGTTGTTCGTTATTTTTTAGGTTGTCAGTTCCATAACAACCTTCATCGCTTTTCAAAACGTGCCAGATTTCTACCCAAAAAATAATAAAGTTGCGCCCAAACTGTTGGCCGATTTTACTTTATTATTTATAATACAGTATTTTTATCGATTTTTAAAAAAAAAAAATTTGCTGCCCTCAAATTTTTTTTTTCACGTTTTATGACTAGTAGACACGAAAAAAGCAATAAAAATTTTCACTCCGTCTGTCCGCCGTACGCCGTACGTCGACCACCCCAAAATCCTTTGAAGGCACGTAGCTCTCAAACCAGTGGAGCTTTCAAATTAAAAAATTTTCTATGAAAAGACTGGGTAGACCCCTTGAACTGACATTATTTTCAGGGGAGGGGTTGGGGAAGGTGGGGGAAGCATTTTAGACGAAAGATTTTGGTTTCTAGATCTCAGCAACCGCTTATGGTAGGAGGCTGATACTTAAAATTTCTATAGAGCTTTGATAGTGGACCCATTTGCAAAAAAATTGCTGATATGGGTGAAGGGGTGTGGGAGTGGAAGGGGAAACAATGCGTACGAAACGCAAAAAAGTCGAGATCGACACATTCTAAGATCTATATCTCCTAAACCGTTAATGGCAAGCAATTAAAACTTAACAAATATCTGTAGTTATACTAGGAGAGTAGATTGAAATAAAATTTTTTGGTGGGTGTAGTGGCGTACGGGGGTGGGAGTGAAAAACTTAAGAATACGATATCTAACAAATCAATTACACCAGAAAAACAAAATTCGGTCTGAATATAAAGCTAAATAAATAAAGATTGCTCAAAGTAAAATCTTTGAAGGGGCGGGGTAGCACGGAAATGGAGGGAGTAAGAATTTTTCAAAAACAACACGTTTCATATCTCAATAACAGTGTAAAGTGGTTGCTTCAAATTTTTACCAGAAGTAGGCCTAATAGAACCCTAGTAGGGGAAACAATTTTTGGGGTGTGGGTGTAGAGGGTGAGGGTGGGGATGGGTGAGAAGGAAAAAGTTCCGATGTTTATATCTTAAAAATCTGTCATGATATAAGCCTTAAACTTCGTATTTAGATAGAACTATAGTAGTGGCATTTTGGAAAAATAATTTTTTTTATAGAGGTTGTATGGTACGGAGGGGGTGGTCTTTTTCCTAACTTTAGAACGGCTTATGGTAGGAAGTTGAAACTCGGTACGTATATGTAAATCAACCAGAAAAGTTATTTGAATATTCATTGGCGTTCAGAAGGGAGGGGGGGGGGGCAAAAAAAAATATCAGTTAATATAAAATGCATATATTTCCACGATTTTCGTCATATCTACTAGGTCTTTCCAAGTATTGAATTCATTTTTATTCTACGGATTCTTCTTATGAATACCTAGAATATGTTTTCAAGATTTTTTGAAATTCGACTTCTAAGGGGGTGTAAAGTGGCTGTATACTTTTTCATGAATTCCACCATATCTCTCGGGTCTGATCAGATATCGAATATATTTTCACTTCCCCAGGCTTGTTTAATAATCACCTATTTACACCGCATCTCAGGATTGAACACGTTCCAAACTTCTGCCGGAAAAATAATAAAGTTGCGCCCAGACTGTTGGCAGATTTTTTTTCCTAGGAGAACCAAACTTGTACATACCATTTTTAGAGTTTCTTGAAGAAAGAGTTTCTAGAAACATTCAATACAATTTTTAAAATCAGAGGAGGGCAAATGAAAAAGATCACATAATACCATTGATACACTGGTGGTATACTTTCCAGTGTGGTATGATGATAATATAGGAAACTAGATATGGTGATACATTAACAGTAGGTAGTATGCATTGACATCAGCTGTTTATCTGTCATTCTGGTGGTTATGTTCATCAAATGTCATTTCATTTGTTGGAAGTTTTACTTAGCAGGACATCCACAGCCTGGAAAGTGGCGCTGCTTACGTGGTATACTAGATAAAATTATCGCATCTGTATACTACGAAGTGACGTCAAAACCACGATTAAACTAGGTTATTTATCTAGTAAAAGCGTGATATTGTGCGATACATTTATAGTATTGACGATACCATGCTACGTATACCAGCAATGTATCCATGGTATAAGTTAAAGTGAATTTTGGATAATAAATGCAATATTTTTCAGGGAACTTTGAGTGGTGACTATACGAAGGCTTCACTCTTTTAAAGATTTTTGAATCAGAGCAGCCTAGAGGAATGCAAGGATTTCGCACATTAATACGATCTACTAATTCTATTTGACGATATACAGTGACTTGTTACAGTATTTATTACAGTATATATTCGACGGCAATATTTGTGGACGGTTTTGACTTAGTACGTCTTGGATCAGTATTGATTTCTGCCATTGGTTTTAAATATCGGAGTGTACGACAATCGGGAAGACCCAACTCTGGAAGATATTGTAAATTAAAGACTGCTCTTCATGCATATGGGGAAAATGCTGCCCAAGGTTCAATATTTTGTATGCAACTGATTATTGAAGCATAATAAAATAATTACCAATTGCAAGAAATCTATACGAGATGCACTCCACAATACTTTCGAACAATAAAAAAAAATTTCTAAAAGAATACTCTCTGAAACTCAAAAGCGCTATTCGCGCTATATTTCATCGATAGAAGATTCAGTATCCTTGGCACGTTTGAACCGACCAACTTGGTTTATTTAATAAACGGAAACTTTTTCAATTTTACCTTTACCCCGGTAAGTTGCACAGCGAATAGAGAATCATATCCCCCGGCGTTTTTTTTCCCATTTCAGGTATCGAGTGAAAACGAAATTTTAAAAACGAAGCACCTTTCTGCTACCCGCAAGGATACCGAACCGAGCGAACATACGTGGAACAAAGGCCGGGCTAGAAGTATCAAATTCGTACATTACAGCTGGCAAGGATGAAGGTGCCATCATTGAACGTATCATTATTTCCAGCGAAAGAATTTCCTTTGGTGGCAAAGTACTTTCTTTTTTCTAAGTATCTTAGGAGATTCTGTAATGTGAAAGGTGCATGATAGTACTGTTCGGTGTGTATGGGTACTCTGTTTCGCTTTGGGGACTACTCACTATGGAATATGGAAAAAGTTTCTCAAAATTGAAAACTTACTACATCAAGAGTATGGCAAGACGAAAAAAGAGGAATGAGGAAAAAAGTGATAAGTTTTGTGTTTTGAGAAAATCCGAACGTGAGTTAAAGTAAATATTAATGTTAATATAGCTCGTCTCCATTCGGGATTGTATGCGGAAAATATGCAGTGACGGTGGTTTGGGCAAATATTTTATAATACGGGTATATACCTAATTGGTCTGAGTTTCAGGGACTATCATATTAACCAATGGCGCAACAGCCCAAATCGGGCCTAGACCTTGAAGTGATGTTAGAGTTACTTTATTACGAGACCAACGGAACACTAGGAGGTGAAGTGGACAGCTACACACTCGTTCGTGATTATTACTCCGATTTTAACTCAGGTACTCATTTACAGCTGAGTGAACTGGTTGTTCGGCACCCTATCCCATTCTCGAAAATTACTTGTCTTATGGAACCCTATTACTTGTTATCATTATAAAATGTATGATACTTGCTGGTTTCATCCAGAGCATAACCATATCAACATACTTACATTTTCGAACTATTTTTTTTATCAAAGTTATTATGCAGCTTGTTCTCAGATCTAGGGTTTAGAACCATGGTTCTTAGCACGTACTTCTTCTCCGAAATCATCGACTTAGCTGAAAGTTCCAAATACGAATTATGTAGTCAAATTTATACGCACAAGTGAATGGTTCAACTATCTATTTCCTCTGTAGTACCACCATAAAAACTCCCTATGTTTGACTTAATTATGATGTCACGTGTACATACTGTTCTAAGTGAGTCGATCTAGGGTTTTGCTGACTTTCACTCTAACCTCTAACTTAACCTATCATACAAAGAGTTCACCAACGTATTTACAGAACTTTCGTATTAAAACTACCGCAATCAGAAGAGTTACTCAAATTTAAACATTTTTTTCCCAGAAAGTGAGAACAGTAAAGTTCATACATCAACTCGTTATCGAGTTTAAACTAATGCAAACATTTTGAATTTATACGGTCTTGTTCTCGAACATTCAGACGGTGCAAAATTTTAAATTCGTATAAAATGCAAGAATGAAATTTAGTGTGTTCTGGATGAACAATGAATTCATTCAGAAGCGTTCTATGCAATCTTTTGCTTTCAAACAGCGGAAAATTAATGTCTGGGGTGGGTGTTAGAATAACTCGTTCCGGAGTTTTTTTGTGAACCACACTTTAGCGTTAAAAAATGACATCTTTTTGGCCTACTGACCATTTGAAGGGCATTACGTCTGCTAATTGGATGCATCAGTAAGACCAAGTTGACAATGGATTTGCGAACAAAATCTTCTTTTCTGATGGGGCCCATTTCCATCTCAATGGCTACGTCAACAAGCCGAAAAGACCCTTGCAACCAGTTTGGGGCTTAATACCCAAAAATTCTGAAATGTGATTTTAGATATATGTAAAGAAAGCCCGAAGAAGTGAAAACTAATCCGAGTCTTATCACTTCTAAGAGATATGACGAAATTTGTAATAACGTGTTTAACACTTTTATTAGGAATTGAAAAAGGAAAATTTTGAAAAAGAGTTTTAGTTGATTATTGAAAAAGCCTGTGGAAGTGAGAAGTTATTCGATATATAATCAGACATGAGGTAAACGGCTTTGTGAAAATGTATACAACACCATTGCACCACCTTGGGGTTGAATTTCAAAAATCCTGTAAGCACTTTCTAGCTATATACATATATGTATGAAGAATTCGTAGAATAAAAATGAATTCAATATTTGGAAAGACTTAACACATATGACGAAAATCGTGAAAATATATGCATTCTATTTTCACTGATCACTTTTTTGGCGCCCCTACCAAACTCCAACTGGTACTACCCCTGTTTAAAAATTGATTCTTAATATTTTTTTTAAGTTGAAAAACATGAAATAGTTTTAACTTTCAAAGCTTATACCCGAGGCAGACGACGCATTCGAATGTACATACAACGGGGGAATGATCATTCGCATTCAATGATCAATTAAATTTAACATTGACACACGTCTATCGGAATTACATTCAATCAGTCCAAATATTGTTGTGGGAATGTCGAATAAAAGTTGGAATTTTTGCATTGTCACACGGGTACGTATTATCTTTTGAAATAGAGTGATAGAAAAGTAATAATATGTCAGTAATTGTGAACGACTTTCCACTTGTTCCACTATTCTCATGGACTCACCGCTAGATGGCGTCGCGAGCGTTTGCATGAATGACCAATTTTTCGGAATTACCATTTCGGAATCGTAGTTCGTTGAATGATGGAATGAATGACCAATTCGACAATTTCATTGTGACAGACGTCATGCGGAATGATCATTCGATTGCGTCGTCTGCCCAGGGTATAAGTAAGTAATTAGTTTTTAATATTTCTAAAACTTTAACAAAAAAAATCATCTTGATGTCTGTTGTCATTTTCGAGAAAACGAAACAATTCTTGAAAAAAATTCAAAAAAGAATATTGTTCAGGAGACCGAAAAACCAAAATCGTTTAATTTTAATCACTTTTCAAGTTATCCTTGAATTTTTTTTCAAGTAATAACGATTTTGTCCTTTTTCCTGGAATATTTAAAAATACGTTCTTTTCCTTTTTAAAATATTTTATACTGTTGTACAAAAGAAAACATACCAAAAAGTGAACTTAGGATCTTAGGAAACATTCCAAAAAATGAACTTGCGAGCTCAATGGGATCGGGCTCAAAAAAATAGAAGAACATCTCAATTTTGGAGGGCTTCATGCCAGGTGGCAGTAAAACGCAAATAGTAGTCTAATATTCTAAGGTTGGGCATTTTTTTCTTTTCAAGACCGGAGTATATCAGGTTCCCTGATCTGGCCCGGATTTATCTTACGGCACGGCAGATCTGGGCCGGACATGAGCCGGATCAAATTTCTACTCGGGATAACATATTATACATGTGAGTAAGATGTGCTGATAGTGAATATCGCCAGTCCTTTGCGAGATATCGTCTAAAACAGTCGCTACTAATCATCTCCACTATATATATCTCTGTGGTGTAGCTAGATGCTGACTTCACTAAACAGTTATTGCATGGGTACCCTAGCATCCATTAATATTTCATATTCAAATGGAAAATCAATTGCACATAGCAAACAAAACCCCATCCTTCCGAAGGGTTAATACAGTTTTTTCTAATAATCCGCTTTTCACTAGCTGATGTAATGAATAGGTTCAAGGATCCCATTAAATGACCTCAAATTTGTAAAATGCTTAGTATTATAGTTCTGAAGTATCCTAAGTTTCTAAGCAAAATGATTTAAATTAATCGTTTAGAAATAATTCATAATAAAAAAATATACAAAAGGAAACTTTTTATACAAACTTTCACATAGATTTTCCTTCTGCTTATAGTTATCAAACAGAAAATGTAAATTGTCCTTGTAGAATTTCGTGATGCACGAGTAAATGTCTTTCGGAAAAATTAAGAAAATTGTACGAAAGGACCGAAGACGATCTTATTTATGTCTCGTAATTTATTACTGTGAAAGGAATTTTAAGGGCTCATTTACCACCCCAAATGGGCTTGTTTTTCAGGTCAATGGCAGTCTTAAATGGGGGACTACAACCTCATGACGTATTTTTTTTTACAAAGTCACCCGACCTCGCCTGGATTCCCTAAGCTCGTGGAGCTTAGCATATATTGTAGGCATTGCGAAAATCATTCGTTAACGTTTAAAAGGTGCTTTTAATTGGGTGTACGACCCGTGTTTAATGAATTCTAAGAAAATTTGAAAGTGGGTGCCAAAGACTTTTGAAAACGCTATTTAGATTTTCGGCTGATGGCTAGAAAGTGCTTTTTGTCTGTTTTAGGTCTGTGACAAGATAACACTATGTCCTTAAAGATTTATGTCATTCAATTTGTGAGCCCACTAGACAAAAATTACTTATAGAAAAACACTTCATATTTCAATGGAAGTAAAACAAGTGTTTTTAGTATCGTCCAATGCCGCACTGATTCGACATAATTTTTTTTTGTACTCCCCACTTAATATAAAGTCATTATTTTAATTACTAATTACTTCGGCTATTAATTTTCTGAGTTACTCGTCTGTGAAATGGAATTGGATTCCTCAGTGGATTCATGAAAATTGGCCAGCAAGAAAAAAACTTTTTTTTTTGGAACGGTCATGAATCGGAAAATTGGTTTCAATTCAAAATGGGACGTTATTATGCTCTTTATATTCACTCCATTTCGATTTTATTACTTTCATTATATAAAATTTCGATGTGTCCTTGCAAACGGCTATTATATGAATTTCATCCTCAGAGTATTTCAATTAAATTTGATCTCGATCGTAAATAATTTGTGACTAATGGGCAAAAAATTAATAACCTTAACGTAAAGTGAATTTAAATAATTGCTTGGATAGTGAGGTGTGTCTGGTTATAGTTTGTCCTTGGGTAATGGGCGTAATTTTTAACAGTTTTTGGGAAACAATGGATTATGAAGTGAAATACCTTTAGTGTTTAGATTAGATTTTTGTGTTTAGGGTGATTGGGACACCTCTGTCACTGACAGTGGTACGGAGTCTATGGAAGAAAGGAAATCATTGCTTCTCTTACATTAATCAGAAAAATATCTAAAATGTGTCTTTTCTAAATTGCGCAATAAAATCGTGAAAAAAAAATGATATTTCAAGTGATTTCTTTGGCACCGTCTAAGTAAATGCTCGCATAAATCGAATATCCCACACAGCCGAATTGGTAACATCCCAAAAAGTGCATGCTGGAAGCAATTTGAAAGTTGCATCTATGAGCGTTCATTTCATTCCGTATTTAGCCCACTGTTGCGTCTTGAAAACCAATTTTGGAACACAGGAGTTTGGAAGCAATAAAGAATTTGCTTCCACCACGGGTAGTAGAGAAAATGCTTGGCCGCAGCAGAGAAATTAGAAAAGGATTACACATATGGTAAACTTAAATTTCCGTAAAAAATATATTGATTTCTCTGAATATTGGGTGAAAATACGTGCTACAAATTGAAGGGCACCATCTGTGAATATGGAAGCTTGGTATTGCCATAATGCCATTTCAACTGTGCTTGGTTTAGTTTAGTCTAGTTCTAGTCCACATGCGGCACTGGACTAACTTAACACCGCACGTTTACACCGCTTCTTAATACGGCTTTAAACTTAATACGGACTAAGTTAATACCGGTGTATACAAGGTCATTCATGTCTTAAAAGCAAACATTGATGTGAACATTATGCGTGATCGTCTTACCTCCTATGGATTCATGGGAGGTATGTGCGGTTTCTGCAGGCTCCACTAAGGGTACAAATATTACAAATATATTCTTTGTTGCTGTTGTTTCGTTTCGTCTACGTCAACGTCTATGTTGACGTCACAGCATAGCATTCCTATTATAACAGTTTAGAGAAGGCGTTGCTAAACCGTCAAAATGGCTCAGCTGATGCTTATTTGACACTTCAAAAATCAAAAATTTAATTAAATTCTACAGAAAAATTTGAATTTTTTTACGTTTCCTTAGATTGACTGATAGGTCAGCTGTAGTAAAATTAGTTAAGACACGAACCGAAAATGAATTTACACACACAGCTTTGTTACATATGACGTCATTAACTGATATAACTAGACGTAGACGTAGACGAAGCAAGGTATTGGGAAATGACCTAAGTGCGCAATATAAACCAGATGACAAGTTTTGTGAAATAACATCTAACTATTGAGATCTGATTTTATAAGGTTAAAAATAAGGTGTACCCAATATACCTCTACCGCCTTTTCCATTTTCGGACACTGGAAATACAATGGACATGTAAGAGTTTTTGTGTTTGCATCCAGGCAGTCCGTAAAAACCAAAATACGTAGTTTCTTTCTGCAAGGGTAAAAAGGTGTTTAAGTCAGTGTTAATAAAAGTGATTTTATTAAGAAAAAGCTGTAAATTGGAGCAATTTTGCAAGGAAATTTAATAGAGGTAGTCGCACTGCAGGCCCTGGCCCGATTTTGGCTGTCGCGCCGTTGATGATGAGCTCCACCCTGTCGTGTACTAGTCTAACCTCCTTAACATAAGTTTTGGTACTACATCATCGTGATTTTATCCAGCTCTTTTCGGTTTAGATTTGTGGTCTTTAAGCTTTAGCTCCAAGGACACTATGCGCAGAAGCATTACAAGTCGAATAACGAGCTTTTCTCGAAGTAGTGACGTCATCAGTTTCCTATCATTTTCGAAAAGTGTGCCGTGAAGAGTGCACCAGGCGGCACGAAAGACGTCATCATCAGTACGATTCTCTTGGTACAATTTATTCCATTTCCATACTGTTGCTCATAAAGTGAATAACATACGATGGTTATAGGGGTAGAACTGACTTATTTCTCTTAAAACACCTAATTGTAGGTAAATAATTTAGAATTATAAATAGCACAACCAGGTAAAATTTCTTGCTGGTGAAGAAGTTATAAATAGCCAAGGAGAGTATGGTTCCGACAGGTTACTCCTTGTACTCCTGTGAAGTTATTTTTATCAAATAGTTTACCATACACATGCATCATGCATGAAAAATTGACTGGGTTCTTCAGCAGAGGATGCAGATATAATGAACCATTTTATGTAGTTGACAAAACGACTGAGCGATCGATATTACTTGAAAAAAAGGCTAGAGGCATTGGCAAAAATTATGAAGCATTTGTTAGTTTGAACGAGGAATCAATTTATCTAACTGATTTCAAAGAGAGTACCTAAGATGCTGCTTCATAAAATGCGATCCTAAGCTCTCGCAAGTTTTCAACTCGTTGCATTTAATAGCGTTGATTCGCTTTAAAACCAGCAAAGAAGAGTTTTCTTCAGCCGAGGACTACGTGCTTCAAAGACAGCTCTGACGCCGAAAACAACAGTAAGAATTCATTAAATCACCTTAAATAGGAGCTTCTGGCTTGAATAAAGAAACTCGCATTCTATCACTAAGCTAAAATAATTTTTATATTTGGAAATGAAGGAACACAAGAACCAAGTTGTTTAAAGATTTTTCAACGACATTCTCTTTATGGTTTGAGCCTAAGAATCACCCTTCCCCAACATTAAGAACGATTTCCTATTGACTAGACACACAACGATTTAGTTAAGTACTTCATGTACTATGTAGCCACTATTCTAAGATAAGCGTCTACAGGACGTGAGTCGCATTGCATCGATGAGGTGCAATGTTTGATTCTACGTTCCCTTGGGACATTTAAGAACTATTTTACCTTTTGATTTTTGAATATGTATAAGCAAAAGTCAAAGCATGACAAATCTGTTGTGAACTAGATGGCGCTGTTCGAAGTTTTACAGATTTCTCTTCGAGATTCGGGGACCATTCGACTCACAAAGCGTAGTTTCCGCGTTTCATCGCCTGTGATAAGTTTTCCACTGGTGAAAAATTATGCATATCAGTGATCCTGACTTATGAAATTCAGTCTCCGAACTATCGAATTTCCAATGATCACAGGTGAACTTCTTCATCTCTTGATTCTAGGAAATTTGGATCCGCGGTGAACAGTTAGCACCTCTTAACAGTACTGAAGTGGATCAGTTCGCTCTGGAATTCAAAAATAAACTTTTAATTTTAATTTATTTAAGTTAAAACGCTTTTCATCAGAAAAAATTAATTTTCGCCAGGGTTTTTTCCAGTGAAGTCGTTGTTCCCCAAAATCCAATCGAACTTTTTTATGGGCAGCAGTCAAAGGGGGCTTTTTGACTAATTTTCGTCGATGTAAGTGGGGGGCTTCTTTTATGATCCTTTGAGCATTTTAGATATTCGTTGTTACTCCTGCTTTTGCGGCGATTTGACTCGCTGTTGAAGAAGATTTTGACGCCTCCTTTATAATACGTCGCTTTTCTCCAACTGTTGTTGCACTTGGTCGGCCTCCAGGATTCTCTTTAGTATAATTTTCTTTATTTTTTAAATAATTGCTAACAACGCAGCGACTTCTATTCAATAATTTAGCAATTTTACTTATTGATTCATTTGTTAATAATATCTATTTCACTGCTATTTAACTTTTTTCCTCTCGGCATGTTTACAACTCAACACATATAACTTCAAATATCTATCAAAAACAAAACTCTCAATTATACAAAGTACTATCCGCGTCGAACACCTCGAAATAACTGCAGAGTTACACATTTACTGATGCCTGTCTTATAGTTTTGTCACACAGAAATACTGACAATTTAAAGCTTATATTTCTTTAAAGCATTAAAAATTATTTTTATTCCACTTTTATTTGTCGAAATGTAGACTTTATGTAGTTAAGAATAGTTTCTAAAAAATATGAATCACGAAAATTAAATCAAAATTATTTTATTTGAAAGCTAAGCAAAAAATTGAACCCTGTCTTAAAGTTTTGTCGCGGAGTGTAGTATATTTCGGTGGTTATAATTCCGCCCTTTGGAAGGAAGAATTTAGCGGACGAGGACAAAACGGTGGAGTTGGGTTGTTCTACGAAATAAAGATTAAACCTAATCACAGGTACTTTTCTCTACTCTATCAGGTTTGCGATCGTTATCACTGAATTCGAAGGAACCGCAGGTTAGAGAGGTTCTCATCGGTGGAAACCTTCCTGAAGTGGCATCTGTTATTTTATTGAATTCTTACATTTTATTGAATTCTTCTCCCTTCGACATAAAGATTAGGTGGCGCCCATTTGGAACAGTCGCCGAAAGTTCCTTACTTAGGCTAAACAAAAGGACTAAGCAAAATTAATAAGAGCCACAGATGAGTGGTGAGAGCGAGAGGCTTGAACCCGGGAGGTACCGGTTCAAGAAAGGGATGAAACAAAGCTTATTTTATTTGTTTGTCCTTTTATAGCCAACCCCATGTAATTACACGTGGGGTAATAAAGTGTCGAGAAGAGCTAGCCTACTGAGGAAGTCTGGTTAAATAACTCTGCTTTGGGTCCAGGCCCAGTGAGATAGAGAGTAAGAAGCGCAGATGAGTTAGGAAAGGCTCTGCTCTTCAGGGCTCTCTCGTGGAACCCGTTGTGGTTCTATTAGGACTGTTGAGCTCGAAAAATCCTCTCACTTTCTTACAAACGGAAATTCCAGATGCAGAGGATTGACCAACTTCGTTATATCTAGGATGATATGGCCATCATAATGTCGGAATAGAACAGACGAACTTTTGAGCAGGAGCAGGGTCGACGTCTCCAGAGTCACGGCGGCGGTCAGCACGAGTCACTAGCAACTCGGCGACCACGCTGTCAGAATGGACATTCCCTATAGCCAATTGCCACAATTGTGGGGATGTAAATGGGAGGGAAACTGTTATCCACCTTCTTTGCGGGCTCATGATCTTTGTAAAACCTTGTATCTACTTCATCAGTCCTCTACGACCAGTTTAAGCAAATTGTGGCACTTTCTGTGCTATTTGGGCTCTGTCTCGACTGGCGGGCCAAACCAATGAACATATAAAGGCTATTTCCGATTAGATATCCTCGAAAAGTAAGGAAATCTGGATGCGAGGAAACGGGAAATTCGTAGGTACATGTAACAAAGCGAATTCGAAGCGGACTTACTAGGGTACCGATACTAAATAAAATAAAATATCCATGGTGTATACATCATAGACGTACTCGTATAATATCTTCTTTTCTTAACTCTTAATATGATATTAAAATTCCAAACTTATGATGCAGACGGGAAAATTTCCATCGCCATACAATGAAACTTTGTAGAACTTTAGGTCAAATCATTTTTAATTAGAGCTCCTTGAATTTTTAATTCAGTATGTTACAATAGCGTTTTCTCCATGTTTCTCAACTTTTCCACTTTCTATGGATTACAAAAGCGTGAAAATTTTACTACAACTTGTCGGGGACCGAGATTGCAGTGCAGTCATTTCTGCTGCATAGGACCTTGTCTTCCGAAAAGTTAGATACTGAAAATCGCATGGCTAAGGAACAGTAACTGGGCTTTCATCGTGTCATAAAACGCTGAATTTAATTATTCAAGTTCGAGCTTTATACGAGTCTAGGACTATAGAAGCGATAAAAGCGTTCTCTACGGAATTTTTTTTTATGTGCAACATAATTCAAAAGGAGCGCCATCGCACATAAAACCGAAAAGGATTAGATAGAAAGGAGCCCATCATCATCATCTATTTCTTGCGTTGTGCTCTTATCTTCGATATGGTTTTTGTGTATGCTGAGAACTTTCCTTGGAAGAAGTTTAAAGCTATGTGTAAAATCTTGTTCAAAGGTCGGTCACACAATAGGATATTATCATCCTTTTTGTAGGTGTGTTGGGCTATTTGCCTTCTTTCTTTTTTTATTTTTAGCCTTGATAAGATGGAGGCTGCCCAAAGCGTACAAGTTCAGTGAAACATCGTAAAAACCCTTAATTTGTTTTTGAGCTTTTGAATGTTTTGGGAGGGATGGGTTGATGGTCCTGAATTTAAGACTGAAGGATCATGGGACTTTAAACTTTAAACTTATCGTTGACCTCGGACACAAAGTCTGAGCAATTTCATTTTATCATTTCGATCGAATTCAAGAGATGAATCGTGGACGAATTACAGTCGAACGTTTTATGGTTTCATGTTTTCAAAAGTGGCTGTAAAATGTTTTCATTATTGGAAAGTATACGATGATTTTATTGGTTAAGCCTACAGCATTCTACTTCTACCCTATAATACGTATATATAGATATGTTTGTCATTTCTACGGATTACGGGCATAGTTTGATGAATAAAGATCTTAGACCACATTGACCGCGAATAATAGCAAAATCATTTTGAGGTTAATTTGATATATGGTAGGAATAACTACTCGTAACTACATACATTCAAATGTAGGCTTTCGAAATATTTAAAAAAAATTCCGTCTGCTGCGTAGACGTCCCGTGTCTGCGTATGAGGTATATACGTATAGCTTCCATATATTAAGGTGCATTCTAGAAAAATAAAGTAGAGGGTGAAAAATGGTTGGGTATTTTTTCAGGACTTCCGATATATTTCCTAATAAGATATCGAATTCACTTTAAATATAATAGTAAAAAAAAATTGACTTAAGGCCCCATGAGTCCGGTACGACAACTTTTTATCCCTGTTTGATTTTTCTTTCTTGAGAGGATTTTAATCGATTGAAATCGTTTTTCGTTCGTGTAATTTGGCGTGGACAATCCGCCTGCATCGTTCGCTGTCTATCAGCGAACTAATTTTGATTTTACAGAAAAAAATAGTGTTATATGTTTTCAAATTATTTGAAAGGTATAACTATTAAAAATCAATAATTTTTTTGTTGATTTATCTTTTAGAAATACTAGTTAATTATACTATCTAAGATACTTTTCAATGAAATGCGGTAATCTTATGTAATTCTTGCCATGAAACTCGTGAAAAATTGCTTCAGTTTGACTTCATACATTATTAATTACCAAAAATGAAAATTGTTTAAAATTTGATTTATGGCAGACTTTCTTTAAGATTTTTTCTAGCAGTATATTAATGAAAATGATATGTTAATGAATCAAGAAATAGGTAATATGTGTTTTAAAATTTGGAGGTTACGCATTTTAACAAATCTTCAAGGTTTTTTGTTCTAATCGCATTTTTTCCAAATACAGTTTTGAATTTTCTCTCTATGGTTGACCTAGTTTACATACCAGCTAATAAAGTGGTGTAATTTTATATTGTTTTTTTGTTACCATTAACGCGAAATATTGGTAAGAAAACCGACATAAATCATCATAATTGCATTTAACGTGCACATGGAGCCTTCATTATTATTTAGATTCAATATTTAGGGAATGTAGGATAGGGCGCAGGTTTTCACGAACTCCGACACCTTCGAATTCGGTTTAACTTCTACGGGTTTTATGCATAACGGACTAAAAACTAATTTCTTGATTTCCCGGTATTCAACCTCTAAGAGAGTGTAAAATGATTGGTATGTCTTTACGAATTTCGACAAATCCCTTAGGTTTAATGATATATTGAATTGTTATTAACATGAACGGGATTTTTATATAATCGCTTGAAAATCGGTTTTGGATTTTTTTGATATTCAACCCCTAAAGAGATATGTCGATATTTTAGAACCTATGTTTTTAAATTGAAATTGAATTAAAATTGATAACGCAACTTTATAATTTTTTGGGTAAAAGGTTTCGGGCTTGGCATAAAAATTTAACGCCCAAGCGCGCCTACTGAGGTTGTATACGTTTTTAAATATCTCGTAGGTCTGGTTTAGTTAGTGGTAAGGTTAGAATTTTTATGTAATCTCCTAAGAACTCATTTTTTGATGAAATTATACTATTATTTTTTGCCCAACTAACTTTTGTAGTGCACTAAAACATATAGTTTCGACTTTCCAGTTTAAGCTGTTCCTAATACAATACTTTGCTTAATCGGGAAAAAAATTTTGTTTTCCCGTGGTGGCTATGTTGTGGCTTCGTAGAGATATGAAGTCTTAGCTTTATGTTTATAGCGCCAAATTTAAATCAGAATATTCTGCTTTACCACCCACCATCAACCCCATCCTAAGCGCTACTTCCCAAACAACCACTAAGTTTTAACCCTCTGCAGCGAACCGTTCAGAAGATATGGATTTTAGAATATCTCGGTTCTATAAAATATAGCTATATACAATAGCTTTCGAGCAATAAGGATGCATTGTTTTTCCCATCTCCCACATAACTCCACCCATCTCGCCCATTTTCTTCGCATTCTGGCCATCGCATCGTTATTCTAAAGGTAGGTGTCAATGAATATCACCCAATATTTTAACCAATTTGGTGGAGTCCCTGGTTATTCGCTAGGATATATGAAGCTTAACTCTACAGTTGCGACATGGATTCCCGCCAAAAGTAATTTTGTTTCCCAATTTTTTTATGGTAGCTACCATAGAAGCAACTTTGAAGAAATGATTGTAGTTTTTCGGCGTCAGTGGAGTGAAACCCCAACACTAAATCCCCGACTGTTGATTAAAAGTTAATAGTGGTTGATTTGTCAAATATATTTATATGTTTATTAATTTTGATAGTAATTTTGCGTTAATACCCCTGGACTACTGGCCAGATTCTATTATATCTACCGTAGCTGTATATCTCTTAAAATGTAAGCTTCTTTTCGCTTCAACAAGCAGAACCCCTATAATACGATGAGCTATTAAGCTTACAAGAAAGGACAGCTAGATAGGTGGAAAACTGGTTAAGATTAATAAATGTATACGCGAATTGATTTAATATTATCCGTTTTATTCCACGCAATACAAACTTCGGGGTTTACTGGATTACACATATGAATACTTACCTAGTATATTTAAAAATTATCGTCATCGGAAAGACGCGAAAGTTTCTCTAAATTAGTAACAACCACAAACCGTCGAATCATCTCTATCGGTACTACCTCAAATAACCTTAATCAAATTGCCAACATCCCTTAAACTTAAACAAGGTTACAATATTTACTTACATCAGCAAACCTCTAAGTCGTTGAAACTACCATTCTTGTGGCACACTGCTCCCAAAATGACTAAAACATCCAGTAACCGAACAGCTTTGATCCGTTTCGCACAAGCAACTAGCTACAACAAATGTTCCACTGCATAATTCCACGGATAGCTTAAGGACATTCGTGTAGATAACCAAATTTTCGCCTCGTTTCTCGAATTTGATTAAGACATCAGACGTGTACCAGTAACGAATAATCGTCATCAAACATAATATGTGATGTATTTCGGGGGCGGATTTCCATGGATGGCATGAATTCATCAAGGAAGAATGTGTCTATATAGGCGCAAATATTGAAGCAACTTTTTGGTGTGAAATTCCATCTCCGAAACTTCCATTATTATTCGGATACAACTGCGGACATTTTTAGTGTGGCGTATACTCGTACTATCCTAGACTTCAATATGTTGCCAAATACTTTATCACGGTATGTACAGACTCGAAAAGTTCCTTGCCGTTCGTTTAAAATTGCTGTTTATCTTTTATGTTTGCCAAAGTTTCAACTCGCTGTTAAACTTTTGAAAGACAATATGCAAATCAGTGTTGGGATGAAATTAGAACTTTGTCTCGACGTATCCTTTATAGCAAACGCAATTTTCTTACTAACAGGCTGACAGTAGTAGCGCCAGTGGCAGCAGTGGCACTATTATCTAAGTAAGAAATCGGTACAATGACATCTTGTATTATCCAAAAATTTATGTGTGAGAGCTACTTATGTATAGCGTCTGATTGAAGTTTAGCGGCAGAATAAGACGGTTTTTGCTATAGTATAAATATCCATACTACTCATACATATAAAGAAATATCTACGGCTTTTGATGAACGAGTAGCCCACCCCCCTCCGAAACATTTGTTTAGACTTTGCTGTAACTACTGAAACGTGCAAAGGTACTGGATATTTACTGTTGGACCATAGTGTTCATGCACTAAAAGGAAAAAATGCCGCACTCGAATGTAACAGAAAGCTTTTAGTGAGAAAAGCTTTATTTTTAATTGAATTTGTCTGAAAAAACCTATCTTTTGCTGCTTTACATGTGCCATGATGTGGATTGCGCGATGCACATTAGCGCGTATGCACATGTGGAAACGGCACATTCGCGTTAGTGTGCACATGAAATCGACCCCACTACTGCCAAAAACATTCGCATTGAACATTTGCTTCGATGACGTTTTTGAGGGACGTCAAAGGGATTTGCCTGTACCTTTTCCACATGTGCCTAGACATTCGCGATCATCGCACATGCTCAATGCCCATGAAGACACATGTGCAAATGCGGCATTAGAGATTTCGCGAATCCCATGTGTGTTATTTAAAAAAAAAATGCTGTGTTGGTATACACGGGGCCTTAACAATAGGTCTTTCCTTTTTGCATGAAATTTCTGCACTTTTTTGCACTAAATTTTCTAAACAACATTTGACGTCAAATCAATGACTCAAACTCAAACTCAAACTCAAATAGTGTGCTTGTCCCTTCCCCGCCACTCCCTTTTGCACTTTTCTGCACTGGCTCGAGACCTAGTGGAAAAAGTGTACTTGGTGTACACTAAACCCGACAAAAAGAACAGACCAAATACCGTGGCCAATTAGGATCAATTTATTGTGAAAATCCCAATAGGCCTCTAGTAGAGTATAAACATTGGGTGTCTGGATGTAGGGGGTGGCGATAGGGTGTAAAGCTACAAAATTTTTTCTTTTCTCGAGACATGCTCAAAATTGACTGCTAAGAATCTATGTATCATTAGAGCCACTAAAGTGGATCAAAAAGTTCCCGGAATAACCACCGTGTAGCGCTTTTATTGTTCCGATTTGAGTTCTGTTTTTTTGTTAAGTGGGTACATCTGTTATTGACATTCCCTATAAATCTTAGCGTCATAGCTTGACATTTGCAAAAGTTCCAATTTTTTTTTTGGCGATTTTTGACAATTTTAGAAATTTATTTAAATTTCCAACAACGAACTTGTATTAAATTTTGCGTAAAAAACGGATTTAATGGTGCGCAAACGTTGGAAATGTTGGATAAGTGTTTCGGCAACGATTCTCTAAAGAAAACAGTCGTTGACCAGTGGCACGAGCGGTTCAAAAGTGGTCAAAAAAGAAGATAAAAAAAGAAGGCAATGATCACGGTTTTCGTGGTTTGGCTCCCTGTGACTTCTTTCTGTTCAATCGAGTTAAAAAACCACTACGGGGAACGCGTTTCAGCAGCCGAGAGGAAGTAATGGCAAAATCGCAGGGAGCACTGATGGTCATACCGAAAACTGAATATGTATAAGCAGAAATGTTTCGAGGATTGAATCAGGCGCTGGCATAAGTGTGTCGCAGTCGATGGAGATTACTTTGAAGGAGACAATATAGATTTAGATGAATAACCTTGTATTTTTAATTTTCTCAATAAATTCCGGGAACTTTTTGATCAAGGTATGTTGGATGATTGAAACTTGGTATATATAAGTACGTGAACGTGATATAAAAAAAAACGGACAGCATTGCCATATAGTGTGATTATTAGTCTGAACAAATTATTCTGATCTATTAACTTTAAGCAAAGTGTGTTTTACTTACTCACAACAACATTTTTTGCGGATGCTGTGGAGTATAAAACCAAGAACTAAACACTCTACCACCATTTGCCCATAACTGCAAATGTAAAACGCCTATTCATACAGCATTTTAATATACATATGTAAATGAAAGGATTTTTAAAATTCCAGTGTTGTAATTTGTTAATTTAAAGAAGCTTATAATATAAATTGCATACATTAAAATGCTAAATGGACATTGAAATAATTTTAACCTTTTTAAACCCTTCACATAATCAAAAAGCATTTTTGTGTTCGTGTACCTTTCGAGGAAGCCAAAAAGCAAATTCAAAATTCAAAGTCATTTCCTAGCTATAAAACATAATTTAAAATTTCTTTCAGAAACCTCTTCATAACATATCCTTTGTTTTACGCTCCGTTATCTCTCTATGACGCAGGGAACGTTGCCACACAAACCAACATTATAAGGACTGGATAGGCTACACCAGGAAACCACCAACATCACCAGATGATATTTATCATCATTTCGGACAATGACTTTTGACTTAGGAATTAATGAGCCGACGGCGAAAAATTTTATCTCAGCGCTTAAAGCTTGGTACGAACTCATTAAACTTGTTCTAACATCACACATTCTATAGATATGTAGTTTTGCTTGAGCACAAACAACTAAAGGTCGTCCTACTTAAAAAAAAACAATCATCAATTTCACTTGACTCCTTCATGTTAGTCCCTTCCACGCGACGCTAGCCTTGCATGTAGACAAACAAGATTCGAATCTCTGCGGTAAACAAAGACATGTCACAGAAACAAACAACAATTTCTTGATATTTTTTTTCCTGTCATTTTGCATGTTTGTATCATGTACGGTACGGAAAAAAGGGAGCAAATAATAATCCAACAGAATTATCGTAGGGAGAGAAAAATAAACAAACAAACAAACATTTCTGCAAGAAACAGAAGAGGATTAAACTTAGAGACAGCTCGGTTCGATATGGTGATATTGTAGAATGTCAAATGCCAGTGAGAATTGAAGCGACTCCTTGAGATGGACTGAAAGATAACGCTTTATAAGTTGCACAAATTCTAGACTGCCGGAGCGATAAATCATTGCCATGGCAGTGACACTGTAGAAGTTTATTTTTCTGTTTGTCAGTTTTGGAGATGACTTCGAGTACACCAACATCAATAACATTTATGAAAAATTAATCGGGATTTTCCGATTTGATTTTAGATTATTTTCTGAGCGAAGGATGCAACTAATATGTGCAATATCGTCACTGGAACTATTTTGTTCCAACTGGGTCGGAAATATCTTGGTTGAAGAAGTTGAGAAATCAAATATAGTCATCCTCACACAGAAGACAGAACCAACGTTCTTCACCGGCAAAGCTAAATGTTCCATTCACCTACCAGTTCAGTTCCACATTCATTTGAAGTCACCTATTCCGAACAGAACACTTCTTCCAAAATTAACTGGCGTAATGGCTAGTCGCAAGCCCAGGTTCAGATAAGGAGATCGAGTGAACTAGTGAACACATTGTGAACGGCCAGTAACCACCAGTGCGCCTAAGGTAGTAGGTGTTAAACTGGTGCAGATGGACTAGCTGCGAGAACTCCAACCCACCGTAGGGGGCTGAAAGTTGGGGACTGGGCAATGGGCTAACAACCCATAACTTTTCTTCAAAACAATATCATAATAATTTACTTGCAACCCTGCATATACGCAGTGCAACAAATAAGTTTCGAGACTGGCCATGGAAGGCCAGGTATCAGGACAGAAATATGCCTCAATTTTAGAATTTTTTTTATAAAAAATAAATATATATAAACAAAATCATACTGTTATTACTAAGGAATTAAATAAAGAATTTGAATTGAATTTGAATTGAGGTATCAAAGTAAATTTCGTTTGTTGTTTGATGCGGTGGAAGACACACAGCAAAGAAATGCATCTTGAATACTCAGAAAGGAAAGGAGTGACCATTGTACACGAGTCCCCTAGTCTACCGGATTTTACTCCAACATTTGTTTGATGTAATCACCATAAAAAATAATTTGAGGATATACTGATATTTAGTCCCTAAGATTATGTAAAGGAGTTGAATACTTTATAACTAATATCGGAATATATCTTAGTCTCTTCCGATAACTCAAAATGATGTATTTTGTTTCCACAGAACTAAAATTGTATCGGCTAAAAACCGATTTAAGGATTTCTTTTTATTTTTACTCTATGTGCTGTTTATTTGGACTTTTTCGCATTATTTTTTGAAGTGCCATATCGGATATTGTATCAGTATTATATCCAAATTTCTGCCTAAAAAATAATATAGTTGCTGCTATAATTGGTAGATTTTTCAAAGTTTATAAAATAAAATTAATGAAAAAAAATCATCATTTTTAAAGCTTAAAATTCGCTTTAACTAAAGTAGTGTCCTGAACTGCACTATATACTTACACAGCACTTGGCTGAATGTGTTCACTTTTAAAATAATCTAAAGCTTACTATCAGCTCCGAAATCTTTTCCGTAAACTTCGTCTTCAAAGTGGTGACTATCAAAGGACTGCACCTATCCATCCAAGTGAAACGCACAAGATGCAAAATAAATTTCCTAATCTTATACCTCTATGAGAGCCTTTCACGAATGGTAAGTAAAGTTCCGTCCTCTTTTACTCGAAAGTTCTTTTCTATGAAAAACTATTTTCTGATATACTGCATCTAAGATTTATGTACACCGATGTGCGATGAACTCCTTGAGTACTCATAGCTTCTTTCATGCTTCGTACGGAGCACTCAGTTATTCCGCGGGAATATTTCACAAGTTCCTATATGCACATTTCGGCTTCTATAACTAATTTATGTTACTGTAGCGTATAGTTTTCCAACGAATACATAGAAAATATATGTACACATATGCGAAAGTCATATTATGTATGTATAAATATCTAAGCAGGATTCAGGTTGATTTTATGCGGCAAGTGAATCTTCTAAAGACGGAGAAATTTCCATTTTCTTGCCTCAAGATATAAATATCTTGCTCGGTTTTTCGTTTTATTTTCGTTTTTCTTTTCTTTTACAACAGGAAAAAGGATACGCTTAGGGAATTCCGATAAATATTAGATAGACCGTATCTAAGTCCTGAATTTTGCTTATTTTTTTCTTTGCGCTATTGGTGCTGTTGACGATGGTGCTCTTGAACGGATGCCTTTATTTCTATCCTCTGTGATCGATGCCTTCTAGCTACTTGACGTAATATTTCAATAACCGAATTATTAAATGTGTCCATGCTCCATGGTGTAGGTGTATAGATGTACCTACGTACCAATCATTCAGTAAGGGATGATGGTGGAGTGGGGAGGGGGAGAAGCGGTACTGGGGTACTGGCTATGATATCGATACAGTACAAACGATGAAAATTGATGAATTATTTATGGCGGACATTTAATAAAAGCAATAGTAGTCGATGATGTATTGCGACATCTTATCAGCACTTTGATAGATCTTCATGCCGACCGGGATACACGCAACAATAAAATTCACAATTCGATTTTTTTATAAAGAAATAAATTTTCGGTCCAGCACATTTCTGATGGATTTGATGCTTCTGTAATTTCATATAATAGAACAGAGTGAGCAATTATTGTGTCCTTATGTTTTAGATTGAATTGATTTAAGTTTGATAAATGTAAAGACTCGCATTTAGCTAAGTGCACACGATAGAGAAAAAATCTGCCAACAGTTTGGCCGCAACTTCATTATTTTTTCGGTACGAAACGCGTTCAATTTTGAGATGCGGTGAATGTTACTATGTGACTGAAAACCTAACAAAAAGTTCGGGAAGCTGTTCGAATAAGGTCGTGCTAGAATACTTATGCCACTGCCACATATAAAATATGAATTAAATAATTGGGTCATATTCTGGGATGCGGTATAGGGGTTGAAAAAGGAAAAAAAGCTTGAAAATAGGTAATTATTACACCGAGAGAAAAATCATTGTTTGAATCAAGTATGATACATTGTTAACCAACAATTAGTCCAAAATGTTCATATCAAATACAAACATTGTTAAACTAAATAAGGTTACGTATTTAAATCAAGTAAGGAACCATTGTTAACAGCAAAATTTTTAAATATCACGGAAATTGTTTAATTTTAACATGTTTGTGATTCTTTCAAATACGATTTTGTTGTACATTAAACATTTCATTATCAAAATAATTGTTAAGCAACAAGAAACATGTTCAGTTGAATATTACTCCTGCTTACTACGTTTCATCTTTGATCTAGCACGAAAATGTTCAGCTTAGCACAATTATTTTAAGCATGCAATGAACATATTTGAAGGTCGTAGTTTTCCGTGATTGACTAAGCATGATCATTGTATGCCAAACGCCAAAACTGTTAGTTTTGCAGGACACCTGTTAACAATTCTCATTCAATTGTTCACATTTGCACAGTGAAGAAGTTAAAAATAATTTTAAGTGAGATTTGTTTAAAAAGTTTGTGGTGTACAAAAGAATAGATAATATTGAAGGTGCATACAATTCAAAGGTGAGTGAATTTTTGATTTAATGTTTTTTTTTGTTAATAAGTAGTTTAACATATTGTTTTAAGTATGGAGGGTCTTCAGAACATATTCATGGACGATGAAATTGTGAGTTCTGAGCAAATTCTTGTTGATTATGGGAATAACATACGGGTTGAAGGTTCTTCTACATATTTGGTGCTAGATAATCAAGCTAACGCTACTGATAAAAGCGATCTTTTCCACGATAATGAAGCATCACATATAGCGGACGAAGAGTTATTTAATCTGCTCTCATCTTGGGGTTTCGTGAGTTATTATGACCATTTCCTGAGTCTTGGCGTTACAGTTAATTTACTCAAAATAATTGATAACGAGGACCTAAGAGATATTTTTTCAAATAAGCCGTTTGCAGTGAGAGTTGAATTTAAACATAAGCTCTTTCAATGGCGAATGGAAAATGTAAATACATAAATTTTGTAATACAATAACCGGGTTTTTCAAGGTCCTTATACAATTATTTTTAGGGAACGAATGTTCAATCGGAGCCGTCCGCGGTATTAATCAATAATATGACTAGCATTTTGAAGAACATGCAGCAATGTCAAGAGCTTATTAAGCAAAACCTATTGCATTTGATTCATAGGAACAATGAATCGTCAGAAAACTGTTTTGATAGTTCATCTTCATCAACAACACCATCGCCATCTACATTAAATACATCATCACCTATCACCTTTGGACACTTTGTATATTAACATTTCTTACTTCATTCTTTCTTATTAACTTAAAAATTTTTGTATTTCTTGCCTAAACTCTATTTTGTACTTTAAAATTGTAATTATTTTTTCTACTAATAATATTAAAGGATATTGACCAGATACTTCAAGCGTATCCATCAGGAAATTTTGTATTAAAAGATTTTGAAAAAAATAATAGAATTTGTGAGACTGCGAGATCAATTTTAATTGATAGTATATCGTCGTGGTTTATACAAAGTAATAATCCTGTCTCACGTAAAGATTTCCAATATATTGCTGCTAGAATACATGAACGTTTTAACGAAGATCAGGTAATTTTTATGATTTATTTGATTCTGAACTAAAATATTAAAATTCCAGAGTATTTATTTTGCTCCACCAAAGTCGGGAACAAACGAAAATCCTTCTGGTCGACTGTACAGTCGATATTACAATGCAAAGCGCCGACATCGTTTGATTGGCTTGGATACATCCCAAAAAAAAGGAGTGGATTGCCCAGAATACCCTTTTTTAAGTGAGACCGAAGAAGCAAGAAATAAAACGCAAGGTAACCAATAAAACCTATCTACCTATATTTTGAGTTTAATAATTTATATGTGATTTATAAAATGATTTTTAGAAGATTACTCTGCCGATACAAGATGGCTCCAGTTACATAGTGAGCCATGGGATGAAGTCAAATTGAAGTGGAGCGGTACATTCCCTCACAGACGAAGGCAAATATTGGCGGAGAAATTTCCAACAATTTTATATAATTGGCCATTATTGAAACATTCAGCAGGCGTCTCATTGGTAATTTAAATTTTATTATGTTTATCACAGTGTAGCATTGAATAGTTAAATTTTTATAGATAAGCTCTGACTTCGAAAGTTTGTTTCCCAATAAGCAACATTGTCTTATCGCAGGCTGGGATACCTTTAAAGCGTTGATTATTCCAATATTCGACGAAAAAATCAAAGATAAGGATTGTCTAGAGTTGCTTAACAATTACCACAGGAAAAACTTCTCGAAAGGTACTTATATTTCTGTTGATCATTTCTTTGTTAAATATAACTGTAAACAAAATTTTAGGTCCAGAAGACGTTATTGTTTGCAACTTGCTGCATGGGATACTTCCACCTTCGGTACGCCAATCAACTCCAGCGGTAGATGGATCTAGGAAAAGGAAGTACTATAAAAGTACTATTAAGGACTCACAACAGTCATTACTTTTCGTTGTAGTTGAGCCGAATGACTTCAACCCATCATTGGACCGGCTTTCAAAGAAAGTGCGAGATCAAGGTCAGAGTTTGCAGCCAATTATAATTTTTTGCGCCTTTGATGGGTCATTTATAGTTTACTATAATGAAATTAAATATAAGTTTCAGTCTCTATTGCCAGCGCTTGATATATGTTTCAAAATATTTTTCGCATTAAATTTAAAATATCCAGTAGCAAGTAAATCGGTCTGGGCATTCATCCAAACATTTTTTTTTGAAATCGAAACAAATGAGAGAGTCTCACCGGATGTACTAATTTTAATTAATGATTTAAAAGAAATATCGAAATAATGTTTACTTGCCATTTATGCATACTTTCTTTCCAAGAAATACACAATATTGTTTCACACTATAAAGTAGTTCATAATTTGAAACCAAATGATGATTATCATTGTATGAACTGCAAGCAAATTTATAATTTGAAAAGTTTCAAAAGGCATTTTCAGCGATCCTGTAAAAATCTATCAAGTTCAAACCCAATTACTTCTCCAAATTCAGTTAATAGTTTGGAAATTTCAGAAAATGGGTTAACCAAAGGTGAATTACAACTTGTTTCAGAGAATGACCATTTCGCATCTATAAATAAAAGTTCCGATATTTTTAAAGTAATAGAAAGAAATGCGTTGCAACTTCTTTGTAAATTGTATGGAAAACCTTTTTTAGCACGAAAGATTGTAGAAGAAATTATATCAGATTTTACAAAGGGATTTTTTGAAGTTATATTCAAAGAAATTGATCATCAATTTTCGCCATATATAAAAAATGAAAAACTAGAACTTTTTAAACACACTTTAGCTATTTTACAAAGTCCATTCGAAAATGTCAGTACTTTCCATAAATTTGTTCAGAAGGCAAAAAAATATGATTTATACAGGGATCCTTGCAGCTTTGTAATAAACAATGAAATTGGTGTTATCAGTGGTACAGCACCATCTATTGATATCATTCAATCAGATGGCATTATTTTGCCTTTATCATTTCAAATACAAAAATTTTTTGAATTACCCGATATTTATAATTCTATTTCTCGAAATTCGACTGAGATTTGTTTAAATAACGAACCGCATTTAATAACAAGTGAACTTTGGAAACATAAGCTATCAAAATTTCCTGAAAATAAGCGCGACAGAATAATTCCTTTTAATTTATATTATGATGACTTTGAGGCAAATAATCCTCTAGGATCCCATAGTGGATGTCACTCGATTGGAGCAGTTTACTATAATTTCCCTAGTCTTCCGCAATGGACTTGTTCGGAATTAGATAATATTTTTGTTGCTATGTTGTTCTATTCAAAGTATAAAACCCATGGTGAAAGTTCTGTGTTTTACCAACTCGTCGATGAAATTAAAAAACTTGAAGAAAATGGAGTTTCTATAAAATTAAAATCCGGTGAAACTTTGCAGTTATACTTTGTATTAGGAGTTATTATAGGTGATAATCTTGGACTGAATTCAATCTTAGGGTATACAAAAAGTTTTAACTGTCAATATCCTTGCCGTATTTGCAAGTGTTCTAAGACACAAATCCAATCAAATTGCTGTGACAATCATAGCTACCACAGAACGATTGAAAACTACAATCGTGATATAACTCAATATCAACAAATTAATGACAGAATTATTAACACGGGCATCAGGGAAGAATCAGTACTAAATAATATTCCATCTTTTCATGTTGTTCAAAATGTAACTGTTGACTTAATGCATGATTTGTTTGAGGGTGTATGCCACTATGACTTGTGTAAGCTCATAGAACAGTTTATAATAGTTGACCAATTCTTTTCATTAGATACGTTAAATAATCGGACACAGCATTTTAATTATGGCGAGTCCGAAAGTGGAAACAAACCTCCCGTCATTAAACCTGAACATGTAAAGAAAAACAAATTTAATATGTCTTCTAAGGAAATGTGGACATTTTGCCGATTTTTGCCAATAATTATTGGTGATCTCATTCCAGAAAAAAACGGTCACTGGAAACTACTACTTCTTCTTAATCAAATTTTAAATATCGTTCTGAAATCAAATTTTCAAATAGATGATATCAACAATCTGAACGATTTGATAGCCCAACACCATGCGCTATATATGGATTTGTTCAAAGAAAATTTGAAGCCTAAATACCATTTTATGGTGCACTATCCGTATGTAATGAAAATGATCGGACCATTAAAACATATTTGGTCCTTTCGCTTTGAATCAAAACATAAAGTTCTCAAGAGTTATTGCGGCAACAATGCTTCTCGCAAAAACTTGCCTCTTTCTTTAGCCATAAAATGCAGTTTAATGTTTTCTAAGAGAATTGTTTATAGAGAAGGAATTACACCAGCAATTTTGAAAATACCCACATCTGACATAATACTCAAAAACCATTTGTTCTTTCATAAAATTGTAAATGCTGCTTCTTACGAATATTTGAACGATGAGTGGTGTTTGCCAAATTTGACTTTTCGCAAAATTTCATATAAAAACAGTCAGTATCTAAGTATATCTACCAATGGTATACAAATATATAGAATTGAATGTATTATAGTATATGACCATACTCCTTATGTAGTTTGTGAAGAATTTCTGATATCAGACTATTGTGAACATTACAATTCCTACGAAATTTTAGATAACTCCGATAAATATTATATATATAAAATTAATCAGTTGGATGGGCCTCCTATTAATTTATATTCAAATCCTAATGGCAAAAAATATACATTTATAAAATTTTTTTAAACTACTCGAAAAAAAAATTACGTTTGGTACATGTATATATGTCATATAATATTGTATACAGATATGTAATAGAAATTATGTATGTATTTATATGAAATATGAAAAAAAATTTAACTTACACTTCTGTAGATATTGTAATTATTACTATACTGTTATGTATCTATGTGAAATATATGAATAATTTTATAATAAAAAATCTAATTGAAGTTTTGTATTTTATAAATTTTTCTGGAAACTGCAGACTTTAGCACTATTGGATAACGATTATTCATCTTTAAAATTCAGCTCAATCGATATTATTGTAAAACAAAAACAAAAATTGTTTGAGTATCATGTTCCTGTTTAAAAGAGGTACAATGTAGCTGTTTAACGAAAAATGTTTGTGCTTAAAATACGATATTTCAAGAATCATTAACGTGCTTTGCTAGCATTGATCATGATAATTTAAGCACAATTTATTTTGAAGATTAATATTTGTACTCAAATATGAACATGATTATTTAAGCACAAAATTGACAACGAAATTGTTGAATCAAATAATGATAGTTGTAAAGTTTTGAAAACATAATTAACTATTAAACCATATTTGAATTAACAACGTTCCTTATTTGACGCAAAATCAAATAAGGTTTGTATTTGATTTTACCAATGAATTTCTCTCGGTGTAAACAAGCCTGTGGAAGTAAAAAGCTATTCGATATCTGATCAGACCTGAGAAATATTGAAGAATTTATAAAACAGTATACAACTACTTTACACCCTCTTATGGGTTGAATTTTAAAAAATTTTGTAAACATTTTTTAGGTATCTATGTGAAAAATCCGAGTAAAAATTAATGCAATAGACCTAATAGGTATGACGAAAATGGTTAAAATATTGTATTCAATTTTCACTGATTATTTTTTTTGCCCCTCTTTCGAACGCCAATTGATATTAGTTTTTTTTAACAAAATTACTTTTCAAGCTGATTTACATATACATACCGAGTTTCAACTTTTTAGTATAAATCAGTTCTATAGTTAGGAAAAACATATCCACCCGTCGTACCGTAGTACCCCACAAAAATTATATTTTTCCAACATACCACTACTCTCTCTATCTAAATACCAAGTTTCAGCTTTATATCATTATAACTTTTTGAAATATAAACATCTGAATTTTTTCCTTTTCGCCATCCTCCAACGAATATACCTATATTTCCTGTTTCCTGTTAGGGGTCTATTAGTTCTACTTTTAGTAAAAATGTTAAGCATGTATCTACGTTGTTTTTGAGATGTGACAACTGATTTTTCATAAAATTGCACAATATATTTATCGTGCTAAACATTTTTAATAATTGTTTAGACATAATTATTGTAAATATACGAACATGTTTTAAATTGTAACATATTGTGTACTATGTACGAAGAGAACGAGAAGTTCCCTTTTAATCTGATTTCGTACTTCCCGCAATTCTTGTCGATATGTTCTTCACTCTAGTCGTTGGACGGGTGGCTCTAAATTTACTAAATCTATCGCCAAGTATCCCTCAGCCATTTTGAACAATTTGAAAATATATTTTAAGATTGTGCCAAAGTTTGTCCCCTCATCTTAATTGTGTCTACACATGACAGTGTAAAATATCGGTATATTTAAATACTGTCAAACAAACGATTCCTTTAGTTGTGATAATGCTTGTTCCGCCTACCAAATGTATGTTACGACATAGTAAGTTAAGATGCACATAGGGAAATGAAAATGAAAGGTCTTCTGTGGCGCAGTGTTTACGCGCGGGTTCAGTAAGTGAGAAACAATATTTGAAGTTGGAAAATAGAGTATTAATAGAGTCCTCTACATCCTCCTGGGTAACCAAAATGAATTCAGGAACACAACAACGATCAGGTATATTAAGATAACTGTTAACTTTATTTCGTAAAATATGAGCTATAGATAAATAAGCTTAAAACTTCCGAGTCACAGTTTGAAATAAAAATTGCCAATAGCAGCAGGCTCACCCTTTTGGCGCTGCTCACGAAAAATGATTATTGTGGCAACTATCCTAAAATTAAACGCAAAATTTACTTTTAATTACCGGGCTTGTCTTGGAATTCATATCGAATGTAATTTCGTGGGCCAAGCAAATCGCCATCAATTCCTTCTTCCTAACTGGAAGATTTCTGTAAAATAAACATTTTGCACATTGTTTATGGAACTTGGACTTACGGTGCTTTTACATGAGCGATTAAAATTGCTCAATTAGCAGCAATTCCAGACAACATACATACAGCAACATCATCATTTGACGATATAGATCAATTGAGTGTTAACTCGTTAATCAACTGTTACTAGCGATATGGAGCAATACTCAGCAATTTGGCAATGATATCATACACGGACAATTCAGTCTATGAAAAACAAGAAAGCAAATTTTAAAAATAAATCTAAAACTTAAAAAAAAACTTGAATTATTTGAATTCTAGTCCGTTATCACACGAATCTTGATAAATAAAACCAAACTTGACAACTAAACCATCCAACGATGACCATTGCTCGGAATTTTCCAATCTAGGAAATACAGCAATCATAGGGCGAGCAATACCAGCAATCTGTCAAAACGTTGCCAAATTGCTGAAATGTTGCCGCAACTAGCATGTTATTGCCCAGTGTTGCTGCATTAATCGCTTAACTAGTCTTGGCAACAGTCGTCTGGCAACTAATTGCTGGAAAAATTGTTCGTGAGCTCCTTAACTGTATTCAAATTTACTCCCCTTTTGGTGTTTAGTTAAACAGGAAAACGAGTTATGCACCTTGCTCCGGCGAATAACTATTTTGCACCAAAATCTGACAGTTAATCACAATCGGCCGGTCGACTAGCACACACTCACAACTTTCTGCTTCACGGCTTGTATTAGTATTCCGAGGGTTACGCGTTAGCGTTATGGTGGGTTACGCTCACCCATGAGGATCGCCTCGAGGCGAGAAGCTTCCCCCATCAGGCCATTGCAAACCGGTTTTCAATGTAAGACTCTTGCGACTGCACGAGCTACTTATGTATTTCATTGATTGATTTTTTGGTGGGCCTCGTCGCAAACGCTGAGTGTAAATGCAACATTAGGCGATCGCTCAACTGGCAGTTTCATTGCCACATCAAAGTACACAACGCATAAGTTAACGAGTGTATTGTACACTAGCGCGTAGTTTTTATTAAGTTAGTTAACACATTTTCATCCATTATTCATAAATATACACATAGTCACAAAATTGAAGGCACAATCTATATAAATGCCAAAATATTATTCAATGTTACTACAATTGTAGTAAATTTATCAAATTGGCATTTTATTTTGTTAGTGCGTCTTCTTCTTTATAATGTATACCAAATTAATACAACAAAAATCGAATCTATCACAAACTTTGCTATTTTGATGTCAACTATAGGGGAAGGTGCTGTACCTCGGTCCAAATTTTACATTAACCCTTAAGTCTATTAAACCAATAGCAAATGTAAATTAGGAAATAGTACATATGAAAGCTTATTTGTTTAACCACAAAATTAACTATAGCTGGAACTGCTGTGACTAAATTTGGTGGATCCTGAAACGGTTTTTGGAGTGAACCTCAAACGGACCAAGGTACAACTATAGGTTGTACCTCGGTCCGCTGCTTTTTGTACCTTGGACCTTATAAAAAATAATTCAATTTTAAAGTCGAAATCCTGAGTAATATTATATATAACATTCTTATATTTAATTTAATTTATGTTTTTCTTTGAAAAAAAAAAAAGTTATAAATTAAAAAAAAAAACAAGAAAAATTCATAATAAGAATAAGCAACTTTAGAAAATGGTTTGTCTAGCTGAAATAAACAGTAGTGTAAAAGAGGATTCGCTGCTGTCTGCTTCAAAATCCCTCTACTACCTCTGAGGATGTAATTTCAGCAAGAAAGTCCCTTTTGGCTACAATTTTTTTTTTAATGTATGTAGCTTACATAGTCCAAGGTACAACCAAAGAAACGGTCCAAAGTACATCTCATCGCCCATTACTACAAGCATATTGTTTTTAATTATTTCTAAGGGTAAGGAAGGATTAAATTTACGGTCAAGACCACGATGAATTAGTTGTCTTAAGCCTTGTTTCCATCTACCCTTAATGACGTACTTTTGAAAACAGCCCACGATTTCTCATACAAATTTGTAATTTCAAAATGACAAGTTTTAGTTTCAATTACGATACTAAACAGGAAAACTTGTCAGAGTATGCCCTGAAAATTTCAGTGAAATGAATATCAAACGCACCAGTTGATCAAAATGTCACCCAGCGGAAAATGAAGCGCTTGAAAATGCATTAACGAGCGCTCTTTTTATTAACGAGCGCTCCAAAGACGCTCCTCGTTCATATCTTACATTTTCTGAACCAATTTTAAAAGTATTTTATCTTTATATGTGATAAGGGCTCCTTAACTGCTTCGATATGTAGTCCTTTATTTTAAGTCCTCCTTAAGTGCTTGTAATCGAAGCGCTTGGAATTTTTCCGCTGGGACATTCAAAACACGAAATGAAACTCAAATGTAGATGGAAACAGATCGTGCTTTTGAAAACAAAACACGTAGATGGAAACAAGGCTTTACCAGTTAAAACTGTTATATGGTAGAAATAACTATACACGACTTAGAAAAACAAAATAACTGAACTAACAAATAAATACTTTTATATCCAAAAATCACTTCTTTTGTTTTATCTGAATTAATTTATCTTCTAGTCTCACTTTAATGAACTGAAACCAAAGCCTACGCATTTGGCAATCTTTCATTGAAGAAACTTTTTTTCCAGCAGCTAAAGTTTAGTTGGAATTGACGTTTGGACCGAGGTACATTTGGCCCAAGGTACAGCACCTTCCCCTACCACTTGTGAGCTACACAAAATTGAAGGCACATGTGCATCTAACAAGATATCTTGTACAATTTGATGATGCAATTACTTTTCATTCTTTACAAATTTTGAGTTTTAGGTGTTAACTGAGTTAAGTGTGTTGTTTTTAAAGAAATAAATAAATATTTGTACATAAATAAATAAAAAAAAAGCTGAAATGGATAAACGGTGAAATGAAACCACAGTTGCGGAAAGAAAGATTATTATTAAGCTTGTTTGTGAAGGTAAAACATATCGGGAAGTAGGGAAAATAGTTGGGAGATCATTTTCTTCAGTGAGAACTGTAGTCAACAAATGGAAAAATGATGGAACTTTAATTAATAAAATGGGACGCGGACGAAAAAAGTTACTGTCAGTTAAAGATGAGCAATACATTCGACGGGAAATAGAAAAATGTCCAAAGAAGCCGATTAATAATTTTAGGGCTGAAGTTTCTCATATGATCCAAAAACCGATATCCAAGGAAACTATTAGAAGAACATTGCGAAACCATGGTTTAAATGGAAGAATAGCCCGTAAAAGCCATTTATGTCAGAAGCAAATAAAAAAAAATGGTAAGAGTTTGCGAAAACTTACGTAAATGAGGGTCCAGATTTCTGGAAAAACATAATATTCAGTGATGAAAGTAAGTTGAAGCTATTTGGCTCTGATGGCAGACAAATAGTTTGGAGGAAAGCGAATACCGAGCTAAAGAAAGAAAATTTGTGCGGAACCGTAAAACATGGAGGAGGTAATATGATGGTTTGGAGCTGCATGTCTACAGGAGGAGTCGACAACATGGAATTTTTAGAGACCACTATGGACAAATTTAAATACCTCAATATCCTGAAAAGGAATTTAAAATCAAGTGCTATTAAATTAGGACTATCGGATGTATTTTGGTTTCAACAAGATAATGATCCAAAGCACACCGCACATATTGTAAAGATGTAGTTGCTTTATAATACGCCGAAACAATTAAAAACTCCACCTCAGTCACCAGACTAGGGATGTTCGATTTCGATTCAATTAATCGACTAATCGATTAATTTTTAAAAAAAAAATAGATTTTAGCAATCGATATGAGTGTTGTCGATTAATCGACATAATCGATTAGTTAACGCTAATTAATCGAACGAATTTCAACAGCTAAAAGATTCCATGCACGATAGATTTTCCTACATTAGTTAACAAAAAATTAGCTGATAGCACTGATCTGAATGTCAAGTTAACTGCAAATGTGTTAAATATTACGATACCTTCGAGTATCGTATTCGTACCATCTAGTATAATCCGGTTGCAATTCGCGAGGCGAACACTATATTAAATGGCTAAACAGTTGGAGTTCCACGTTCCCTCTTTTTTCGATGGAATCCGAACCTTTATCATCAAGGTAATGCAGCTGATCTTTGGGCGATCCATGATTCACTTGCGTGTCAGAGCGCTTCTCAAGCTCATGCAGATGAAGATCTTAATGGAATTTCTGAAGAGCTCAGTCAGTTTTTATGTCAACCTGTAGTGAATAGAACAAAAAGTCCTTGTGAAATTTGGGAAACAATCAAGTTTCAATTTCCACGGACGCATACCCTTGCAATTAAATACTTATCAGTAATTGCATCTTCGGTACCTGCAGAAAGATTGCTCTCAGAGGCTGGATTAATTGCTACCGATATGAGGAACAGGTTGACAGGTTTAAATTTATCAATGCTAATTTTTCTGTCGTCAATAGACGAAATTTTTTGGTTGTGAAGGAAGTAGCAGTACAAGCAATTAATTTTGAAATTATGTAAATGGTTTTTTTTTTCAGTTTCAAGAGAATTTAATTAATTTTTTTAGTTTCTATGAAAAAATTTTATTTTATAAAAAAAAAAGATATTTACGAAGAAATAATATCTACGAATTTTATTTCCATTATTTTATGTTTATTATTTTAATTTACAGGTAGGCCTCCTGCAACGCGGTAGATACGTTCCAAGATAATGCCGCGTTGTAGGAAATACGTAGGAGATATGAAAATATAAGAACCGGAGTTCAGTTCTAAAAGATGAATTTCATTTTTTTGTTTATTAAATTTTTTAATAAAAACAGGTGTTGTTGAAGATTTCTTTTAAAAATGTTTACTCTCTCCGTAAAAGAATTCTCAAGCCTTTAAGCCTCTTTCAATAACTTTTAGGGTAAAATTTTTATTGTGCCAAATAACTCTTCATGGATTATTTTCGCAAGCTTTGATGGATATTCATTCGCTGCTGCATCATCCTTGTAACAACCATTGCTGTCAAGGAATTGATGACTGGTTTCATTAGTAGTTATTTTAAGTGCCTTGGTTTAAACTTAGGAGTTTGTTCGTAAGATCCTAAGCTTAAACCAAACTTTTGGTTTAAACTTCGACTGTGAAACCGGCCCTAAAGGTAACAGTTTTGTGGTCATATCCCACACTGCAACTGCAAGCGCTTCTTCCATTTTTGCCATTGTGTTAGGTCTTGGACAAACAGTAATTTTGGCAAGTAGAGACGATGCGGATATGTAGTCTTCAGCTAGCTTAATAGTTTGTACTGACGATTCATTAAGATTAAAATGTCTAGCAACATCAGCTATCCTTGATAGGTTAGCTGAACAAAAAAGCTTTGAAGAAAACGTGCAAATTATCTGTACCGCGTTGTAGTGAAACCGCACTATAGAAGTACCGCGTTGTAGGAAAATTTCTGCATTACCTGAACCGCGTTGGAAAAGTACCGCGTTGTAGGAGGCTTACCTGTATTTATTTTCTTCTCATTTTTAGCATGGGATATTATTTATTTAACCATTAAAAAGAACATACATATATGTATGTACCTACATTTAAAACTCATATTCACACACATTTTTAACGGACATTTAGCGTCACAAGTGAGAGGAAAATAGAAAAAATCTTTACATACATATTCTACCCTCCATCCAGCATCCTCCACCTTCAATCCTCCGTCCTGCATCCACTATCCAACATTCATCATCCGTCTTTACCATTTAGTAATGGGAATGCATAACTACTACACCAAAAACGAACGAACTGCCGCTAAATCATATCAAATGTTGAAATAACTCTCGAACCACCAATTGTAAAATGATTTTGTTAATTCAGAAACGAAGTTTCATCGTAATCGGATGAATGATATAGGAAAGCATACGAAACAAACAAACAAAGAATTAGAGCACCAGGGTACTAAAATCGCAAAAAAAATTGAAAAATGTCAAAAAAAACAAAAAACAATTTGTTTTTATTCGATCGGTACCAAACTTCACAGGAACTATCCCGGAACTATTCTACACGTTCCCTGAGCGGTTTAAGAGTTCATAGGGAACATAGCCACATTCATCCATAGTTAAAATTTTAAGTATGGACAATCACTATGTTAAACGTATAATGAACCTAGACATTTCAATTCAAATCTACCTATTAAGTCTACGTATACTACTACGTATACTACTACTACGTATACCCTGGGACTTAAGAATTACGCGATTAATCGATTAATTGCTTAAATCCCATCAATTAATCGATTGATCTTAATCGCACATTTTAAAATAATCGATCATGCAACAATCGATTGTTGAGCAATCGATTCCCATCCCTACACCAGACCTTAACCCGATTGAACATTTGTGGTCAGTACTTGAGCAACAAATTCGAAAATTTTCAATTGCGAATAAATCCGAGCTGAAGTCAATAATAACAAGGGAATGGCAAAATATTAGACCAACCATAACAAAAAAGTTAGCGGAAAGTATGCCTAAAAGAATAACAGCAGTAATTACAGCCAAAGGATATCCAAATAACTAATAATAGTAAAAAATTAGTTAATATTTATCTAGTGATCTTGAAGTTTGTGCCTTTAATTTTGTGCCTTGAATTTTTTGTTAATTTTACTTTATTATTAGTAATACAGTATTGTTATCGATTTTTAAAAAAAAAAAATTTGCTACCCTGAAAATTTTTTTTTCCACGTTTCATGACTAGTAGACACGAAAAAAGCAATAAAAATTTTCACTCCGTCTGTACGCCGTACGCCGTACGTCGACCGCCCCACGCCCCAAGCAAAATCCTTTGAAGGCTCGTAGCTCTCAAACCAGTGGACCTATTAAACTAAATTTTTTTCTAAGAGTAGACTGGGTAGACCCCATGAATTGACATTATTTTCAGGGGAGGGGGCGTGAGGGGGAAGGTGGGGAAGCGTTTTGGACGAAAAATTTTGGTTTCTAGATCTCAGCAACCGCTTATGTTAGGAGACTGAAACTTGGAATTTCTATAGAGCTTTGATAATGGGCCCATTTGCAAAAAAATTGATGATATGGGTGAAGGGGTGTGGGGGAAATAATGCGTCCGAAACGCAAAAATGCCGAGATCGACACATTCTAAAATCCATATCTCCTAAGCCGTTAATGGCAATCAATTAAAACTTAACAAATATCTGTAGTTATACTAGGAGAGTATATTGAAACAAAATTTTTGTGTTGGGGTAGTAGCGTACGGGGGTGGGGGGCGAAAATCTTTAGATTATGATATCTTACAAACTAATGGCACCAGAAAAACAAAATTCGGTTTGAGTATAAATTTTGATAAATAAAGATTGCTCAAAGTAAAATATTTGAAGGGGGCGGAGGAGCACGGAAGTGGAGGGGATAAGAATTTTTCAAAAATAACACGTTTCATATCTCAATAACGGTGTAAGGTAGATGCTTCAAGTTCTTACCAGAAGTGGGCTTAATAGAATCCTAGTAGGGGAAGATAATTTGGGGTTGTGGGTGTAGAGGGTGAGGGTGGGGAAGGGTGTGAAAGAAAAAGTTCCGATGCTTATATCTAAAGAACCTATAATGATAGAAAGCTGAAACTTGACAATTAGATAGAGCTATAGTATTGGCATGGTGGAAAAATATTTTTTTTTTAAGGGATAGTATGGTACGGAGGTGGGAGGTGTTTTTCCTAACTTTAGAACGGCTTATGCTAGAAAGTTGAAACTCGGTACGCATATTTAAGTCAACTAGAAATGTAACTCCGATAAAAAAAAATGCAAATATCCATGGGCGTTCGGAATGGGGGGTTAAGAAAATGGTATGTGAAAATAAAATGCCTATATTTTCACGATTTTCGTCATTTCTACTAGGTCTTTCCAAATATGGAATTCATTTTTATTTCACGGATTCTTCATATGAATACCTAGAATGTTTTTTCAAGATTTCTTTAAATTCGATCTCTAAGGGGATGTTAAGTGGTTGTATACTTTTTTATGAATTCCGGAATATCTCTCAGGTCTGATCAGATATCACATCCACGGGCTTGTTTAACAATCACCAATTATATTTGATTATGGATTCTTCATATGAATACCTAGAATGTGTTTTCAAGAATTTTTGAAATTCGACCCCTTAGAGGGTGTGAAGTTGTTGGGGGGGGGGGGGGGTTAAAAAAAAATGGTATGTGAAAATAAAATGCCTATATTTTCACGGTTTTCGTCATATCTACTAGGTCTTTCCAAATAATGAATTCATTTTTAATTTACGGATTCTTCATATGAATGCTTAGTATGTGTTTTCAAGATGTTTTGAAATTCGATCCCTAAGGGGGTGTTAAGTGGTGGTATACTTTTTTATTAATTCCGGAATATCTCTCAGGTCTGATCAGATATCGAATTTCTTTTCACTTCCACAGGGTTGTTTAATAATCACCTAAGTTAAGCTTTTTTTTCTTTTTCAACCTCTAGACCGCATCCCGGAATATGACCCAATTATATAATTCATATGTTACACCCTGTTGGCAGATTTTTTCTTTTGTTACTTAATTCTTTAAAAAAAATAATTTAATTAATAATTTTTATTCATTTTATTATTTTTAGTCTTCAATTTAATAAAAAATAAAAAAATTTGTGATACTAAAGTGACATTAGTTTATATATGATTAAGAGTTATCATATTTATTGCTTGTACCTTCAATTTTGTGACTATGTGTAGATGGAGCCCCAGTATATGTAAGTGTGAATCAGAGCTCACCCAGAATGTTATAGTTCATTATATCAGTTCAGTTTAGAAATTCTTCCATTGCAAAGAAAACAAAGAACAGATCTTCTGCTAAACTTAAAATCGAGTAAATCCCTAACGGAAATTTTTCGAATGACTGAGTTCAAAGAAATTACTCGAAACAATTTCATTTTGCCGACAAAATAAAATTGAAAAAAAGAACAGGAGTGAAGCGCCTTAGTACATTTCCGTCATGTTCGTTTCAAACTCATAAAAATGTTGATTGGTAAAAGTTCTATGACGAGTTTAAGTACGAACCCTTTTTCTCCGTCTTATTTTCCGTCTCGAAATGTCACTGGATGGTGGATAAACTCGGAAATATGCACTCGACTGAACAAATGGCAACGCTAAAGTTACCTCAAACAAAAATTCAGGTATTTACTACTCCATCGATAGAGTACTTGAAGAATTCCTGCTATAGCAAATAGCAGTAGAACAAAATAATAGCGTCTCTTTCTTGAAAGCCAGCACTAACTGCAAGTAGGAAGAGAGGCGAAGGAGTTGGATCAGAGAAAAAGACAAAGAGGGAGAGAGTATATTCATTGTTTCGTACATACACACACTCTGGGAAAATACGTTCTTATTCTTACTTTACGTATTTTTGTACTCAACTCAAAAACTTTTCTAATTTCGAACTTCTAAGGATAAGGTCGTTTCGTAATGGAATGAGGAAAATTTCGCAAAAACAAAAGAAAAAAGATTCCTGCTCAGGAAAAGAGAATATGAAAAGAAAAATTGAGGAAACAAATGTAAACTCATATGCAACGCACACTAACGCCGGGTTCTGTTTGATGCTATTTTGGTCTTGTTTAAGTTCCGCTAAAAGAGAGCGACTTGAAGTAAATCACAGGTAACTAAGTTCATGGTACACTTTTTTGGGTCTTTAGATAGGATATCACATTTAAGCACAGAGGAAATGCATACTATTCACTCGAGCAACATTTTAGTTGGATTGATCTGCGCACACTCTTGTCTGCCCGACAAAACTATTTAGTCAGCGTCCGTGCGTACATCATTCAAACTACTCAACTTGAACCTGTAATAGCTGTGTTTTTTATTCCCAGTTAACCATAAAGCTCGACAAAATTGCACGGCAAAACAACAAAAGTGCGGTTACCGTAGCCGCATTGTTGTTGTTTTGCCGTGCAATTTTGTCGAGCTTTATGGTTAACCGGGAATAAAAAACACAGCTAATATGTATATCATGCTGAATTGACATTACGTACGTTGAGGACTTGACCAACATCAAAGAAATCAACCAATCAGTCGACCAAAAAGTCAATCAATGGTCGACTTGGAGGAAGAACTGGATTGTGATGGGCTTGTGAGAGTTAAGTCGTGCCGCAAGCTTTTAGTGTAAGTCCACCATTTAACCGATGAATTGCGGCGCGATTTTACACCCATAAGCCTATTATATACCATTCTGGGCGAACCTTTTTTACTGTTGGGCCCAAGTTATTTTTCTTTTTTAGCCCATTACACGAAATGCTCGTAGAATAAATGGCAATAATTGTAAAAACAAATACAATTTCTTACACTCCTTGGAGGTTGAATATCAAAATGTGAAATGGGTTTGTATGCGTGCATACGAAAACTCTCTGAAAGTAAAAGCCAATCTAAAATCTCATCAAACCTGAGAAATTAGACGAAAACTGCGAAAAGTAAGCAACCTCCTTACAACACACTTAGGGCTGAATTTGAAAAATTTTGAAATTATATTTTTGGCGAAAATTACCACTTAGGGGTTGGATATAAGTATAGTAAATCCCAAAATTGGTTTGTAAGCTATTATGTAAGAACACTGTAGAAGTTGAAGCCAATTTGATATCCCATCAAAAAATAGATTGCAACACACGCACCTTTTGTGACGTCACTAAGAGAGTTCGAAGAGGAAAACTGACACATAATTGTAATAAATATTTATTTAACGTTTTTGTAAATTAAAACGTTTTATTTCCTTTATTTTTGCTACTCTTTATCATTTTTTGCTAAAAAAAGCTAGCGGCCTTTTGAATAGATTTTTCACTTTGTCAGCTAAACCTAATGTACAATGAAACTGAACGCTCTTGATTTCGTAATGCGCAGAACTTTTACTATTTTTTTCGCTAACTGCCGCAATCTAGTTTTCTTTGATTCATGCCTTTACACCCACTTTGAGGTTGAATATCTAAAAATCCTGAAAAGAAGTTTTTAGACAAACATAAAGAACTCAAAGTCTCAGCCTCCTAGCTAAGGGATCTAAGAGCTAGAATCCAATATTGTTACGTATAACCTTGGGATAGAGGAAATTACGGTTGCTCGTAGAAGTATTGACGAGTTATTGTATGATTGGGAATCATGCCATTCGTTTAGGATTTGTTGCGACGGAAGTGTGCAGCTACTGCCACAATCTGTACGTTATAGAGGACATCTCTCACATATTGCGTGAATACCCAGGGTTTAATAATAAATAATCAAAGGCGCAACAGCCCAAATCGGACCTAGGCCTAGAAGTAATGCTAGAGTTACTTCATTACGAGACCAACGGAACACTAGGAGGTGAAGTGGTTGGCCACATGCTCGTCCGTGATTATTACCCCGATTTTAACTCAGGTACTCATTTTCAGCTGAGTAAACTGGTAGTCCGGCACCCAATCCCGTTCTCGAAAATTACAGCAGATTCGAACCTGGTACCAGGTGCACCGAGGGCAAGTGCTCTAACCACTGAGCCACCCAGACTACCCAGGGTTTACTAGATGACAAACTACGAGGTAGTGAAGAGATCGCTATGGGCTAATATGGTGGCTAGTGACCAAACTCGGGTCTTAGCACTGCGCCCCTTTATTAACTGAATTCAGCTAAAGGAGCAGTCTGTCCACATTAAAATTCAACTTAATAGCTCAAAGGATGTGGGAGCTACAAGCCTTCAAACGATTTTGCTTCCGATCCCGAATCATTTGACAGTTGCGATTCAAGGCGCTACTGATGCCGATGCATGCGTCACACGCATCGCGTTCATTGTAATTTCCCCTCTACTTTAATGTAAATAAAACACTAATCAATGTTTGTCAGACCTTAATTTGTTGTGGCAAACCATGGATGTATTAGTATAACTGGATCGGTTGTATTGCATAAAATTCCTATATGTGAGACTAATTTATTGCTGACAGTTCTTTCCATCTTTCAAATAAATTTTGTACGGGTTAATGACAATCGTTTCTGACAATTGTTTTCACCACAGCGTCGGACCATAAAAAATTTCGGGGTAAAGTACGTATTTTTTATTTTGTTGCCCCCCCCCCCCCCCCCAATTCACTACAATCCAGTTATACTATTACATCCATGTGGCAAACTCTGCGATTTCTGTTTTCTACGGTTACTAATAGAAATAAATTAAAACTCAGTAACCCGGAAGTAGTAAACAAAAGTTTTCAGTTTCTCAGTTTAGTATTAAAATCAAAAGTTTATCATTTCCACAGTAGTAGTCCATATGTTTTTTCTATTTTGATGACAGTATTTTAAGCTCAAACAAATAAAACAACGACAGTTTGGGTCAAGTTTTAGTACAAGAGAAAACATGAATATTGCACAGAATCCATCATCTTGTGACGTAGAATCATTTTACAAAAGGAAGACATTCGCTCCGCGACAATGCGGCATTCCCATATTTTTGAGACAAAGTTTCTAGTTAAATATTTAGCCAGGAGGATTTTTACAAACATTATAATTCCAGGAGTACGCACAAAACCGCACTATTGGGCAATATACGTTGACCGAAACAAGCACTTGTATGGAAAGTACGAATCAATGCAAGGTATATGCAGATACGTTCGATAATTTTGCAAATGATTTATTAACATTTAAAAACTTTTAAAAACAGTTATGCAGGAAAAAGACGTAAATTTAGCAAAATCATGTGCAAAATTCCTTTGTCCCCGACCCATATTAAAACTATCACGAAGTTTAGCAACATCTTGTAACTGGAAATTAGCTCCGAACCGGTACAATATAAAGGGTCAAGACCTGGCAGATATAATAAAGAAGCAAACAGGAACAAAAGGTTCTTACCACCAAAACACCTTGCGCAATGACGATAGTCTTTATGGGCACCTGAAAAAACCAAAAGCAAATGGGGTGTTTAAATTCTATAACATTCCGAGCAGCATTGACTTGATGAACCGACCGTATAACAAGCATAAGACGAAATTTCTAACAGGTTGTATCGCCATTTGATTGAATCAAAAATTGGAAAACTCTACCGATTTTATTTTTCAGGATCGCGTAATGGAAGGCCGTATGCACGGCTTATGGTCAAGGATATCGTACTATGCTGGCGTGATGCTTCCGATCCAAGTTCAGCTCATTACTTTCCCAAGAATCATTGTATGGAAACACATATGTAAGTAAGGATTTGTCGACTTTCTACAAAATATTCCGCAATCCGAATCACTCATCAAAGACATCAAAGCCTTCAGAGAAAACTATAAACTTCCAATATTCAATTAGAATAGCGTAAAAAACCTGACCACACAACATATTACTTGCAGGTTTTTCAACACATTCAGAGTATATCAGTAGCAAAGTTTGTCGACGAGATCGTGTTTTCTACTGCGGAAGCGAGACGACGATCAATTTTATTAGAGAGTAATAGATAGTGGGCATAATAGTATGACGGTGCATTAGTAGCTTATCTTATGTCAACTATGTAGATACTCGTTTGACTATTCACTGTAAAAAAAAACGTTTCGCAAAAGTAGGTTTTTTCCTGGTTAAGTTCACACTTTAGTATAACCTACACTTAAGTCACGCGGGACTCGTGGGAAGTGAGCTAGCGGATCATGAAGCCAAGCGACCAATTACCGGCAATATCATAGAGCACCTGTCCCAGCTGGGTTCGTTTATTAAAAGAGCGGCAATTCGAAAACTGGACGATGAGCGGCAAGAGACAAAAACCACCTTCCTTTCTAAACACTGACAAAAACACCGAAAGCACCAAGTCAGGATCTAAATATGCCAAGAGAAACATCGGTGATTGTCACGCAGGCAAGAATCGGACACTCGAAACTAACTCACGATCACTACATGTGCAAAGCTCCACAGCCTAGATGTGTAGCTTGCCAGCAGCCGCTAAAAATGGAAGATATCCTTCTACATTGTGCTCACATCAAGGCTTTCTTCCAGTGTCGCCATCAAGATCTCATGTCAATTTTCAGCCCTGATATGTTACTAAAACTCCTTAACCACTTGAAGATCAGGAACAGTCTGTAACACGGTGCTACAGACCCATATCTTCAAGCCAATCCACAAATCTCTTCAACAAAGTAATAGTCATAACATAACCGCCACGTAATAATAAGTAGAATAGTGCGATATAGATATATTGGAACTTGCACTCAAATATATGCGCTAGTATATTCATAGGCTAGTGTCGTCTCTAGTGTCCTAAATGGCAGTAGCTAAAGAGTTATTCTATCAATAATCGCCAAAAATTACGATATTTGTGACTTACCATCTCCGATCCTGAAAAATTAGTGAAAGAAAAGAATTGGTTTCTTTTACTATTTATTTAAGTAGCTGGGTGGCTTAGTGGCTAGAGGACTTGCCTGGCACCGGGTTCGAATCTGCTTGGCTTGGGTGCCGGACTACCAGTTCACTCAGCTGTAAATGAGTACCTGTGTTAAAATCGGGGTAATAATCACAGAAGAGCGTGTGGCTGACCACTTAATTTCCTATTGCTCCTTAGGTCTCGTAATGAAGTAACTCTAGCAAGTAACTCTAGCCTAGGTTCGATTTGGGCTGTTGCGCCGTTGATTATTATTATGATTAATTCTTTAAGTACAAGAATTTTCGAAAGAATCGGAGATGGTGGTCACACATTTTGCGATTCTTGATGAATTGACTCCAATGAAGATCAATCCCAGTTGTCCAGTTGGTATTTTTCCTAAAAACAAAAAAGTTGGTAGTTAGGAGTGATTAATAAAAGTTTTACAAGTTAAAAAGTGAAAATCAATCTAAAGAATTGGGCACTCTTTATTCTTACGAACTAAAAACAATATGCACCTGCAACTAAGTTCGACTTACATATTTCATTTCTAATGGTTTCATTTGTAAGTACAGGAAGACTTACATCTGGTTTTCATGAAGCTCTTCGAAAAAATCCCTCTTTGATTTTGATCGCACTTTATATCTATGATTTTTCCAATAATCCGTCATTACATCCATAAACATCAATAGTGAAAATAACAAGGGACGTAATATTGATCCCTGCGGTACCCCAAGTCTGATTGTGATTGGAGATCAATCTTAATTCCTTTCGTTTATGTAGCTTACTAAGAGGCGATGGGTGATTCCTTGATTTTTAAGAAAACAAAAGATGATATGACCATATCCATAGAATGGTCAACCTCGTGATTTCAAGATTTGTATAAATTCAATGCATCGAGATCAGTTCTTCAATCCTTTATTTATAAGTATGAGACGTTGAGAAAGGCTATCTGATCGATCAACAGAAAAACCTTTATATATGAGAAATGGTAGGCGCACATTTTATGGCTGACTATATTACTTTTTGGGGAAGATGATCTTGTTATTATTATCACAGCTTACAGATTTTGATGAAATCAATAATACCTAAACATTTTCGCCTAACATTTAAGACTGAAACCAATCAAAGCGAAGCCGATAACAGTTTTCAACTTTCTTCCGAACTCATCGGTTGCGTCCAAGGATATGGCGTTCTTGAACACTTTCGACAAAAGCATACCAGGCCCCGGGCGATACGATCCAGTCGAACTGGCCTGTCCTTGTCAAAGTAAGAAAATTATCAATCCAAAAATTTGGCAAGAAATCGAAGAAGAGAAACGCAAACGTTTTCGCCATCAAAAATACAAACGTATAAAAGAGGAACTTTACTGTCCGTGCTCGAAAGTTCGTAACATCGGCGGACATGGACATACTTCGGTTTTTAAATCGAAAACTTTACGACTAGTCAAAAGAATGTCATTCTCGACGAAATTAGACAGACTTGAGAAAATGCATCATACCGCCAAATATATTCAAATGATTGTAAATCCGCCCCGTATCCCGATATCCTGCCCGCGTATCGATCTGACGCCGAAGCCAGCTGCATTTACTTTCAATAGCATCATTAAGCCAAAAATGCGATGCAAGTTGAAAGTTAATAAGCGAATCGCGTTCCTTAGTGTCACGCCACGATTTGAAGATGATGGAAAATCACCAACTGCAGTTGTGGACAGTCCGAAAACTGAAAGACCTCGAGTTCGAATTAATGGTGAGTATAAGTCCTGTATTTTGTTGTTTTCCTTCAGTAAGGGAATACAAGCCTCGAAACATTTGGCAATGTAACGGATTAGATGCAACACAGTAAAAAAAAAAACATTAATTTTACATCATTTGAATAGTAGGCAAATATGCCTCATCTATTCAAGTAAATTTACATACGTATGTAATAGTCAATTTGAATGTAATTTTCAATTTTCTATCAGTAAATTTCAATTTGCTATCACTATCACCTCAAAGGACCGGGAAATGTTTACATCTTAAATAGGTTTCCATCTTACACAGAGTTACGCTCGAAAGATTTTGGTCAAGTTTTCAGGGAACACGTAGAATTGTTCCGGGATGGTTCCTGTGAAGTTTGGTCCCGATCGTATGAAAAACAATTGTTTTTTTTTTGATATTTTTCAAATTTATTCGCAATTTCAGTACCCTGCTGCTGTAATTCTTTGTTTGTTACGTATGCTTTCCTATACATACTAGTCATCCGGGGCGTAGTCGCGGTACGCGGCTAGTTCTAAATTAAACACTTGGCCTTAGGCAATTAGCCACTGTGCCACCGAAGGCGTTTCATTTTTTTTAGTAGAACACAAAATCTAACACAGCTTCCAAATTCGTGGTATAAATAGTGTTAATTTTAAACGAAATATTTCCTAATTTTATGTACCTTTTCATGTAAATTATACGGTTCAATTGAAAAGTACATGAACAATTTTCTTATACCAATAATTTGGTGTAAAACTGATTGAAAAAATGAAATATGCTAGAAATTTGAAGTAAAAATTGGATCGAAAACTAATTTGTTTTAAAACAGTTCAGATAATACCTCGTCATAAGTTTTTGACTAGAAACTAGAAAAATGTTATCGTTTGTCTAATGGTAAACTTTCATTATTCCATCTCCTCTAGTCCTCACTAAATCAAAGAAAATCGAAGCCAACACTGCTAAACAACTGGTATCAAAAGATGATGTCGGTATGCGCCTCCAAAAATTACCGCCACGTTTTGGACAGAAACAAATTCCGCTGCGTGAAAAAATTTTCACTTTTTCACCGCTTCCGGCACCACATCTTCTGGTCAAGAAAAATGACATTATTTCCCGGAAGCCCAATGCACATTTCTTTAACAATCGTTACAAAATTGAAGATTTCTTTAAGGACGAATATCGAACAACATTGGATAAGTCACAGAAGAGTTCGTTATCTAGGGAGAAGCCGGAACCAGAATTACCTTAATCATATAAATTTTTGTTTGGGAACTAAATATGTAAAAAAAAAAATGTTAAATAGATTTATGTTTGACCTTGTTTGTATTATGTTTTTACTCTAATTTTTTCATTTATGATTTTTTCTTTGGTCTGCATGAAAACACGACAAATTTGGAGTCCGAATGATTGGTCAAATTTGGAATGTTACATAAGTCATTCAAACACTGATCACATCTACACGAAAACTTGAAATCGACTTAGTAAAGAATTTCCATCAAATTTCAATATCGGAAATAGTGCACTTTTCTGTTTCGTTTCGGAGCAGCGTTATACCTACATATATTATTAATTAATGCTGTTGCTTAATTCCTTTTTTAAATTTCACGTCGAGCAATGTACTTGTTATTAATTTTACTTTCCTACTAATAATACTGTACTGTCATCTATTTTTATACTCTAGATGAAATCATATAGAGTATTATAAGTTTGATCCAGCCGAAAATTATGTAACGCAAAGAACCAAGCCTCGGACGAAAAGAAGTTATATGTTTATATGTTTATTTGTGGCCAAAAACCTCAAATCCGCTTGACGTCCGTCCGTCCGTCCGTCCGTCCGTCCGTCCGTCCGTCCTTCCGTCCGTCTGTCTGTCCGTGAACACGATAACTCAAGAACGCCTTGACCTAGGATCTTGAAATTTTGAATCTGAGTGTTTGGTTGAATTTATAAGGCTCTGTTCGTTAACGGGAAAATTCGTCCCACTCCTACGGGTAGCTGCCACACGAAATGTCCTTAAAACACGTGTTCAAGAATATTGGCCAATAGCTTCATAAGGGTTTAAGCTACGACTTGGAACCTTTGTATGTGCTAATTTTCCAATATTTGGAGCTAAACGTATGATTATGAAGAAAATCCTATTAGTCCTTCGAGTGGCTGCCATACAAAAATCCTATTAAAATATCTTCATTCAATTCACGAAACTCACTATAACTCAAGTAATCGTTTAGCTAAGAATTCAGAATTTTGTACAAACTAGTTTTGAGTGAATACAAAGTTCGAGTTTACTAATCAGCGAAATCATTTTACTCCTTCTGGTACCTTCCATATAAAATGTCCTCAAAACATGTGTTTCAGAATATTGATCAATAACTTCGGAATGCCTAAAGCTACAACTTTGAAATCTTGTATACGTTGGTTTTTCAATAGTTGGAGCTAAGTCTATGATTATGAAAAAAGTCCTTCTAGCCTTTCATGTAGCCGCCATACAAATATTCTTCCAAAATGTCTTCACATAATTTACGAAACTCACTATAACTCTAGTTATCTTTTAGATACGAATTCGAAATTGTGCACAAATTAGTTTTGAGTGAAAAAAAAGTTTGAGTTTACTAGGCAGATAAATCCTTTTGCTCCTTCTGGTACCTGCCATATAAAATGTCCTTAAAACATGTGTTCAAGAATATTGGCCGATAGCTTCAGACAGGCTTAAGCTATGGTTTTAAAATTTTGTATGTGCTAATTTTGCAATAGTTGGAGCTAAATGTATGATTATAAAGAAAATCCTATTAGTCCTTCGAGTGGCTGCCATGCAAATATCTCGTTAAAATATCTTCATTTAATTCACGAAACTCACTTTAACTCAAGAAATCGTTTAGCCACGAAGTTTAAATTTTGTTCAAATGAGATTTAAGCAAAAAGGAAGTTAGACTGCGTTTGTCAGTGAAATTTCTTGACTCCTTCGAGTAGCTTCCATACAAAAAAAACTTGAACATACAGTTTTCTTGAAAAAAATCCTATTAGTCTTTCGCGTAACAGCCATACAAATATCCTTTCAAAATGTCTTCACTTAATTTATGGAACTCTCTATAACTTAAGTAATCGTTTAGCTGTAAATTAAGAATTTTGTACAAATTAGTTTTGAGTGAAAACGTTTTAGCGAAATCCTTCCGTCTGGTACCTCCCATACAAAAATCCTTAAAATACGTATTCAACAATATTTTCCCATAACTTGTGAACGCGTCAAACTACGATTTTGAAATTTTGTACACATTAATTTGTGGATGGTTCCAAGGAAAGGGATAATAAATAAAAAATCGAGTGAGTCCTTCCTGCACCTCACATGTGAATGTCCTTCAAAAATGAATATTCCCGATGGCACACCCAGTTCAAGGAATGATTTTAAACATTGATGATATTGTTTTTAAGTTTCAAGTAGCAACTGAATGGAGGTCCTTAATAAAGGACATACAACATGTACATACATACGTAATTCTACTTTAGCCCCAACTACAATATAAATCGGAGTTTAGTATCATCTATAGTATTTACGATTGGCTTGCAGCCGATCGTGACTGCAGTATGTTATTTAAAAAAAATTTGCTACCCTCATAGTTTTGTTTTCCACATTTCATGACTAGTAGACACGGACATTTTTTTTCAACGAATAGACTGGGTAGGCCCCTTGAATTCGTATTATTTTCAGGGGTAGGGGTGTTGAGGGAAGTGGGGGAAGCGTGTTAGACGCTCTCAGCAAGGTCTCAGCAAACATTTGCGCTAGGAAGCTAAAACTTAGAACTTATGTAGAACTGTAGAATTTGCAAAAAAAATTGACAATATGGGTGAAGGGGGTGACTAATGGGTGAAGTGGGGGGTGAAGTGGAGGGTGAAGTGGGGGGGGGGGTGAAGTGGGGGGACTAATAATGAGTCCGATACAGAAAAGAGCTGAAATCGACGGTAGGATCAGCGTGGAAGTGGAGGGGATACATTTTTTTTTAAAAAATCACGTTTCATATCCCAAGAACAGTGTAAGATAGATGCTTAACATTTTTTGCAGAAGTAGGCCTAATGAAACCCTAGTATCGAAAAAAATTGGTGGTGTAGATGTAGAGGGAAGGCTAAAGGAGAGTGAAAAGGAAAAAGTTCCGATGCTTATATCTTCAAAACTTATAATGATATAAAGCTGAAACACGGTATTTAGATAGAGCTATAGTAGTGGTATGTTGGAACCTACATAAGTATGGAACGGCTTATGGTAGAACGTTGAAACTCGGTATGTATATGTAAATCAAATAGAGAAGCAATTTTGATTAAAAAAAACTTGAATATCCATTGGCGTTCGGAAGAGGGGCAACAAAAATTATCAGCGGAAACAGAGTGCACACTCAGAAAAATTTCGTATTATAAAAATAATTAGAAATCTGCTCAAAGTTAAGATTCGTCCTATACCATTGATGTAATGCGATATTGTTTTGATTTAAATCGACTATCTTATTGAATTAATAGCGAAACCCTGTATTTTGTTAATACGAACAGATTTCGAATTGAATTAAATAGATATCTCGTAAAACGAATTTATTTTCGTTCGATTTCCATAATCTTGTTAGATCGTGCACAAAAATGTTGTGATCTTTTGATCAGTTCCTTTGCTCAGTACAGTAAGTGACAGTACAGTAAGTGACAGTACAGTAAGTGACAGTACAGTAAGTGACAGTACAGTAAGTGACAGTACAGTAAGTGACAGTACAGTAAGTGACAGTACAGTAAGTGACACGGTTACAAAATGGAAAATTCTGAAGTTGTGTTTCTTGTGAGTGATGAGCAAGATGAGGACAATCAATTAGCGGGGTTATTAATCGAATTTGATCTACTTCCGTTGTTTAATGTGCTCAAATGTAAGTGATGTGTTATGAGTTTTTTTTTTAATTTTTATAAAAATTTGCGGAAATTAAACCATTGCATCTTGCAGCTGCACCACACAAATGACATCCCTGTGTGCTTAATCTAGTTCTCTTAATCGCGAGATTAAGGTGTAGTGGAAACATGGTATGTATTACTTAATATAAAAATTAATTAAAATAGATTATGTAATGTACATATAAAGTTAAATGAATAATGTATAATTTGTATTATATTATAATGAAATAAAATTTGTTTTAAATTCAAAAATATATACGGACTTATTAGTTATATACTTATATACGTATACGGACTTATTAGAAATAAACATGAGTCTTTTTGATTCAAAAGGAGTATTGAATTATATTTCGAGGTGAAACTCGATTTAAATAAATTATCGTATTGATTCAATATGTGGCAAGTTTGAAACAAATAAAGATCTATATAAATTAAATGAGAAGATATTTTTAAATTCAACTAGATAATCTTTTTTTATTGCCAATTCATATGATTGATTTAAAGGGACGCATCATAAAATCAAATATAAAGTCGCTTTGAATCAAAATGAGAAAATATATCATAAAATTATAGGATTCGCTTTGATTTACAAAGAAACAGTGCCGAAGCAAAATCATATTTGATTCCATTTGAATCAAAGTTGTTTTTTTTTTATTTTACTCTAAAAAATTTCTGAGTGCATATATTTTCACAATTTTCGTCATATCTACTAGGTTTAAGCAAATATTGATTACGTCTTTATTTCACGGAATCTTCATATGAATACCTAGAAAGTACTTTCTAGATTTGTTTTTAAATTCGGCCCCTAAAGGGGAGGGTATAAAGTAGTTGTATACTTTTCATGAATTCCGCAATATCTCTCAGGTCTGATCAGATATCGAATATTTTTTCACTTCCACAGGCGTGTTAATTAATCATCTATTTTCAATTTTTTTTTGCTTTTTCAACCTCTAGATCGCATCCCAGAATATATATGTATGTTATTTTAACCGCTTCCCGAACTTTTTGTTAGGTTTTCAGACACATTGTAAGATTTACCGCATCTCAGAATTGAAAAAATAATAAAGTTGTACCCAGACTGTTGACAATTTTTTTTTGTGTAACCTTCTAAAAGTCAAGTTTTTGACGAAATTGCGCGAAATAGATTTATCTAATGCTCCTTTTTAAGAGTAGTAATAGTAGCAACATTTTACATGCCATACTGACAACGTCTTCAATACGCCGGAATGCAAATCTCTGCGCAGAATATATTTTTTAATAATATTGACATTCCACACGTCCCGGAGTCCACAAATTTAATGTGAACAAACATTTTCGAAAACAGCTCAACGAAACGTTGAAACATTGTTGCTAGATAGTAGGTTCCATGCTCATTTCGGATTTTGGGTGAAGAGATTAAACATTCCTTTGAATGCATGAATGATGACCGCTAACCCTTCATGGCGGATTACGAAAAAGACCGTGATTACCACTCGTATAAATACCGCATCCGCAGCTCGGTTAATAATTGAGAACCCAATCTGATATTCAAATATTTTACCAACAACTAACTATCTGGTTGTACGCGAAAACAAAACATCTCATTCTTGGAAATTGTTTCGCACTCACCCTCGCTATCATCCTTATTTTAACCCTTTAATTCACACTAAAACGTTGATGAATTCATCACGAATAAAACTAATCGCCCCGTCATTTTCTTGTCATCAACTTTCATAGATGACTATAAATAATGCAGATATCTGCCATAGCAAAGTTGGCACATAGCATAAATTTTCAACATTTCATCGAGGGTTTGAGGGCGGTGCTGGTAGGTAAGTACAAGAACATTATGGCTGGCGGAAATAGATCATCTTGGTAGTAAAGAAATTGCAAATCATTAAACTTTGAAAGTGCTGCTTCGTATGGAATCTGGAGGAGCAAAGTGCGGCAGCAGCAGTTTCTTTGTGTACTGAAGTTTAATATGCTACTTGACTCGACGAAATGATTTATTCAAGGCTTCTGATTGTGCCTTGAACAATGAGCCAGCCGAAAATCATCTACAACCCTTAAACTCTTAAATTATGCCGACCTGAATGGAATTTAAATTTTCAAGATTCTATTATGTATCCGTTCACAGATATAACCATTTCTTTAGTTTTACAAGTTTAGTTTTTGGTATCAAACTAGATACTCACTTTCGTGGATAAAAAATCCAATTTCCTTATCCAATACTTTAATTATTATATATTTTTATTATTTTGTTTACAATGCTTAAAGCCAATTATCATATTGTTACATGCTACCCAGGGAATTCGCACAACTCGATCAGTTTCCAGTGGAACGCGGAGAGAAACATCTGATTGGCCATATTGCAATAACCAATCAAATTGGACACAATGAGAAAGGCGAGGACTGTTCCTTATCAGTTGCTTTCACATTTCCCTAACTCCGAACGTTCTACATACACCACCGAATATGCAACGTAGATCTCAACTCAACGTATGCAGTATAAAAGCATGGGAAAGTTTGCACCCAAACACAGTTTCTTAAATGTTGAAGGGACAGTCAGCTCTATACGGAAATATTTGTAAAGCAATTTGGATTGGTAGAGCAGTGATTAGAATCAAGCAGGGTTGTCGGTATAACTAGGCTAAACTAAATTAAATTGACTAGCACGTGGATAAATAAAGTGCAAATCATCTTATGAAGAAATGAGAGAGAAAATTAATGGATTTTCTGAGAGTGAACACTTTTCAATGGAATGTTTTTCTTGTTTTTTGGTAAATGATTCTATTAGCGGTATCTCAGCTAATTGGTGTAACGATCGCGTAGAAAAATCCCAGGGTTTATTCAGAATGATTTTGACACTTTTTCTGGATTATCTAAAGCCGTTTCTTATTTACCTTGTTTGGCGCAGCATTCCATATTTGAACGCCATGCGTAAGGAAGGGTCGCATTACCGTTTTGTATATAAATAGCTTATTTTCTTTGGACAACCTTGACTTCCTATTGCTAAGTGGGTAGAGGATACGAATACTTTTCATGGTTTTGCCTGCGGCTTCCATGGTAGTTATGAAATTGAAACGTAAGTTTGTTATCAAGATGGAATGCTTTCTCGTAGTATGATTATGTTTCGGCTCGGGAGTCACTTATATGAGCGGCGCAATTGTATTTACAGTGCAACCGGCATACAAAGTGCACTTTTATAACGAACTTTCGGTTATATCGTAGCTTTTCTGAATTCCCATTCGCAAATGTGAAAGGTTCTTAAAAAGGTGTCCCAAAATTAACACAAGATTGACTTTCTATTGATAAGTGGATCAGTTTGAGACGCTAAACACACTATGGTGGTTTAAAAATCCCAGTTGGTCGCGTCTGCGAGAATCTCGCAGATTTCTCGGAGACATTTCGGCTTGTCTGCAAGATTATTCAAGACGCCTTATAGAAAAAATATACCGTATCGAGAAAAATGCTCCCCAGCATCTCAGAGACATATCTGCGAATGTCTCGATAGGAAATTATTGTTTGGCGTAGCGCCATCTGTTTGATGATACCGTGTTGTGTTAACAGCTCGTACTCCTTCAAGTTGATAAAAAATATTTCGTGGAGATTGACATCGGCTGGAAATAAGAAGAGGGGTTAACAAATGAAACGTGCCCCTGCCTGCACGAAGTTACCTTACTACAATATAAAAAATCTGCCAACAGTCTGGGCGCAACTTTATTATTTTTCCGGCAGAAGTTCAGAACGCGTTCAATTCGGGGATGCGGTGTATGTTACTATGTGACTGAAAACCTAACAAAAAGTTCGGGAAGCGGCTAGAAAAGGGTGTAACATATGAATTAACTAGTTGGGTCATATTCTGGGATGGGGTCTAGAGGTTGAAAAAAAAAAAAACTTACAAATAGGTGATTATTAAACAAGCCTGGGGAAGTGAAAAGATATTCGATATCTGATCAGACCTGAGAAACATGGTGGAATTCATGAAAAAGTATGCAACCAGTTTACACCCTCTTAGGGGTCGAATTTCAAAAAATCTTGAAAACACATTCTAGGAATTCATATGAAGAATCCGTATAAGAATGAATTCAATATTTCGAAAGACCTAGTATATATGACGAAAATCGTGAAAATATATGCATTTTATATTAACTGATATTTTTTTTGCTCCCCCTTCTGAACGCCAATGAATATTCAAATTTTTTTTTATCTGAATTACTTTTCTAGAGTTTCAATTTCGAAGCATAAGCCGTTCTAAAGTTAGGAAAAACACTCCTCACCACCGTACCATACTACCCCTAAAAAAACATTTTTTCCACCATGCCACTACTATAGCTCTATCTAAATACCAAGTTTCAGCTTCCTATCATTATCGATTCTTAAGATATAAGCATCGGAACTTTTTCTTTCTCACCCTTCCCCACCCTCACCCTCTACACCCACACCCCCTACTAGGGTTCTATTAGGCCTACTTCTGGTAAAAATTTGAAGCATCCATCTTACACTGTTATTGAGATATGAAACGTGTTATTTTTGAAAAATTCTTATCCCCTCCACTTACGTACTCCCCTGCCCCCTTCAAAGATTTTACTTTGAGCAATCTTTATGTATCAAGCTTTATGTCCAAACCGAATTTTGTTTTTCTGGTGCCACTGGTTTAGGAGATATCGTAATGTTAAGTATTTCCGAACGCCACTACCCCTACCCAAAAGTTTTGTTTCAATCTACTCTCCAAGTATAACTACAGATATTTGTTAAGTTTTAATTGCTTGCTATTAACGGTTTAGGAGATATGGATTTTAGAATGTATCGATCTCGAGTTTTTTGCGTTTCGGACGCATTGCTTCCCCCTCCACTCCCACACCCCTTCACCCATATCATAAATTTTTTTGTAAATGGGTCCACTATCAAAGTTCTATAGAAATTCCAAGTTTCAATTTCCTAACATAAGCGGTTGCTGAGATCTAGAAACCTAAATTTTTCGTCTAAAACGCTTCCCCCACCTTCCCCCTCACACCCCCACCCCTGAAAATAATGTCAATTCAAGGGGTCTACCCAGTCTATTCCTAGAAAAAATTTAAATTTAATAGCTCCACTGGTTTGAGAGCTACGAGCCTTCAAAGGATTTTGGCGGTCGACGTACCGCGTACGGCGTACGGCGGACAGACGGAGTGAAAATTTTTATTGCTTTTTTTGTTCATGACTAGTATGAAATGTACTCAAAAAATTTTGAGGGCAGCAAATTTTTTTTTGTAAAATCAATAACAATACTGTATTATAAATAATAAAGTAAAACTAATAATGTATAATCACTTCACAAAACAATTGTGTCTTTTTATTGTAACCGCACCTGAGAAGGAAATTTGAGCGGTAACTTTTCGCGTATTTTTATTTTTCATCGTGTAAGTCGCGGATGACATGCAGCGTTCGGCGTGATGCGGTTATTTTTTGCGCTACAAATAGAACGTGGTGGGAGCGCAGCACATGTTCTTATTGCTATTTCTTTCTATCTAGTGATGAAGAAAGATAAGCAATATGAATTCTAGGCTCAAACCATCGAGATTATATCTCTTAAAGCACCACATATGTATACACGCGAGAATGTTGGCGCAAACATAGGTTGGTCCGAGCCAATTCGCTCGTGTATGGCATTGTTGGCCGTTTGCGCAAACATGCACTCCCAAAAATCAAAATATTTTGATTTTTCAGCGCCAACATGCTATTGTTGGCCGTATGTTCTCACGTGTGTACTGATGTTTGCACAAACTTAGCTAGTAGTACAGCCGGTATTGAGGCATTATTAATGAATTAAGGATTTAATATAATATTAATATATAATATATACATATATAGAAAATGATAGGCATAAGAATAAAAATGTCTATCATTTTCTTATTTATAATGTAAAGAACATAATAGCTTAATCCTTGAAGGCCCGCGCAGCGGCACTCCGTGCCGCAAGTTTACTAAACCTGAATTTTTTTATCTGTTATTGATAATCAATGACTGAGCGCTCTAGTATCTTTCAAGGACATGTCTAGGAACCACCACAAAAGATTTCGGATTTGTCTAACATCTTATCAGTCTACATCAGGAAGTCAAACTGAACTGGTCTTATATATTTTCCATAAAAGTGTTGAAATTCTTGTTGGATAATTAAATTATCCAACAAGAATTTCAGTAATTAATTAATTAATGAATTAATTAATTAACATACAGTATAATAACCAAATGAAGGTCCAGGACCCGGAAATCCGTCGATTTATAGTAGAAATATAGTTGCGGCACTGAGTGCCGCGCGCGTGTACTCAAGGGTTAACTGTCTGGGCTTGCCCGATATAACCGCACCGCACACGGATGAGTTTACCAAGGTTGCGAGTTGTAATGCTTGGTGTGGCGTTACATGTGCCTTGTTTCTTCTAGAGCCTTCCGGTAAAAAGCTTTATAGAAAATCGGATTATATTCTACATTTTAAATTATGTTTTGAAATAAGAAATGACTGCTTTATTTTAACGTAGTTTTTATTGGTGTTGTCTTTGGTTACTATACTTGGCGAAGATCTTTCTTACATTTTTGCTAGTTTCACCTTTGGATATGAAAAAGGTATTATAAAAATAAAATGCATTCAATAATATAAAGGATTTGGCTAAAAAAGAGGAGGAGCACAAAAACACTAAAAGGCGGGACATAAAAGGATTTCTGTCACCCATTATTTTCGTTTCCTCAATTCTTTTGCTCTACTAGCATATCTAGAACCGCACAGGGACACGTTGTTTCCATGGTGGAATCCAATAAGCAAATGAGGCTCGCGGCTCGCCAACATGCTCGCCGGTGTATGCACTTAAATTAATGTTTGCGCAAGCCTATGTTTGCGCGAACATGCTCGCCTGTATATGGGGGGCTTAAGAGACTAGCGACCAACTGGGATATAAGCCGTTCATGGTGCATTTACACTCAGCGTTTGCGACGAGCCTCTATCCCCACCAAAAAATCAATCAATGAAATAGCTCGAACAGTCGCAAGAGTCTTACATTGAGAACCGGTTTACAATGGCCTGATGGGGGTAGCTTCTCGCCTTGAGGCGAGCCTCATGGGTGAGTGTAAACCCACCATCAAATGTCAATATCGAAGCAGTACGTGAGACGGTAGGTGGAAATCCAAGAAAATCAACGAAATACAGAAAATTTAGACAAAAGAGTGCGCATATGCCAGCAAAAACGTGGAGGCAATTTCGCCGAAGTCTTATTCCATAAATAACCCTGTAATATGTACTTTATGATACACTATGAGTTAAATCAAGATTTGAATTAAATAGAAAACATAGTATTATTAATATGACACTAAAGTCAGCTCTGACTTAAAGCCAACTTTATGACGACTGTGAATAGCGGCCTATGTTTTCTATTTAATTCAAATCTAGCGTTAATTCTGGGACACCTTTTATAACATACTATCGGTTATAACGTTCTACTGTTGTGGTTCCCTCAAGGTTCATTATATCCGGGTTGCACTGTAGATATCAACTGTGATTAAGGAGACTGATAAAACTATTATTTTAAGTGTTACTCGTAGATTGCTGTGTAGAACTGTAGAGTTACAGAAATTAACTCAATATCATTTAGTTTGAGCTAAAGAAACAATTTTATTGACACAAGGAAGCCACACAAGTGATTAACATGATGTTATTGACAATATCAAATCATTCATTCACCTTTTCCCTCTTGACATTTTATTCTTATTTTCCTTTTTTCTAGATACCATTAAAATATTTCATTTATCTTCTAAGAGCGAAGCTCATCTATCAAAATTAGCAAACACGACCGCAACTCCTCAATTCATAGGCACCCACGTATAGTCCTTGCAAAAAGGAAGGAAAACGGGACGACAATCTAAAGATTTCTATCGTCGAGCAAAGCATTTCAGTCACGTAGACGGGTACCATAATACGCTCTAGCCAATAGACGGTGTTCTCAAGTACATGCGACACACAAGTCAAGCTACGTGAATTTTACGGCACACCAACAACCTTATATTTTTACGAGTGCGAAATTTCGTTATCTTTTCTTTGCCTGTTAATAATTGATGACTTAAGGGTAAATACTGGTAACAGATGATGAGGCAATGCTGTTCAATCGAAATTAAATACACTTATCGCTTGCGGTGAAAAGTGTATGAATCATTCATTTTCACAGTACGGAATTTAATTAAAATTTACTGGAATTCATGGAATAAGAATGGAATGGAAATTAAAGCGTTGTACGCTTTTATGGTTTTTTGGCGGATTTTTACTACCAGCTCGTATAGAATAGTAATCAACGGCGCAACAGCCCAAATCGGGCCTAGACCTTGAAGTGATGTTAGAGTTACTTCAATACGAGTCCAATGGAACACTCGGAGGTGAAATGGTCAGCCACACGCTCGTCCGTGATTATTACCCCGATTTTAACTCAGCTATTGAACCTATTCTGGAGTGTAAGCAATTCGCCTTTTCAGCTTTCCAGGACATAGAGGGGGCTTTCAACAACGTGGCGTTGTATAGCGTAGGATTAGAGGAGATATTGACAAGCTGGCTAACTACTCTTCTGAATACCAGAATCATGAGTGCTAATATGGGACAAGGCAAAGTTAGAAGACAGAGCTTGGGGGGATCGCCTCAGGGGGGGGGTTGTGATATCTCCCCTTCTTTTTCTCCTTGTTGTAAACGAGGTTCTCCTGGAAATTGAGAAACAGGGAATAAAGGTAGCATATGTAGATGACATTGTAGTAATCGCAAGTTTTTGGATACACTGTCGAGCATTTTTGAATCTGCACTCCGCACACTCAGCCAGTGGGCTGGAAGATGCGGTCTAGGCATGAATACTTCTAAAACTGAATTGGTCCTATTCACAAGGAAGCATAGAATTCCGGCATTTAAACTGCCGAAGCTCGAAGGCATGGAGCTTAAACCATCGGAACGTGGGTATACTTCTGGATAAGAAACTCAGCTGGAAGTCGAATATTCAGGAGCGTATTAAAAAGGCAAATAACGCGCTTTTCGCGTGAAAACAGACCGTGGACAAAAGCTGAGGTCTCAAACCAAACATAGTACACTGGTTGTACACGGCATTTGTGAGATCTATTCTGACCTATGGGGCAGTGGTGTGGTGGAAAGCCATGGATAAAAAGTACAATCTAGAATCTAGAACGAAAGAGCGGACGAGCTTGCTAGATCGGGATCGACATCGATTGGTGGGGTAGAGGAGGATGTTAGTCCACTGATATGCGGCATCAAAGCGCAAATCAGTCAGCTCTCAAAAAAAAAAACGCCAACTCTACGTGATCAGGGCTAGCGAGCTGCAGGATTTCTAGATCTATCCTGAGTTGCATAGTCAAAAGACTAAGAATATATTGACTTGGGATAGAGGAAAACTACGTCCGCTCGTTGGGGCTCTGCATGCTGAGGAAACATGCGACTTAGGATAGTGGGGTCGGATTGTGCAGGTTCTGCCACGATCTGTATGCTGTGGAGGACATCGCTCACATTCTGAGTGAATGCACGGGGATCGCTAGAAGGCGTTTTAGATTACTGGGTACTCTCTTCTTCGAGAGCTGCGCCCGTTCTTAAACCTAACCTAAGCTAAGATCGGAAGGACCATAGAATGCGTCTTATTTGCTAGCATGGTCCGTTGTTTTACTTCATCCCGTTCATTGACATCTATTTCAAGGTGTGATTCAAAGTATGATAAATGGACTGAATTCTTCTGGTTGTAGTCCATGATCATATTTTGTCTGGCTGACGAATTTCTTCTTGTTAGGGTCATACCCTTGGTCTGATCTTCATTGATTCTTATGTTGGGTTACCTTTGGGTCTAGACAGCGGAAATAATCCTTCCCATCTGGAATATATTTGGCCATGATGTTTATATCATCCGCGTTCGCAACTAAACGAGTGGCCTTGATTAGTAGGGTACTTCTTGTATCAACGAGTACCTTTCTGGCGACATATTCCAGCCGAGATTGAAAAGCATGGACTCCATTCCCTTGTTTATTTCCGATTCTGTTCGGAAGCTTTGGTAAGCTCTCTTGGTACCTTTCCTTTACTTGAGATTTAGTGCCAGTCATAGTTATTTTGGTTCATCGGACGAGCTTTGATATATGTACATACCTTGTATGTTACATTCCGGTCTATGATGTCGCATGCCTGCTTGAAGTCCACGAAAATCTGGTGCACGTTAATGTTATAGTCCTACCATTTTTCTAGTCGTTAATGATTCGGATATATTCTTTTTGATTTTGGGATGATTAGTTTCCGTCAGTTGTCAATTTCGTCCACAAGATGCGACTAACTTCGAAAGTAAGATTTTTTTCGGCAATCCCTTCCAACGTTGGTTTTCGTGTCAGAGTTGTATTTAGTTCGCAGCTAGCCAGTTTCTTACCGGCTTTACTTGTAGAAAATACAAAATTCATTAAAATAAGTTATGAGTTCGGAAATAAAAAGAAAACGCTATCACTTGAATTGTTCCAATGTTTTGTCCTTGCTGCATCATTATCAACAAAGAGAAATTGAGCGCACGTTATAATTTCTTTTTTGGAGTGTATCTAACAACAAAAACATGAAAAAGATACAAAAAACTCACTCTATCGCTCCATCTGTACGATTTTCTCTCGCCATTTTTCCCTTGTTGTTGGTATTTTCATTATATTTTGCATGAACAATGACTTTAATGTGCCATTGAGAAAACTCAAAGAAAGCCCTCTTATCAGCACTTTAAGTTCTTTCTTTTTGCAGCTCCTTGTGATATAAATTTCTCGTTCGTATCCATATAACGAACACAGGTACAAGAGTAGTGAAGCTCGAAATGCATAGTACAAGGATATGGAAAGGATAACAGAAAATGAAGTCCTTATAGGAGTAGGTACCATAACACTCGCCGAATAGAGGGTTAAAAGCACTAAGGTAGCATCTTCATCCAGGTGCGAAGTACAGCTAGTGTCTGTATGTCTACTTAGGTGAGTATGTTTCGAGCACAATAAGCGGGCAAAATATAAGTCGAATGATATAATGTGAAGCACTGCAGGAGCACGCCAACTCGTTGCTCTTATCCTGTTGATGTCATGCACCTTATATGCGAACGAGAGTATCCTTTTGTGTGCAAAGGCTTTTGCCTCCTTATCTATGCTAATGTATTTCAACTTTTCGTATGCATTGCATGCTACACGTACCGCCAGGTAGAAATGTATCCCTATGCGTTTGACTCTAAAACTTTAATATGTCAGTGGTAGGAAATGAGTTCATTGTTGTATATTATACGAGTAGCATGAAAAATGTAATCAGCAGCCATGTCAGCACAGTCATGCCTTCTGAGCGACTAAATATTATATTCTGGGTGCATCTTGAATTCATATTTGCATTCATATGCATAAATATATGCATGGCAGGAGCGATGTGTGCTTAAGTTCTACGGCGATAAGAGGTAAGAAATGGGCAAACGAGATTGCGTTTTTCGTTTCTGAATCCTGATAATCTGAAAAGGGACTGGGTACGATGCACGTATAGCAGGTTGACCACTGTTGAAAATGGTTAAGGTATGGCTAGCTTATTTTCGGTCTTATAATTAAGAGTTGAATTCGTGGCTTGATACGTTTAAAGCATAGTTAATTGAGCTAGAATTATTGAATTTTATCGCATGGGATCCAGATGTGATCTCATTACCAGTGTCATAACCTGAAGAGGTTGGACCTGTAAGAAGTGTAGATTTTCGGTTCCTTATTCTCCCCCAATGACGTTTCGCATCTCTTGAGAGGTATTAAATTACCCGCTTAGAATTATGGAATGGACATTTTTTCTCAAAATGTGTTTACTCTTGGGGCTAGCGGACTATGGGTGCTTAAAACTGGAGAATGTGGATCATTTCCCATACTTGGAATCGCACTTTGTAATAGGCGGCAAAAACGGGACGAAGTAAAAACGGATCAAACTAGCAAATAAGGCGTATTTCACGGTTCGTCCGATCTTAAAATCGAATAAAGTGCACAGGGATAGCAAACTTCGCATATACTCTTACAAGACCATGAAATCGCGGAAAAGATACGAGGACTCAGTCGTCGCAGATTGCAGATCGCTTCTTAAGAATCAATGGCGTAACAGCCCAAATCGGGCCTAGGCCTTGATGTAATGCTAGAGTTACTTCATTATGAGACCAACGGAAGCACTAGGAGGTGAAGTGGTCAGCTACACGCTCGTACTCATTTACAGCTGAGTGAACTGGTAGTCAATCCCATTCTCGAAAATTACTTGTCGCCAAGCAGATTCGAACCTGGTACCAGGTGCATCGGAGGCAAGTGCTCTAACCACTAAGGGTCGTTATTACGACCTTCAGTTAAAATTTAACCGGAACTTTAACTGTAAGTTTCATATGAACATCTGTCAGTTGAAGTTCCAGTTAGAACGTTGCTGACGATCGTAGAAAAGGGCCTAAGTCACTCAGATGCTTTATAGATTCATAAATTGGAGGACGCGGGTGCTAAACCGAGATGACTTTAGACAATGTATCCTGACCTATTTGGGCTGTCAAGCTGTTTATGATGATTCTTAATACCAATCAGTTTAATCACCTCGAACCGCACACACTCTACCCTGCTCGATGAAGCAAAAAGCGTTGAAGATAAAAAAAATTTGGTCAAAAGAGTGTTCATATATTTTCACGAATTTCGTCATATTTCTTAGGTCTTCTGGATGAAGGAAGCTGTAAATGTTTTCTCAAAGTCTTCTCTTATGTCTGATGTGATATTCAATTTCTTTGTTCTTATAAATATGTACATTGAATTTAGTACTCCTTAGTTGGTGTAAGCGGGTTGAATATTTTCACATATTCTAACATACCATACATATTTCTTAGGCTTCATTTCAGAGGACAGCTGTGGTTCAACGCTAGTGTACTAGGTCTTGAAATCATTGCTCCGGAGATGTGGTGGGTTCAATTGACTCTCAACGCATAATTTTAAAATAAATTAAAAAATATTAATACGGCTTTTCTGGTTGATATGGATTCGTAATATTGAAATAATAGTGAACAGAGCAGCATATTTAATAAGGTCATCGCAAAAGGATTAAATACTGTTCATATGAGATCTATTTACATTCTTATCACAACAAATAGAGTTTAAGTTTCCAGACACTACAGTTGATTTCTAATTGGCGTCGATGCTCGGTTGGTAGATCAGCCAATAGCCAATAGCATTAAAACCATTAACACCTGTTAGTACTTGCGTACCAGTCCCAATTACAATAACAAGTTATGAGAGAGAGCTGCATCGTTTTCACGAATTTCACAATATCTTTAAGGTTTGATTAGAAATGAATTGATTTTTCTTCCACGTAATTTCAAGGGTATATATTTTTACGAATTTCGTCACATCTCCTAGGTCCGATGAATTGTCCAAAAGTTGGTTTCATGATTTTTTAAATGTTTATTTCTAAAGAGAAGTTAATGGATTGAATTGGCTTTTATCTATTATTTCTTTTAGCTCTTAGATCTTATATTGTATTAGTTTTTACTTCAAGGTTTTTTGTATAGTCGCCTAAAAACCAATTTTTTTCTAATATTCAATCGGATATCGAATGGAATTTCAATTCTTTAGTCTATTTCTTTTACACTTTTCTTATTTTTACATATGTATGTGCGAAGGACCACTAATGAATGTAAAAAAGTGCCACTAATGAATCTAAAAAGGTGCTACTCTAATGACGAAATTAACTACCGAATTTCAAATAATGTTCTTGTCTTAAAACAAGTAGTCTTATATTTCGACTTTGACCATGTCGCGGACTATAACCCAAAATCGTAATAAGTCTTGTAAGAATGCCAGTATCGTCGCATTTCTAGCGTCCTTCGACTTCAACCACTTCCCGAACTTTGAAAAATAATAAAATTGTTGGCATACTTTGGCTTTTCAGAAGTTCCAATTGTAGATTAAACACTATTTAAAAATGTTTACCTTCTCTAAGGAAGAACACGAGATGCGAAATAGTTCACTAGTTCATATTTCGATTGGCTACTGTCTATTTCATTTACGATATGATTTTAGATCAGTCTGATTTTTTTCAGGTCAATTGCAGTGGTTTAGTCCTTAACCAGTAATGCTTCTCTAATTGAAACCTGTTACCAATATCGTGGAAGTTTAGAACTCGTAGTTGGCAAACATACCATCAAGCAATCATTTTAAGAACTAGAAGCTTTGGTTCAGGTAAGTGGGTGGCATGTAGAAGCACCGCAGTTTGCATATCTTCTGTAATCTCATCCAGCTTCTACCTATGCAAATAACCCAAGGAGTCGATAAACGAACAAAAAATGTCTTTTCCAATCCCTGTGTTTTTTTCGCTTTCTTCTTTTCCGTTGAACTTTTCCAGCTTTCGTAATCAAATACGGTGCTGGGTTCCACTGAAAAGGACCAAGGACACATACTGTTCTGAGAATGGATTTGGGAAGGAATATGGGGTTGTTGGTTTAGGTTACCTAGTCGTTTCTGTACGTATGACGTGATACTTTTGTCATCGCGTTCTATGCAAAGTTAAAATTCATTTAAAAACCTCTGGAAACATTCGATATGGAAGTTATTGCGAAGAGCAACGACTAAAAAGGACTCGATGTGATAGTTCATGGCGAAAAAAAGTAATTCAGAAGCTTTCATTACAAAAGACTAGTGAAAAAAAAAATTGTAAGAGGTATGAAAATGTGAACTGCCGCTTTTTGTGGTTCTAAAGACGAGTTTGTTTACACTTAGAGTAAGCTGTGTCTATGTAATTAAAACGGCCTACTCATATTTCAGAAACATAAACCTTAGACAAATGCAGTGGTGTATCGCAACAATAAAAGTAGTTTTCAAAATACTAACTAATAAATACTACAAGGTCTTATAGCCAATACGAGAATTTTGCTAAGAAGTTCAACAGTTTGGAGGAAACAAAACAAGACACGAAGTAATTTTGCTTGCCTATTAAAGAGCGTAGGACCTATGCAAATTCCTTTGAGTTTGTTCACGTTTACTTCCTAGGTACAGAAGGATTCGTAGACCAGGACGTAGCCAGAGTGTTGTTCTTTCATTAACTTTCTTCAGTAAGGTTTCTATGCATAATATCAGTGAAGGAGGCAAGGAATCAAGAGCTAGATGAAAGAAAGTTGAACAATGAACACTTTGTTTAAAACTTATCAAAAGAGTTGCCATTGGCGTAATGATAACAGAGAACCTAATATTCTTCATATCATCGATAACAGAGAACCTAATATCCTTCATTTCATCGAAGTCTGATGTAAAGGATAGTTGTTCGATTTCGGGAAAGGCTTACTCCAAAAAGTTGAAGCTTATTACATGACGCATAACAAATAGTCTGTGAAAAGTGGACGAATTTCGTCATATATCTTCGATCCTGTGAAATACAGAATCAATTTTACTTTCATGAGTTCTACAGGGTTGGCCAAATAGTTACTACTTTCTTTTTAAATCATAGGTTATTTTGATACCGGAAGCTGTTTTCCGCTCGAAATCTTGACAGAAAATCAGTATCATACCTCCGCGGAACGAAATGAGTCGCTTCACGCTTGATCAACGTTGGGAAATAATAAAAACTTATTTCCAAAGGGTGTTTTGGCCGAAATGAAGCACTTGCTGTGCCTGCTGTACGGAAGTTTGTGCAAAAAGTTCGTTCAACTGGCATGCTACTGGACAACACTCATGGCCCCCGTCGTCGAAAGTGTGAGACTCGCTCCACGAACATCAACTCGCCGTCGATCTCAACAGCTCAACATTTCACGCACTAGCCTGAGGAGAATTCTGCACAAAGATCACGGATTATTCCCTTACAAGGTCCAATTGACTCAGCAATGGAAGGTGCACGACCATCCGCTTCGTTATCGCTTCGCAATTTGGGCCTTAGAGCAGCTTATTTTTTACTGAAATTGAAGACATGGATTTGGAAGACCTCTGGTTGGATGGTGCGCCATGCCACACAGCACAGGCCACAATCGATCTTTTACGCACCAAATTCCCAAATCGTGTTTTCAGCCGTCTTGGCGATGTCAATTGGCCGCCTCGGAGCTGCAACTTTACCCCTTGGGACTTTTTTTGTGGGGAACCGTGAAGGACCGATGTTATGCAAACAATCCAGAAACGATTCAAGCACTAAAGGCCAATATCACCCAAGCAGTCCGTGAGCTACAGCCCGAAACCATCAACAAGGTCTTGAAAAATTGGAGTGACACAATGCGCTACTGCGAAGCCAGCCGAGGCAGCCACTTGAACGAAGCTGTGTTCCATCATTAATCGGAATGTTTACTCTTACTAATAAAGCCATAATACATGGAAAAAAAATTAATTTTGTTCATTTTATTCATTTTATTGCATTTTTAAAAAGAAATTTGTATTTGGCCCACCCTGTACATTTCATGATTTTTTAGATTTAACCCCCGAAGGGGTAAAAGAGGGTCCATGATAGTTTCATTAGTTTTGACACATTTCTTAATTATTACTAGGTGTATTCGCTTGAAAAAAAATCTGATTTCCAGAAATTTCGCCATACCTCTGAATAGGTTTTAAAAGGCTTTGGTTTTATCTAAATTATCTACAAATAAGTTCCAAGATTGTTCGATATTTAACACCAAAGAGATGTTCGAAGGTTGAGTAGGTTCTTACCTATTTCACCATATCCTTGGTAAGATGAGACATTGAATTGGTTTTTATATTTACTATACGTAAAATCCAATTTCAGCATTTTCCGATATTCAACCCTGAGGCTAGTTGAATACGTTTTCATTTAATCCGCCATATCTCTTATATCAAATTGGATTTAACATTCACGGGCTGTTTATGTGACGCTTCTATTATTTAAATTTTTTAACACAGTACCACTAATGAATGTTGAAAATTGTATCATACAAGGAGCTACTCTACTATAATAAGAAAATTTACTAACGATAAATATATCTTTCCAATGAACTTCTTCTCTTTTATCTTAAAGGGGCTCGGAACTGAGGTCTTTATCCTATTTTTGTCTTAAATTAAATTGTTATTTAAAAATTTTGTAATGGCGCTCTTTTATCTTTTACCCATCAGCTCTAAAAATAAACTTTTGAACAGCACCTTAATGTTCATTCTGTTGTATTTTTTAAGAGCGTCTGGCTTCAAGGAGCTTAAATACAAATTGGCAACTAGAATCCAGACCAACACTTTGGATCGATGGTATTAAAAGCCGACTTCGTGAAATTTTTTTCCTTTTTCGTCGAATTAATGCACCTTTCATCACATTTTTAGGCATTTATATGTATAAAGTCCCCTCAGAAGTAAATTTATAACTCGGCATGTTTAAAAGATACAAAAAAATTTGTGAAAATATGAAAATCGGACAATTTTTTTACTCCATATCCTTTAAAACGTTTTTTCTTCACACTACCCTCTTCCCCACAATAAGATGAATCATTTTTTGGAGCTTATAGACGGGTATGGAAAGATGTCATTCATGAATGTCGCAAGACATCTTGGCTCCGCCCTCAAAAAATTAAATTTTTTCAATTTCATCATGCAACATGAGTGCAGATGCAGACTCACAGATTCAAGTTTCAGACCCATACGCTCATGGAAGAATGACATATTTGTGTGCCCGTCTATGGACCCCTGAACTTTAAAAAAAAATTGTTGCCCTCAAATCATGTATTTTCACGTTTAAGGACTAGTAGATCCCAAAATAGAAAAGAAAAATTTCCGTTTGTCCGTTGTAGACGTACGCAAAACGTTTGAAGGTGCGTAGCTTAAAAATCGCTAGAGATATTAAGGCCCCATGTACACGTTAAATGCGACTTTGTTGATTTAAAAAACCAAATTAAATTATACCACTTTATTAGCTGGTATGTAAACTAGGTCGTTTATAGAGAAAAAATTCAAAACTGTTTTTGAAAAAATTGCTTTTCGAACAATAAACCGTGAACATATTTTAAAATGCGTAAATTCGAATTTTTTAAACGTATATTACCTATTTCTTGAATAATTAACATGTCATTTTCATTAATATAATGCTAGAAAAAACCTTAAAGAATATTCTACACAGATCAAATTTTAAAAAATGTTCATATTTGTTAATAATATATGAAGTCAAACTGAAGCACTTTTTCACGACTTTCGTTGGAGAAATTACATAACAAAACCGCATTTCATTGAAAGTATCATAGATAGTATAATTAATTGGTATATCTAGAAGATAAATCAATGAAAATATTATTGATTTTTAATAGTTATGCATTTGAAATAGTTTGAAGAGCTATAACACTATTTATTCTGCAAATTCAAAATTAGTTCGCTGATAGAAACCGAACAATGCAGACGTATTGTTCACGCCAAATTACACGAACAAAAAACGATTTCGATCGATTAAAATCCTCTCAAGAAAGAAAAATCAAAATAGGATACGAAATTGTCGCACCGTATCTCAGATGGAATTTTGGTATATCTCAGCAACCACTTATGCTAAGAGTCAGAAAGTCGGAACTTATATACAGTGCAACCCGCTTCTAAAGAGCACTTTTATAACGTACTTTCGGTTACAAAGTACCTTTTTTCAATTCCCATTCACAAATGTGAAAGATTCTTATGTTGGTTATAGCGTACTATCAGTTATAACGTTCTACTTTTGTGGTCCCCTCATGGTACGTTATAACCGGGTTGCACTGTAGTACTATGATAGTAGACTTTTGGAAAGAATTGTTGAAATTGGGGCGAAAACAATTAGTCCGAAACGCTTAAAAGCAAGAATTAAATCATTCTAGAATCTATACATACATATCTCCTGAACAATTGATGGCAGAAGGTTGAACCTTTGTGGATGTCTTTAAGGATACTTCAAGATTATAGGTTGTAGGTGTAGGGGGTGAAAAACTTTGGATTTTAATATCTTCCAAACTAATTACTCCAGGAAGATAATTTAGTTTCTGTATATAGTTTTTTTTTGAGGTGAATGGCAATTTTTCAAAAAATTTCATTTTTATATCTCAAAAGCCAAACTAGATAAAATGTTGTAAATTTTACAGAAGTTGGGGTCAGTAGAACTCTAGTAGGGAAAACAATTTTGGGGGTTACAGTGGAAGGGGTCGAATGGAAAACATTCTGATTTTTATTTCTCGAAAACGATAAATTTCAAAATTTAGGATTTTATACATAGAATCTCTATAGAGACAACCTGGAAAAATAATAAGGGTACGGGGGTAAGGGGTGGTTTTTCATATTTCAGAAACGGTTTATGCTAGAAAGTTGAAAACTACTACATATATGTAGATGCCCTACTAGAGTAATTAAAGTAAAAAAAGTTTAGATTTTTATTGACGTTCAGAGGTTCAGTACCAAAAATGTCCGTGAAACCGATATTTTCACGGGTGTAATGCGGTTGTGTACATATTCACGATTGCCCATATATTTGTTAACCAGGAAGCTATGAGGAACGTTATATTTTACGTTGTTAGTTGCATAGTAACCTACATCGCTTCTCAACATTAAACACGTTCCGGACTTCTAACCAAAAAATAATAAAGATGCACCTGAAATGTTGGCCGATTTTAACTTTATCATTACTTTATCATTTTTTTATAATAAAGAAACGGCTAATGCCAGAAAGTTGAAATTAAGTACCTTTTTTGCAGATCTGCTACTAAAATAATTCAACTGAAGAAAAACCGGCCAACAGTCCCCCCCCCCCCCCCCTTCATACAATCCTGCGCACAGGCCTGCAACAAAGTAAAAGCTAATGCTGATTAGTTAGTGGAACTAGTCATAGATGTGGCTGCGTCAGATCGACCCAGCGTTTCCAATCCCGGGCTTAAGCAAATTTAATAGAACTTGAGTTGTAGTAAAAATTGAGTATGCTTTGTAAATTGGCTATATCATGTATCAGATTGAGATTTAACTCTTTCCACCGATTATTTGATTTTGCTTTCCGAAATTTTTTGCTCCATTCAAAATTTAACAACATCACATTTAACTTGACAACAGTAGGTAGAAATACGGTGATTTTGTCTTTTACTATTAAACTTTGATGGGCGGGTAGAGCCACATTCCACGGGAATGATATCCTGTCATATCGTAAAAAGCGAACAATGACTACAAGCTCCAAGTCTGGGACATTAACTCCCTTATCAATGCTAAATAAAACTGTGTGCTTTCGCTACCGGAGTTGGCTGAATAGGGGCGGGTGAGAGTAGGAAGCTAGCCAGATTATGTCTATGTAAGCCGATCAGCAAAATCCTGAAACAATCTGCTGTAATGCGCCATTAGACGGCATTCGTTGAGAAGAACGAGGGCGACCGTAAATATTTAAAGAAAATAGCAGCCTAAGAACTTTTCCTGCCATTTATTCCTATGTCGGCGGCTGTTCCAATTGATGACACCTTTTCTTCTATGAGTCGCCATATTTTCGCATGGCAAGGGACCTTCTCGGCTAGGTACGTTAAAATTTCTACGTCAAGGATTATTGCCAAAAGGTTTACTAAATTCTATTCGAATGTGCTGATTAGATGTGTTTCGATGGGGCACATGTGAAACTAACGGCTTATCGGAAATAATACGAACAATACAGCAAAATGTTATGGTTATTGGGTCTAATTCCAGCGAAATTATTAATGGTGATGCGATATCTTTAGCGTTAATAGTTTCTATGGTGAAATATTCATTTCATCGCAGTAAGGTATGTACGAGTAGTTCTAAATACAACGAAATTCCAGTCCGCAAGGGTCATGCCGCATTGGAACTATTTTTACTGTCGTCGAAATAGCTGAGTGGTCACTCTTAATGCAATTGCAGAGCTAAGGCGACTCTTACTAAGGGTTAAAATAAAGTTCATCTAGAAAATATAGTGTACTTTGTACGTACTTGTGTGTAATCCTATCGTAAGTATTAGGTGTATTTTGTGATTTTATACAGAGTAGAGCAGGGTAGTGTCGAAAAACTATTTATTTGCTATAAATAAAAGTGTTTACCACAGTAGACTTTAGGCGCGAACGCAGAACAGACAAATTTACCCGTCGAGTATAAGTTACATTTAGTTTTGCGTTTGTAATTACATCATTCCGAGGGGTGGGGGTTTGAACACCCCACCCCTGTGTTCGCGCCTGGTAACCTCACCGGACATCAAGTGCAGATGTAGTGTGTAGGTCGATTGACTGTCCACCCTCGTAATTGTTGAACAATTAGGAGGGTGATTTGATAAGTCAGGGACTTTTTGAAAAGAGACATTTTTTTGGGGAAATAAGTGCTTCACTTCTCGACATAAGGACCGAGTCACAAAGTAGGTTGAGAGTCACAATTTCGTATGAATTTTGAATTAATTGTGACTTTCCACCTACTTTGTGACTTATGACTCTGGTCCTGAATAGGTCTGATAGTCTCCTTTTAGCTCGATACATTTCATCCGTCGTTTTTCTAATTTTTTTATTCCTTCCAAATAAAAGGTTTACTCAAGGTCCGCAAAATAGGCGTTTGTTTCAGTGATGACTTCTTCATTCAACTTAAATCTCTTACCACCATTTCTTCAGGTTTGGAAATAGGAAATAGTCTCAGGGGCTAAATCTGGATAATATGTTGTGGTGTGATGGATCCATACTTCGCCTACTGCAACGAATCGACTCACTTCTCCAGTGAAAGTTTTTCAAATTGTTGCTACACTTGCTCAACAGCGCGTTAATTCTAATCTAAAACCGTCTTCAACCAAACTAATTTTCCCTGCCAGAATAAATAATTTTCCGTCAAATTGTTTACTTGCTTTAGTCGGGCAGATGAAAGTGTGTGCAGCTCAATTCAACTATAAAGTTCTTTTTTTTACGGCCGTCGTTATAGCTTAGGGGGTCACCCTTTAATGCGATTGCACAGCTATAGCGACAAAGGTTGAATATAAAATGGTGTGGTAGGGGATTTAGGGCGGTGGAACAGGCGGGAAGCGTCTAAAGTGTCGGTGGACGTTGTTTTTGAACCTCTGAAGGTCATACTTATCAGGGAATAGATCGGTCGGCAATGCGTTCCACATTACTGATGTTCGGGAGATAAAGGACTGCCTAAATTTCACTGTTCTCTACGAATGGGGCCGAACAGTATACTCGTGGGGGCGTGAAGTTTGGCGAGTGTTACGGGGCGCGACTAAGAGTAGGGGAATAAGTTCTTTTAGTTCCTTACTACATTTACCGTGAAAATATCGGTAGTAAATACTGAGTACTCCGACATTACGGCGATGCTCAAGGGAGTCTATAGAAGCCGAAAAGGCTTCGTCTTCAATTAGTCGGAACGCATGTTTTTGAACACGATTAAGCAAGGCTAAATGGGATTTAGGGGCCTTAGCCCAGATATGCGAATTGTACTCAAGACGTGGTTTGATATATGCCTTGTAGATTGTAGCTTAGTCGAACGCTGAAAAGTATTTCTTACACTTCCGTAGAATTCCAAGGCGTTTAGAAGCATCAATTGCGACATCAAAGATGTGCTGGCTCCAGTTTAGGTGGTTGTTGATTTTTACACCTAGTAATGTGAAGTCATCAGAAGAAGAAATTTGTACGTCACCAAAGGATATACTTGAGACCGACGTCGGAACATCACGTTTAAGGGATAGATGACAGGACTGTGTTTTGGAGGCATTGAACTCTACTCTATTTTTCTTGCCCCAGTCCAAGATGAGATTGAGGTATGAGTTCAATGAACCGAATAACTCAGTGTGTTGCAAGGCCACCGAAGTCGGACGTGCCTCTGCAGCCGAGTCGAAACTAAAGACATTGTCCAATGTACTGTCATCTGCAAAACTATGGATTGGATTGAGAATTGACGACAGAAGGTTGTTAATAAAGATGAGAAATAGGGTGGGAGATAGAACTGAGCCCTGGGATACACCGGAATCAATTGGAAAAGAGGAAGAAGTTATTCCGTCTAATACGACTCGTATTGAACGTTTGCAGAGAAAACTTTAAATCCATTTAAGAAAGGTTGAACTAAAGCCGAATGCTTTAAGTTTTACTAAGAGACATTGGTGCCAAACTCTGTCAAACGCTTTAGCAATGTCAAGGGCAAGCACTTGACCTTCACCAAATTTGTGAATGCACGAGTTCCAGCGTTCCGGAACGGAACCCATATTGGCAATCGTGGATCAGATCTCTGTCTACCAGGTATTTCATTATTTTGCGACTGACAGCAGTTTCCATTACTTTTGCGAGCACGGATGTAATGGCTATTGGGCGGTAATTAGCGGGATCCGCTTTGTTTCCTTTCTTGGGAATTGGTTGACCATTCGCAACTTTCCACATCTGAGGAAAGCACCCTGAAGAGTATGAAAGATAAAAGAGATTGCGAAGCGGTTTAGCCAGAGAGGAAAAGCATTTCTTGAGGACTATGGGGGGGATACCATCCGGTCCAGCAGACTTGTGAACACTGAGCCCTTGCAAGATCTTGGAAATAGCCCTGGTTCGAAAACAAATGGGTGACAGCAAGGAATCAGATATTGGGGGGTTGGGGAGACTCTGATTCGAAGATGGAAGTCTAGAATTTCTAGCGAAACTTGCCGCCAAAAGGTTAGCTTTTTCCATAGGATCTACAACGGTTTGGTCACCATCAAGAAGTGGTGGTGTAGAACTTTTTACAAAATTGTTATTGACCGATTTAACAAATGACCAAAAAGATCTCGAGCTCTTAGGGTTGTCGACGATCTTCCGCCGAAGATTTTGATCATATGCAAACTTAGCACGTTTTAAGATACTATTGCAGGAATTTCTTGATAATTTAAGCGCGATCTTATTTTCAGCAGTCGGGTTGTCTTTAAATATTTGGAACGTGTTCTTTTTGGCTTTTATTGCACGAAGACAGTCCTTATTGAACCAAGAATCCTTCGACGGTCTGATTCATTTGCGGTTGGAAGGAACAAAAAGACTCGTTCTTTTAAGGATTGTCTCGGTTACTAGTTGACATGCCAAGTCACAATTTCCGGATTCAAAGCACAACTTCCAGTTGAAAGCACGAAAAAACTCTTCAAGGGCTCCCCAATCAGCTCTCTTGAAGTGCCAAACCTGTCTAAAATTTTAACTTTATTTGTCAAAATTTATACAAAAAAAGAATTTTATTTTTAAAGTGCAATTGGTTCGTGAGATATTGTAATCTATAGTTGTTCACCCCTCTGGAGGTGGGTGCATACTCCGATGGTATACTCCGATTTTGATCGCTCCCGAACTTTGACCTGAAAAATAATAAAGTTTCGCCCAGACTATTGGCAAATTTTTAAATCGAGAACTTTATTACTTTATTGTTAAAATAATAAAGTAAAATATATTTGATATCATTTGCAGAACCAGGACCTTACTGTTGGGGTGTCAGAATTTTCTTTAATTTGTCTATTTCATTTGATAAAGTTCTGTGTGAATTTAGCTACATAGATGCACTTAGCAAAAAAAGGGTCATCTGAAGAAGGGGTCAAATTGTTTTCACCATATTATGGATTATTCCATCAAGAATCGCCAAAGTTGTGACCTTACCATTTCTGATTCTTTTCGAAATGTTTGTACTTGAAGAATAAGTAAAAAAAATTATTGAAATTCAAAAACAATAACAATCTTTATATAAGCCCGACTTTATTATTCAAGGATAAAAATTACCAGAGATATGAACTTTCAAAGAGGATTCGGACATCGTTTTTGGGAAATTTTTAACATACTATAACTAATAAAAAAATGAGATAGAAACCAAAAAATTGAAATCAACTTTTTTTTCACGAATTCTTCGAGTACACAAAATTTCAAAAGAATCGGCGATGATAAGGTCACACTTTTGGTAATTCTTGATTAAATTACCCTTTTTCTATAAAATAATTGAGAATCATTATAATGCTCTTCGATTTTTTTGACCATTGACATTCCATTTTAATTTTTTGGTATGTTTTGAAAAACAGTACAACTTTTTTTTGATGAATGTTTTCACAGTACATTGTGAATTGAAAATACAAGGTTTTCCGGTAAATACTGTTAAATTTATTTTGTGTGACGTTTCGGACTCGACTGAGTCCTTTATCAAACTGATCGACAATATAACCATAACAGTTGTAGAGATATTGTCGATCAGTTTGATAAAGAACTCAGTCGAGTCCGAAACGTTACACAAAATAAATTTAACAGTATTTACCGGAAAACCTTGTATTTTCAAACAGTATAACCTACAAAATATAAAAAAAACGTATTTGGAGATATTTAAGGATAAATAACAAAATCACTATCATTGAAAAAAATTTTAGTTCTTAAAGTACAAAAACGTTACAAAAGAGTAACGAAAAATCTTGTAAAACATACGCTTGATTTGATATTCATTACTAAGAACTAAAGTCGAAGAATGAAAGATGTGTACAATATTGGTAATGGTAAAATAGTTACAACAAGGTTTGGTATATAAAATATTTGATTTGGCTCAACTTTAAGTGATGGTCAAATCCAGGGGGGGGAGCAAGTGCCCCTTCTTGCCCCTACCTGTGGGCGCCCATGTAGCCAGCACTAAAAACTTAGCTTGGAACTGGGACCTGATGGATGTCGTACAGCTGGATTATGGATGTTATCCAATTGTAGAGTGCCATACAGCGGACTGAACTTTTTCAAATTCAGTTGGACAAATTTTAAATTAAAAGTACACATCACTACCACTTTTACATGATATCATTGTAATTTATTCTTATACTTTTCAACCGAACTGTACCATTTCCACGAAAAGGCTCAAAATATTATGCACTGTTTTGTGTAAAATTTATATATGACCAAAAAGTAAGGTGACTCAGCATTTATTTTGAAAAATCTTTATTTATTCTCCCAAATCAATTTCATCGCCTTCAAAGTATTCCCCCCCCCCCACCCACAGATACAATGCACTTGTGCCAACGGATTTTCCAAACTTCGAAACAGTTGTTAAAGTCGATTTCCGGAATGGCCTTCAGCTCTCTCTTCGATGCGGCTTGTATCTCCTCTATTGACTCAGAATGGTGTCCCCGGAGCGGTCTTTTGAGTTTGTTAAATAACCAGAAGTCACACGGTGCCAAATCAGGTGAATACGGCGGCTGTGGAACGATATGGGTCGAGTTTTTGGCGAAATGGTCACGAATCAGTGTGAGGCGGTGCATTATCGTGGTGCATTATCATTATCGTCTGAGGCCCAAAACATCCTTGAAAATGGTATGGGCTAATCCATTTGAAATGCCAACATGATCAGCAAGATCTCTAATTGTTAATCGACGATTTTCAAGCACCAAATATTTGATTTGTTGGACGTGAGCTTCGTCGGTCGAGGTTGATGGTCGACCGGGACGCTCTTCATCTTCCACACTTTCTCGACCTTTTTGGAACTCTTTATACCACTTGTACACATTTTTTTTCGACTTCACCAAAGGCTTTTTGCACCATCCTCAACGAATCAGCAGCAGAAAATTTATTCCGCAAACAAAATTTAATGCAAATTCTTTGCTCAACAAATGCAGACATTATAAAAATCGTAAAATTCACTTCTAGCAGCTTACAAAACTAAGCCTATCTCCAACACTAATGAATATTTTGATGTGACCCTTGGCACGAATATCAAAGCCAGTCCTACCAACCTAAAAATAAGAGCACTGCCCCAAATCCATTTGCGCGCGCAGTTTAAATTCAAATGTCACCTTACTTTTTGGTCACAGTAGTATAAATTGAAAATTACGTTCTTTTTCGAGTAATTCAACTTACAACGAAAAACATGTCACATATGAAACTACGAAGTGAACATGAATCGCCTTCGGTGGAGCAGTGGCTACCCAACTTGCAAAAAAACTTTGCATTCTGATTTTTCGGAGGCTACACCTTCGATAAGACTTCGGTAAAACTGTAGAGCACAGATTGTGAACTTTTAATTTTCGTAAGACTTGCGAGCAGAGGTTTAACTTTGAGAAGCAATAGCTTCGGTAATAAACTCAATAAGGCATAATGGAAGGAAATACCAACAGTCTTATGGAGCTTCCGTAAGACTTGCGAGAGGAGATTTGCAAACGAGCTTCACCCGATATGTCTAAGCCAAGAGTTTTATAAAGAATAAATTTATTAAGAAAAAATATTAGAAGTAGTAATATGTGTATCTTGAATAATGCTAATTACACACTTTTTTAGAGTGTAGATTGAATTGGCTGCTTTCGAAGTTGAAATTTACTGATATCTGATCAAATGTTCGCGTTCCATTATAAAAACTGTAAATTCATAAATAATGGTAGCTATGTAATGACTTTTTGCCCATTCAAGCCAGATTAGATTCACTGACAATTTTTAATAAATGTGTCATTCAGATTTTTATGAAGCGCAAATTATGCAGCATCACATACACGTCAATGGCAATATTTTGTAAAATATTCGCGCAACATAATGCCGTTTGAGGGTTGCAAAACTATTTTGTAAACTTATCGACAGCTCATTTATAACGAACGTGCTGCTGCACAGAAAGGGATGATTTTCGGTTCAATTTAATTTGAGACCAGACAATTTGATGATTAAAATATAACTGGCGTCATATTTAGTTCGTATGCTTGTTTTTATGGAAACATGAACTATGTCATGACGGAAAAATCACTGCCAACAGTCGGGGTGCAACGTTACTATTTAATAGCAACGGAAGGTGTGACTCGACTGACGACCTTAAAGTGCCAATTTTAGTCGGATTATGTGGTTTATATATGGCAAGTGTTGTTTCGTTGCAGGAAGAATATTTGGAAAATTAAGTCTTTGAATAGAATAGCTAGCTCCTTGTAAGATATACATAGCATTCAACATTCATCAGCATTGCTCTGTTAAAAAATTGGTTCGAGTAGTTTATTTCAACCCAAAAAGTTTGTTAGGCCCAGTTTACACAGTGATAGTTTTTTCGATAGTTGATATCATGATAATTACTATCGTCATAACTCTCATCGTGTAAACTTCACGATAGTTACTTTCACGTTATAAGAATATCACCGTTGCACTATAACGTTTAGCGAAATGATAACGCTATCGGGTTAATTTTATCTTGGCATTGCTAAGAATTTAACATTTAAAAACAAAAAATGATTTGACAAATGATAATTTGATAATATAATAAAAAATTTGCCAACAGTCTGGGCGCAACTTTATTGTTTTTTCGATAGAAGTTCGGCACACATTCTGAGATGCGGTGTAGGTTACTATGTGACTGAAAACCTAACACAAAGTTCGGGAAGCGGATAGAATAAGGTCGCGCTAAAATACTTAAGCCGTTGTCATAAATAACATATAAATTACATAATTGGGTCATATTCCGGGATGCAGTCTAGCGGAAAATAGGTGATTATGAAACAAGCTCATGGAAGTGAAAAAATATTATAGCTCTATCTATGTAGATAATAAGTTACAGCATTATAACATTATAGGTTCTTGAGAACTTTTTTCTTTTCGCTCTCCCCACACTCACCCTCTATATCATCGTCCCCAAGATTTTTGCTAGGGGTCTATCAGGTAGTGCTGCGACATCGACATCGATGTTTCTGAAACATCGATGTTTTGCAAAAACATCGGGTACTTTTAACATCGATGTTTTTACTTCGATGTTTTTCAAACATCGATGTTTTATAAAAACATCGCCATCGATGTTTCAGATGTTTAAGACGGAAAATTTTGGTTTCTAGATTTCAGCAACTGCTTATGATAGGAAGCTGAAACTTGAAATTTCTATAGAGCTCTGATAGTATAAAAAATGCCATTTGCATAAAAATTGTCAATATTGATCAAGGGGTGTGGGAGTGGGGGAAATATAATGCGTCCGAAACGCAATATAGCCGAGATAGACACATTCTAAAATCCATATCTCCTAAACCGTTAATGGCACACTATTCCAACTTAAGAAATATTTGTAGACATACAAGGAGAAGAGGTTGAAATAAATTTTTGGGTAGGGGCAGTGGCGTATCGGGTTGGGGGGTGAAAAACCTTAGATTACAATATCTCACAAACCAATTGCTCTAGACAAATAAAATTCGGTTTGGGTATAAAGGTCGACAAATAAAAACTGATCAAAGTAAAAATTTTTAAATGGGTGGTGGAGCATAGAAGTGGAGGGGATAAGAATTTTTCAAAAAAAGCACATTTCATATCTCAAGAATAGTGTAAGATAGATGCTTTGAATTTTTACCAGATGTAGCGCTAATTGAACCCTAATGGGGATGTGGGTGTAGAGGGTGAGGGTAGGGGAGGGTGAAAAGGAAAAAGTTCCGATAATTACATCTGTAAGGATATAAACCTTGAACTTGGTATTTAGATAGAGCTACAGCCAAGTGCAAAAGTATTAGGCACCCCTAACAGAATAAAAAAATTCGCGCAAACGTTGATTGCGACGCTCTTTTTCTGTTCTTTTACTATCATTACTTATTTACCGCCGATAACTGCATTGTTCGGTGAAGAGTCCGAGGGAGTTATTTTTCAACAAGACAACGCCACTTGCCACACCGCTGCCCGCAGCCGGTTCCAGAACAATGGAGTGAGAGTACTTCAGTGGCCGCCCAGAGCCCGGACCTCAATCCCATTGATCACCTTTGGTCTCATTTGAAGCTGAAGATCATGGGGAGGCACTGCAAGTCACTCCGTGAGGTGGAGACAGTGGCAATCGAGGAGTGGGGCAATATTAGCCCAGAGGTGTGCCAGACTCTCGTGGTGAGCATGCCTTCAAGAATCGAAGAACAACGTGGGATCAATGATCAATCCGATATTAACTACTATACAAAATACATTTTTTATATAATCCTGAAAATTTTATTGAATTAGCTTTGGTTTTTGTTGAATTATGACTACGAAAATACAAAATTTTTGGGTGCCTAATACTTTTGCACTTGGCTGTATAGTACTGGGATGTTGGAAAATATAATTTTTCTTAGGGGTAGTATGGTACGAGGGTGGGGGGTGTTTTACCTAACTATACATAGAACGGCTTATGTTAGAAAGTTGAAACTTGATTTTTATATGAAAATCAACTAGAAAAGCAAATTTGATGAAAAAAAAAATTCGAATATTCATTGGCGTTCAGAAGAGGGGCAAAATTTATGTTCAGTGAAAACAGAATGCATATTTTCCATGATTTTCGTCATATCTACTAGGTCTTCCAAAATAATGAATTCATTTTTATTCTTTGGATTCTCCATATGACTACCTAGAGTGTGTTTTCAAGATTTTTTGAAATTCGACCCCTAAGGGGGTGTAAGGTTATTATATACTTTTCAGGACTTTCATGTCTCTCAGGTCTGATCAGATATCGAATATCTTTAAACTTCCACGGGCTTGTTTAATAATCACCTATTTACAAGTTTTTCTCCTTTCTCAACCCCTAGACTGCATCCCGGAATATGACACAATTATGTTATTCATATGTTACGCCCTAGTCTAACCGCTTCCCTAGATTGTTGTTAGGTTTTCAGTCGTTCCGAACTTCTGCCGGAAAAATAATAAAGGTGCACCCAGACTGTTGGCAGATTTTTTTTTCTCACACCAATCTCTTAGCTAAAAACATTTTTTTTCTTCTTCTCTAATGTCTCACCTAAAATTCTAAAAACATCGATGTTTAGAAACATCGATGTTTTTCACCGATGTTTTATCGACATCGATGTCGTTTATTTCAAACATCGATGTTATAAAACATCGATGTTATGAGGTCGATGTCGCAGCACTACTATCAGGTCTACTTCTGGTAAAAACTTTAAGCATCTATCTAACACTGTTTCTGGGATGTGAGAAGCTTTTAGGAAAATTCTTTTCCCTTGCAATTCCATATTCCACCACCCCTTAAAAAATTTTGCTTTTAGCAAACTTCATTCAGCAATCTTTGTACAGAAACCAAACTTTATTTTTCTAGTGCAATTGGTTTGTGAGATATCGTAATCTGAATTTTTCAACCGCAGCCCCCGTACGCCGCTGCCTCCACTCAAAAATTTTCTGCCTAATTTAATAAAAAGTATTGTTTTCAATTTAAAACAAAAAATTAACTACCCCGAAATTGTTTTTTTTACGTTTCATGACTAATAAATAAAAAAAAAACAAAAAAATTTCAGACCGTCTGTGCAATTGTTCAACCTCCCCAACATAGCTTCCATTTTTTAACCTCACCCATAATTTAAATTTTTTAACCTACATCATTCGAATTTTTTAACCGTCTTTTGAATTTTTTAACCTCAGCCATAATTTGAATTTTTTGAGTTCAACCATCATTTGAAATTTTTAAGCTTCGTGCATCTGGCCCCCTCCCCCTACAATCCTTTCCAGCCCGCCAACAGATAGAATAGGAGTTCTCAAACCCATTCTTCGGCCCAACCGAGCATAATTTATCAGTTCACGGGTCGAAACGACAAACCCACCCAGTCCGACGAGCTAGCACGTGCTCTTATGCTAGATGCTCAATCGTTTCATCGGCCATCCGTGAGACTAATGTTGTCCAATGACACATTGGTCGCGTTTGTGTGCAGACCAGACCAGTCTAAAAAGACCAAAAAAACCAGTTCCATCGCACGCATAAATGTAAATCGGACCAGTCCATTTGGACTTATTTTGGTTCTGATTTTGGTATGAACCAAACGAAACCGAACCAGTCTAGTACTGGCACATAAACGGTCTTAGACCAAAACATAACCTACAATAGTGCTGGCCAAACAAAATTAAAACGTCAAAGCATACATCTGTGAAAATAAGAATGATTGAACGGTGGACATTTGACGAAGTGTCCACTTTGCGCAAACTTAGCGATGTGCAGTTACAAATTTGCATCCATGATTGAAAATGATATTTAAAATGACAGCTTCAAATTGGTTATGTTGAAAAGCACACATAAATGCAATACCAAAAAAGACCAAACCGGTCTTTTTAGACTGGTCCGGTCTGCACGTAAACGCGACGATAGTCAACGATAAACATATGAATGTTATCCTTCATTTTGGTGAAGAAATGACGGTTTCTTCAAAAAGATGGAGGATGACTTTCAGTCCGCCAGGCTTACGTTCAAAATTTCGACAATGCCGATTGCCAACTGGACGTTCAGCGGACCAAACTACAAATATATTTATATATTTATGCATAATATATTTACAAATATTTGAATTTCTTAACCTTAGCCATCATTTGAAATGTTTAACCTCAGCCATCATTTGAAATGTTTAACCTCAGCCATCATTTGAAATGTTTAACCTCAGCCTTCATTTGAAATGTTTAACCTCAGCCATCAATTGAAATGTTAAACCTCAGCCATCATTTGAAATATTTAACCTCAGCCATCATTTGAAATGTTTAACCTCAGCCATCATTTGAAATGTTTAACCTCAGCCATCATTTGAAATGTTTAACCTCAGCCATCATTTGAAATGTTTAACCTCAGCCATCATTTGAAATGTTTAACCTCAGCCATCATTTGAAATGTTTAACCTCAGCCATCATTTGAAATGTTTAACCTCAGCCATCATTTGAAATGTTTAACCTCAGCCATGATTTGAAATAATTTACCTAAGCCATCAATTGAAATGTTTAACCTCAGCCATCATTTGAAATGTTTAACCTCAGCCATCGTTTGAAATGTCTAACCTCAGCCATCAAATGAAATGTTTAACCTCAGCCATCATTTGAAATGTTTAACCTCAGCCATCATTTGAAATGTTTAACCTCAGCCATCATTTGAAATGTTTAACCTCAGCCATCATTTGAAATGTTTAACCTCAGCCATCATTTGAAATGTTTAACCTCAGCCATCATTTGAAATGTTTAACCTCAGCCATCATTTGAAATGTTTAACCTCAGCCATCATTTGAAATGTTTAACCTCAGCCATCATTTGAAATGTTTAACCTCACCCATCACTTGAATTTTTTAACCTCAGCCATCATTTGAAATGTTTAACCTCAGACATCATTTGAAGTGTTTTACCTCAGCCATCATTTGAAATGTTTAACCTCAGCCATCATTTGAAATGTTTAACCTCAGCCATCAATTGAAATGTTTAACCTCAGCCATCATTTGAAATGTTTAACCTCAGCCATCATTTGAAATGTTTAACCTCAGCCATCATTTGAAATGTTTAACCTCAGCCATCATTTGAAATGTTTAACCTCAGCCATCAATTGAAATGTTTAACCTCAGCCATCATTTGAAATGTTTAACCTCAGCCATCATTTGAAATGTTTAACCTCAGCCATCATTTGAAATGTTTAACCTCAGCCATCATTTGAAATGTTTAACCTCAGCCATCATTTGAAATGTTTAACCTCAGCCATGATTTGAAATAATTAACCTAAGCCATCAATTGAAATGTTTAACCTCAGCCATCATTTGAAATGTTTAACCTCAGCCATCGTTTGAAATGTCTAACCTCAGCCATCAAATGAAATGTTTAACCTCAGCCATCATTTGAAATGTTTAACCTCAGCCATCATTTGAAATGTTTAACCTCAGCCATCATTTGAAATGTTTAACCTCAGCCATCATTTGAAATGTTTAACCTCAGCCATCATTTGAAATGTTTAACCTCAGCCATCATTTGAAATGTTTAACCTCAGCCATCATTTGAAATGTTTAACCTCAGCCATCATTTGAAATGTTTAACCTCAGCCATCATTTGAAATGTTTAACCTCAGCCATCATTTGAAATGTTTAACCTCAGCCATCATTTGAAATGTTTAACCTCAGCCATCATTTGAAATGTTTAACCTCAGCCATCATTTGAAATGTTTAACCTCAGCCATCATTTGAAATGCTTAATCTCAGCCATCATTTGAAATGTTTAACCTCAGCCATCATTTGAAATGTTTAACCTCAGCCATCGTTTGAAATGTTTAACCTCAGCCATCAAATTAAATGTTTAACCTCAGCCAGCATTTGAAATGTTTAACCTCAGCCATCATTTGAAATGTTTAACCTCAGCCATCATTTGAAATGTTTAACCTCAGCCATCATTTGAAATGTTTAACCTCAGCCATAATTTGAAATAATTAACCTAAGCCATCAATTGAAATGTTTAACCTCAGCCATCATTTGAAATGTTTAACCTCAGCCATCGTTTGAAATGTTGTACCTCAGCCATCATTTGAAATGTTTAACCTCAGCCATCATTTGAAATGTTTAACCTCAGCCATCATTTGAAATGTTTAACCTCAGCCATCATTTGAAATGTTTAACCTCAGCCATCATTTGAAATGTTTAACCTCAGCCATCATTTGAAATGTTTAACCTCAGCCATCATTTGAAATGTTTAACCTCAGCCATCATTTGAAATGTTTAACCTCAGCCATCATTTGAAATGTTTAACCTCAGCCATCATTTGAAATGTTTAACCTCACCCATCACTTGAATTTTTTAACCTCAGCCATCATTTGAAATGTTTAACCTCAGCCATCATTTGAAGTGTTTTACCTCAGCCATCATTTGAAATGTTTAACCTCAGCCATCATTTGAAATGTTTAACCTCAGCCATCATTTGAAATGTTTAACCTCAGCCATCATTTGAAATGTTTAACCTCAGCCATCATTTGAAATGTTTAACCTCAGCCATCATTTGAAATGTTTAACCTCAGCCATCATTTGAAATGTTTAACCTCAGCCATCATTTGAAATGTTTAACCTCAGCCATCATTTGAAGTGTTTTACCTCAGCCATCATTTGAAATGTTTAACCTCAGCCATCATTTGAAATGTTTAACCTCAGCCATCATTTGAAATGTTTAACCTCAGCCATCATTTGAAATGTTTAACCTCAGCCATCATTTGAAATGTTTAACCTCAGCCATCATTTGAAATGTTTAACCTCAGCCATCATTTGAAATGTTTAACCTCAGCCATCATTTGAAATGCTTAACCTCAGCCATCATTTGAAATGTTTAACCTCAGCCATCATTTGAAATGTTTAACCTCAGCCATCGTTTGAAATGTTTAACCTCAGCCATCAAATTAAATGTTTAACCTCAGCCATCATTTGAAATGTTTAACCTCAGCCATCATTTGAAATGTTTAACCTCAGCCATCATTTGAAATGTTTAACCTCAGCCATCATTTAAAATGTTTAACCTCAGCCATCATTTGAAATGTTTAACCTCAGCCATCAATTGAAATGCTTAACCTCAGCCATCATTTGAAATGTTTAACCTCAGCCATCATTTGAAATGTTTAACCTCAGCCATCATTTGAAATGTTTAACCTCAGCCTTCATTTGAAATGTTTAACCTCAGCCATCAATTGAAATGTTAAACCTCAGCCATCATTTGAAATATTTAACCTCAGCCATCATTTGAAATGTTTAACCTCAGCCATCATTTGAAATGTTTAACCTCAGCCATCAATTGAAATGTTTAACCTCAGCCATCATTTGAAATGTTTAACCTCAGCCATCGTTTGAAATGTTTAACTTCAGCCATCAAATGAAATGTTTAACCTCAGCCATCATTTGAAATGTTTAACCTCAGCCATCATTTGAAATGTTTAACCTCAGCCATCATTTGAAATGTTTAACCTCAGCCATCATTTGAAATGTTTAACCTCAGCCATCAATTGAAATGTTTAACCTCAGCCATCATTTGAAATGTTTAACCTCAGCCATCATTTGAAATGTTTAACCTCAGCCATCATTTGAAATGTTTAACCTCAGCCATCATTTGAAATGTTTAACCTCAGCCATCATTTGAAATGTTTAATCTCAGCCATCAATTGAAATGTTTAACCTCAGCCATCATTTGAAATGTTTAACCTCAGCCATCGTTTGAAATGTTTAACCTCAGCCATCAAATGAAATGTTTAACCTCAGCCATCATTTGAAATGTTTAACCTCAGCCATCAAATGAAATGTTTAACCTCAGCCATCATTTGAAATGTTTAACCTCAGCCATCATTTGAAATGTTTAACCTCAGCCATCATTTGAAATGTTTAACCTCAGCCATCGTTTGAAATGATTAACCTCAGCCATCAAATGAAATGTTTAACCTCAGCCATCATTTGAAATGTTTAACCTCAGCCATCATTTGAAATGTTTAACCTCAGCCATCATTTGAAATGTTTAACCTCAGCCATCATTTGAAATGTTTAACCTCAGCCATCATTTGAAATGTTTAACCTCAGCCATCATTTGAAATGTTTAATCTCAGCCATCAATTGAAATGTTTAACCTCAGCCATCATTTGAAATGTTTAACCTCAGCCATCATTTGAAATGTTTAACCTCAGCCATCAAATGAAATGTTTAACCTCAGCCATCATTTGAAATGTTTAACCTCAGCCATCATTTGAAATGTTTAACCTCAGCCATCATTTGAAATGTTTAACCTCAGCCATCATTTGAAATGTTTAACCTCAGCCATCATTTGAAATGTTTAATCTCAGCCATCAATTGAAATGTTTAACCTCAGCCATCATTTGAAATGTTTAACCTCAGCCATCGTTTGAAATGTTTAACCTCAGCCATCAAATGAAATGTTTAACCTCAGCCATCATTTGAAATGTTTAACCTCAGCCATCATTTGAAATGTTTAACCTCAGCCATCATTTGAAATGTTTAACCTCAGCCATCATTTGAAATGTTTAACCTCAGCCATCATTTGAAATGTTTAACCTCAGCCATCGTTTGAAATGATTAACCTCAGCCATCAAATGAAATGTTTAACCTCAGCCATCATTTGAAATGTTTAACCTCAGCCATCAAATGAAATGTTTAACCTCAGCCATCATTTGAAATGTTTAACCTCAGCCATCATTTGAAATGTTTAACCTCAGCCATCATTTGAAATGTTTAACCTCAGCCATCGTTTGAAATGTTTAACCTCAGCCATCAAATGAAATGTTTAACCTCAGCCATCATTTGAAATGTTTAACCTCAGCCATCATTTGAAATGTTTAACCTCAGCCATCATTTGAAATGTTTAACCTCAGCCATCATTTGAAATGTTTAACCTCAGCCATCATTTGAAATGTTTAACCTCAGCCATCGTTTGAAATGATTAACCTCAGCCATCAAATGAAATGTTTAACCTCAGCCATCATTTGAAATGTTTAACCTCAGCCATCATTTGAAATGTTTAACCTCAGCCATCATTTGAAATGTTTAACCTCAGCCATCATTTGAAATGTTTAACCTCAGCCATCATTTGAAATGTTTAACCTCAGCCATCGTTTGAAATGATTAACCTCAGCCATCAAATGAAATGTTTAACCTCAGCCATCATTTGAAATGTTTAACCTCAGCCATCATTTGAAATGTTTAACCTCAGCCATCATTTGAAATGTTTAACCTCAGCCATCATTTGAAATGTTTAACCTCAGCCATCATTTGAAATGTTTAACCTCAGCCATCAATTGAAATGTTTAACCTCAGCCATCATTTGAAATGTTTAACCTCAGCCATCGTTTGAAATGTTTAACCTCAGCCATCATTTGAAATGTTTAACCTCAGCCATCATTTGAAATGTTTAACCTCAGCCATCATTTGAAATGTTTAACCTCAGCCATCGTTTGAAATGATTAACTTAAGCCATCAAATGAAATGTTTAACCTCAGCCATCATTTGAAATGTTTAACCTCAGCCATCATTTGAAATGTTTAACCTCAGCCATCATTTGAAATGTTTAACCTCAGCCATCATTTGAAATGTTTAACCTCAGCCATCAAATGAAATGTTTAACCTCAGCCATCATTTGAAATGTTTAACCTCAGCCATCATTTGAAATGTTTAACCTCAGCCATCATTTGAAATGTTTAACCTCAGCCATCATTTGAAATGTTTAACCTCAGCCATCGTTTGAAATGATTAACCTCAGCCATCAAATGAAATGTTTAACCTCAGCCATCATTTGAAATGTTTAACCTCAGCCATCGTTTGAAATGTTTAAACTCAGCCATCAAATGAAATGTTTAACCTCAGCCATCATTTGAAATGTTTAACCTCAGCCATCATTTGAAATGTTTAACCTCAGCCATCATTTGAAATGTTTAACCTCAGCCATCATTTGAAATGTTTAACCTCAGCCATCATTTGAAATGTTTAACCTCAGCCATCATTTGAAATGTTTAACCTCAGCCATCATTTGAAATGTTTAACCTCAGCCATCATTTGAAATGTTTAACCTCAGCCATCATTTGAAATGTTTAACCTCAGCCATCATTTGAAATGTTTAACCTCAGCCATCATTTGAAATGTTTAACCTCAGCCATCATTTGAAATGTTTAACCTCAGCCATCATTTGAAATGTTTAACCTCAGCCATCATTTGAAATGTTTAACCTCAGCCACCATTTGAAATGTTTAACCTCAGCCATCATTTGAAATGTTTAACCTCAGCCATCATTTGAAATGTTTAACCTCAGCCATCATTTGAAATGTTTAACCTCAGCCATCATTTGAAATGTTTAACCTCAGCCATCATTTGAAATGTTTAACCTCAGCCATCATTTGAAATGTTTAACCTCAGCCATCATTTGAAATGTTTAACCTCAGCCATCATTTGAAATGTTTAACCTCAGCCATCATTTGAAATGTTTAACCTCAGCCATCATTTGAAATGTTTAACCTCAGCCATCATTTGAAATGTTTAACCTCAGCCATCATTTGAAATGTTTAACCTCAGCCATCATTTGGAATGTTTAACCTCAGCCATCATTTGAAATGTTTAACCTCAGCCATCATTTGAAATGTTTAACATCAGCCATCATTTGAAATGTTTAACCTCAGCCATCATTTGAAATGTTTAACCTCAGCCATCATTTGAAATGTTTAACCTCAGCCATCATTTGAAATGTTTAACCTCAGCCATCATTTGAAATGTTTAACCTCAGCCATCATTTGAAATGTTTAACCTCAGCCATCATTTGAAATGTTTAACCTCAGCCATCATTTGAAATGTTTAACCTCAGCCATCATTTGAAATGTTTAACCTCAGCCATCATTTGAAATGTTTAACCTCAGCCATCATTTGAAATGTTTAACCTCAGCCATCATTTGAAATGTTTAACCTCAGCCATCATTTGAAATGTTTAACCTCAGCCATCATTTGAAATGTTTAACCTCAGCCATCATTTGAAATGCTTAACCTCAGCCATCATTTGAAATGTTTAACCTCAGCCATCATTTGAAATGTTTAACCTCAGCCATCATTTGAAATGTTTAACCTCAGCCATCATTTGAAATGTTTAACCTCAGCCATCATTTGAAATGTTTTACCTCAGCCATCATTTGAAATGTTTAACCTCAGCCATCATTTGATATGTTTAACCTCAGCCATCATTTGAAATGTTTAACCTCAGCCATCATTTGAAATGTTTAACCTCAGCCATCAATTGAAATGTTTAACCTCAGCCATCATTTGAAATGTTTAACCTCAGCCATCATTTGAAATGTTTAACCTCAGCCATCATTTGAAATGTTTAACCTCAGCCATCATTTGAAATGTTTAACCTCAGCCATCATTTGAAATGTTTAACCTCAGTCATCATTTGAAATGTTTAACCTCAGCCATCATTTGAAATGTTTAACCTCAGCCATCATTTGAAATGTTTAACCTCAGCCATCAATTGAAATGTTTAACCTCAGCCATCATTTGAAATGTTTAACCTCAGCCATCATTTGAAATGTTTAACCTCAGCCATCATTTGAAATGTTTAACCTCAGCCATCATTTGAAATGTTTAACCTCAGCCATCATTTGAAATGTTTAACCTCAGCCATCATTTGAAATGTTTAACCTCAGCCATCATTTGAAATGTTTAACCTCAGCCATCATTTGAAATGTTTAACCTCAGCCATCATTTGAAATGTTTAACCTCAGCCATCATTTGAAATGTTTAACCTCAGCCATCATTTGAAATGTTTAACCTCAGCCATTATTGGAAATGTTTAACCTTAGCCAACATTTGAAATGTTTAACCTCTGTCATCATTTGAACTGTTTAACCTCAGCCATCATTTGAACTGTAAAAATTTAAATGATGTTGGGGAGGTTAAAAACTTGAAATGATGGGTGGGGGCTTAAAAAAGTGGAAGAGATGTAGGTGAGGGTAAAAAAAATCGAATGACATAGGAGCCATCATTTGAATTTTTTAACCACAAGGAGTGTAAAGGAAAAATGTCATCAAGGTTCAATTGTAACCCTCATCATTGGACTAACCTTCTGCAATGAAATGCACCCAAAAAATCACCCATAGATTGAATCACACAAAAAGTTACCACCCTATATATCAACGATAGCATCCGCAAGTTACTCAAAGTTGGGTAGCCTCGTTTAGCAATCACGTCAATGCGGTGGTATCAATTAAAACATTTATCAGTGCTCCGAGGTTTTTCAACAAAACCTGATAAGCCAGAAAAATAGCATGTGAAAACAATAACAAAAACACAAATTAGTTTAACTAAGCATTTAGTTTGATATTATTTGTTAACATTTGCGTTTTTCATTTACGAAACTTTGGGAATGATTTTTACAATAGCGAAATTTTTAATCAAACCTAATGGATGAGTTCAGTATTTAATCTAGAGTATACTATTCGATTAGGCCGGTTAAACTCCATATCTGCGGTATGTGTAATAATTTTTTGACAGACGGAAAAATTACGTCACTGAAACAAAAAATTTAACACTTCTTGTTTCAAACTTTTTGCCAAAAATGTTGACACTGCTTTTTAATAATAATAATAATTAATGGCACAACAGGTCAAATTGGGCCTAGTCCTTGAAGTAATGCTATAGTTACTTCATTACATCATCTTATCTCTTCTGATTATGTTATTAATTCAGAATTACACCTTCAAGTCTTACCTTTGACGCTAAACTTAAGTTTGACCTTCATTTTCACAATCTTATAAGCAATGCATCGAAATTATCAGGGCTAATTCTAAGATCATCATATATATTCGCTATCATCCAAACTTGTATCAAGCTCTTTCTAACTCTAGTGCGAAGTGGCTTGGAATATTGCTCCGCTATCTGGTCCCCTTACTACAATTGTCACATTACTGCTCTGGAATCTGTTCAACGTAAGTTTACTCGTTCTCTCCTTTACAAATATAGGATCCCGTATTGTCCTTACAGTGAACGTCTTTCCTTGCTCGGGATCCCATCCCTCGAACAACGCAGACTGTACATAGATGAGTGTGTTCTCTTTAAAATTTACAATGGTGATGATAATTGTTGAGTGTCGCCGGAATATTGTTTCCGGTGCTTACAGGTGCGTTCGATAGTTAATAAAATACCGAACGCTCTTGTGAGCACTGGAACGATCGACCGAAACCGGCTTGGCTGGGAAGGGTACCGTTGCTTGACAGATGCCGGCTGGATAGCGGGGAGTTTTGGTTTTTTTTTTGGCTGTCTGAGGAGGAGTTTTTTTTTGGTCGCGTCCGTCGACGAAGACTTTTTATTGGAAAAATTGTGATTTTGTGAAAATTAAGAGTCGTTTCGACGAAAGGTCACCAAGTGACCGACGAGAATAATTTTTGGCTAGAGTCGTGTCTCGCAAGAAACGTGGCTTCGAAGATTCCGGAAAATATAATAGAAAGTTGAATTTTGAAATAATTTACGATGCGGCGAATGTAAGAAAATATTTAACTAGAAAATTGAATCGTGGGTGAACCAAAAATAATGAAGATTGATTGGAAGATTGAATTAATAAATTAAAATGGCGTGCGATTGATCGGATAATAAAAGAAGACCCCTGTAGAATGACGAAAGAAATGTTTAGTCGGTAAATAATTTGAAATGAAAAATAGAATATAAAGGAATTAAACGGTGCATCAATTAAAATAAAAAAATCAAAGTGCTTCGAGCTGTTGAAACGAGTGTTCCGTACGTCAAGTCCAAAAAAACCGTTTGATGATGATGGAAAATAGTTGGCAGTGATTTCGCCCGGTTCGCAAATTTTATATTCGAAGGGCTTCGATACTGTACTTAGAAAACAAAAATAAGGTTAATTATGAAAACTAAAAAAAGAGATAAAATGAATTTTTAAAATCTAAAATAAAATAAGTTTATAAAAATTATGACAAACGGACAGAACAGACAGGACGGATAGAAATAAATAAAAACATTAATTTAATAAAAAAAAAAAAAAAATGAACGCGGCAAAAAAATAAATGGGGTGAGTTTATCATTTTATATATTCTTTATATCGCTATTTTTATTCTTTTGATGTTTTTTTCAGCGGTTTGTTTATTTGTTGTTGGTTTTCAGGCATAATTCGCGCCCAAAATTTTTTTTTAATAATGCAAGGCTAAAGGCCATTTTTAAAATGAACCCGAGCGTTTAGCTCCTTCTCCCCGAACCTCAAAAAGGGGCCACGACGAAAAATGTTTGAAGGACAGTCGTGGCTGAGGTAGGGTGGGCAGAACAGGGCGCTAATAACACCAGAGCGCCCTGACAAATCGCGAAGCCGCGCCAATCCAACCGCTTCTTGGTCTTTCACGACCTCTTGGGAAAATAATCCCAATTTTTACAATTCCCTTGGATAAGTCGGCGCTGACAATTTTTGTTGTACAGGCCAAGGGTTTATGGTCTGAGTCGGAGCAAGTACCCCCCACACTGCCGTAGCTAGTCCCGGCTACCAGCAAGAGCGTCGCACCAGCAAAGACTCAGCCGCCAATTCGGACGTAGGTGGAATTGGCCCTTCTGTCCCGAACCTTTACCCATCCTTCGACTATTTTGACTTTCTCAAGTCAAAATAGTTTTTCCAAGGCCTCAAATACAACATAATTCAGCCTTATGTTTAAACTTGGTTTTGCGCCAACCAACTCGTCCTAGCAGGTCAGACTCCATATTCGCCCCTCCTTTGGCGCGTACAAACGTATATTTCTTTGCTCGTTTATTCGGTTACAAAGAAATCATGATGACCTCAATATTGGTCCTCTGAACACATCCTATTCACTTTTCAAAACAAAATTAAAATTTTTATTTTTTTCACAAACTAATTTCTAATTGTATATTACCTTTCAATCTTTAATTATTATTTTTATTAGTATTACCGTTTTCTCTCCTTCTATGTTGTTGTGTTATTCGATAAGTTTTATCTGTACAATGGATTTAATTAAATAAATAAATAAATTACGAGACCAATAAAACACTAGGAGCTGAAGTGGTCAGCTACACGCTCGACCGTGATTATTACCCTGATTTTAACTCAGCTGAGTGAATTGCTAGTCCGGCATCCAGTCCCATTCTTGAAAATTACTTGTCGCCAAGCAGATTCGAACCTGGTACCAGGTGAACCGAAGGCAAGTGCTATAGCCACTAAGCCATCCAGACTTTTGCTTTTTGAAGGGGTTAAATTTTCCACGTCGCTGGCACTGCACATTTTAACGCGAATTTTTTGCTAAAATTCCATTATTTTACAAAATGTTTCACGAAAATAAATAATGGATAGTCTTCGTATAGTTTATTTGCCATAATGTTCACAATTTGTTTGTGGCGCGATAGTCGATATTCGACCTTGGCTAGAACATAATACTTATTGGTTACCAACGAAATGATACTCTTCTCCACTTACAACTCAAACTAAATCCTTAACTTAATAATTGATGCAAGTGCTTCGCAAATATGGCTTTTTGTTCGTAGAGAGTCCGCTTTTGACCATATGGGAGCATATTTGCGAAGTCCAGCTTTCATGTTCGACAAGAAGAGTGTTTGCTATTGGTATGCTTTGCAAGTGTTCTGTAAACAAATGCATACATCACCCATCAATTTAGTGTAAGAACTAACCTTGTTGACGATAGTTCACTTTGTAGCTATCCACTTCTAGAACTTCGATAAGTCCCATCTATTCCAACTTCTCGGACCTGACAGGAAGCATAGGATACAAGAGCAGGACACACACTTAACATAACGATTATAATTGTTGGCAACAAGAAGAGTTTTGTTTTGGGTTTTTGAAAATCAAAGCGGGTACCACCGACGAATTTAAGGGGGTCGTTAAGCAACTTTTTGAACTAGTTTGGCCAAGCTTTCTGAACTGGAACGAAACTGTGGTTAGCACTGCCATTTTATCTTTCATTTTCGAGAGAGAAAATATTTTTAATTAGAGATGAAAGTTTTCGTGTCCAGGGCTATTGTATGTCCCTCCCTGAACTATGAACTCTGATAACTGAGCGCGTATATGAAATACTTGCATTCAGGAAAATAGACCCATGTGTCATAATGAACATATGTTTTAAGTCCATTGAAAAAAAGAGGACAATTTAAAATTAAATATTTTGAAAGCAACCATAATTGAAGCCTTTTGCGTAGAAGGTAATGAAAAGAGTGAAGAGATGTCACTCACTATCGGATTTAAAGCTGTTTTTTACCTCGTCTACGTCTAAACTCAAACTAAACTTTCCTCTCACCCTATGTCACTTCTACTAAAGAGTTCTACATAATCCATCAACTAAAATTTTTTAACATAATAGTTAAAGTGAGTATAGTGAGGATTTGTGAGGTACTAGCCTCCAAACACTATGGGGAATTGTATATTCGGCGGAAAAACAGCATGATTGTTTTTTTTGGATCCACTAACCATTAAACATGATATAAATAATTGAAAATTTTTGAGAAATTTGAGGTCGAACACAATACTTTACTTTTTAAGATAATAAAATAAAAGTTCAGTTAACAATTTTAACTATCAAGAATATAGCAATTGTCGATTCGGGAGGTTCATCAAGAAGTTGAACCGGCCTAGGAAAATTGAGAGGACTTCTTAAATGCTAGGCCGGTGCGAGGAACAGAAAGCAGCCGGGTAGAAAATCTACAATACAAAGTTATAATAAAAAACTTAAATCTGAATCCAGTCTAGGTGTACAAAGACGGTTGGCCGAATACATGAGAGATATTAAGTTTCTTTAGATTACGATATCTTTCGAACCAATTGCTCTAGAAAAATGAAATTTTCAAGGGTGCAGTGTGGCATAGAAGTGGAAGGGATAAGAGTTTTTCAAAAAATCACGTTGAATAGAATCCTGGCAGGGAGTTGTGTTTGTAGAGAGTGGGGGTGAGGGTGGGGGAGGGTGAAAAGGAAAAAGTTTTAATGTGTTTACCTTTATAATATAAATAAAGCTGAAACTTTATTATATATATATAAAGCTGAAACTTAGTCCATATTTAGATAGAGTAGTGGCATGTTGGAAAAATATAATTTTTTTTAGGGGTAGTACGGTACGGGGGTGGGAGTCATTTTTCCTAACTATAGAATGGCTTATGCTAGACAGTTGAAACTCGGTGTGTATATGTAAATAAACTCGCGAAGTAATTTGGATTAAAAAAAATTCGAATATCGATTGGCGTTCGGAAGGGGGGCAAAAAAATAATCAATGAGAATAGAATGCATATATTTTCACGATTTTCGTCATATCTACTAGGTCTTCCCAAAAACTGGATTCGGTTTTATTTTACGGATTCTTCATATGAATATCTAGAACATGGCTTCCCAACCGGTGGGGCGCGCCCCCCTAGGGGGGCGTAGACTGTTGGCAGGGGGGCGCGGAATGCTTTGTATTTTCGAAAAAAAAAAATTAATTTATAAGTGAAAATCGTTGTAACACAAAACTGAGGGTATTGAAATATTTGTTCGTGTTAAGAGAATTTCGTGTTAAAAGAAAAAAGAGCCGGGGGGGCGCGACGCAAAAAAGGTTGGGAATCATTGATCTAGAATGTGTTTTTAAAGATTTTTTGAAATTTGACCCCTAAGGGGGTGAAAAGTGGTTGTATACTTTTTCATGAATTTGGCAATATCTCTCAGATCTGATCAGATATCGAATAGTGTTTTCACTTCCACGGGCTTGTTTAAAATTCACCGATTTGTAAGTATTTTCCTTCTGCAACCCGTAGACCGCATCCCGAAATATGACTCAATTATGTAATGCATATGTTATTCTAACCGCTTCCTGAACTTTTTGTTATTTTTTCAGTCATATATATAGTAACCTACACCGCATCTTAGAATTGAACGCGTTCCGAACTTCTGCCGGTAAAATAATAAAGTTGCGCCCAGATTGTTGGCAGTTTTTTTTCACTTATGTCTATTATACTATCATATAACTTATCATTTAGAGAACAGATAATAATATTGTTCAACTTTATGATTAGCTAACATGTACTGAAGTTCTCCTCATTCTGAAACCGATGTTGGTTCCTTATTAGAATATTAACTTTAATTGGCGGTTGCACCCGCTAATCAGCGGATCGTTTACATCATCGGCGTAGAAGGATAAAGAAGAAAACATTCTAATATTTATTTGTTAAGAACAGATAATGATAGGAGGTTGTTTGTTTCTATTCCAAAATATAAGTTCAAGCATATTTTTCAAATCAAAATTCATTCTCATTAGAGTTAATTAGATAGCAGATACGAGTATAGACTCATGGAAGATCCTTATAATTAGTGCTGTTTTTTATGATTGTAGCTTTGTGTACATTTCGCTTCAAACTACAATACATTAGTGCTGATAATAATTACGGTTCATAACTTTTTGGTTCAAATATGGAAAAAAGAAACTAATCCAAAGTGCAGAGATAAGCCAGAAAATTTATCCGTGACCATGGAACTCGTCCACCCATCGCTTGTCCGGGGCAAAAACTTTCTGAAAACTTTCAAAGTTCAATCATCCACACATATCTAAATCATACCAGCAAACGCCTGGATTTGAAGAATGTCCTGCCATCTAGGGACAAGGACGACATGGCCCAAGTGGAAACCGCAACCATACATGGCGCACGAGAAATGGTGAATGAGGCGGACAAACTGGAAAGAGAGACTGGGCACTCTGATAAAATAAATGGTCTCTGAAATCATACCATTTCGCTTCGGTGACTTTAGAGATGGTTTAATTCACTTTTATTGCCACCTACCCTTGTTATTCCACTCTTATACATGTCTAACTTGGCCCTTGGTGATTTGGGTCAAGTATTCGGGAGACACTACACAAAAATCCTTCTGATACTTATATGGGCATCCGGAGATAGAAGGCGAAGGTAGGTGGGTGTCACCACCTCCAACCCTAGTCTTCTCCAGCCCAACGTCGCTCTGATGTCACCATGTAGATGGAAACGTTAGCCTGAAATTGTACCTTACTCGGTATATGGGGCTTTATGTCCGGCGAAATTGTTCAAATCGAGAGCTTGCCATCGTTCCGAACAAGAAACTGCCAACCGAAGAGCTCTTAAACGTTATCGTCATATTTGAAGTTTTCCGGAGAACAAAAGTCTCACTCCGATATCGGCTAAAGTGATATTAGAACTGAAATCATTTAATATGCGGCCATTTAAGTTGCCATCGTTAGTGCTATTTTGATGTTACGGTTATGTTTCGAAATTTGATTTCCTTCTCGACTATGGCCGATTCAGATCGGTTAGGAATCACAAAACTACGACTATTTGATTAAAAGTTTTCATATTTAGACCGAATTTATTCGATTGGATATAGTGCGACTAAGGGTCTGAACCAATCCACTAACTTGTCACTTTTAAGACATTTCTAGATAAAATCTGTATAGTATAGTGTTAGAAGGACGAAAAAGAATTTAGATAGGAGCAAAGCCAGTTTTCCACCTTTTTGTTTTTCAATTACAGCGGTATTCAATGTAGTTGCTAAAGAAAATGTATCTACATACACATCATAAGTTCGATAAGGAACCAAATAAAACCCATTACCAGAGTCCTTAAACAAAACGCTTAACATCAGGATTCATTACACCGGTTACGTTGTGGTACTAGAATCGAGTAAGACCCTCAACACCAACAATTCCAATGGACTATGTATTACTACCCAGAAGACAAAATTGGTATTTTTTACAAGAAAAAGTAAGGTCATATTTTCGGCAACCTAAGGAATAAGTACAACTAACTTTCAGAAAAGATTGAAGAACGCATTATTAATAGACTTATGTAGTTCAGGAAGGAACAAGTTCAGAAGAGCATTCCCAGGACTGGAATGAACGAACTAGTCAGTCAGTGCCACTGCTAGTTCGTTTCTAGTCATTCTTTGCCGTTGGAAGTACTACAGTGCTGCAACATACTTGTAGACTGACGACAAAGATTTTTTTTTGGCCCATCACATTCTAACAGAAATGCGACTACGACCCTTTTTACAAGTCGTTCCAAACATCACTGCTTTTCCCAAATATGAAGTCCCGGCAACTAGTGAACTAAAAGAACGAGGGCATACGAATGAACTATGATAAACCGCTGAGAGAGAAGAGATGTACGATATGATGGATTAAGTTGTGTCTTCCGTGTGTATCTTTCTGATGGATACGGAGACAGACAAATATAGAACATTGGTTGGTCGTCTGTCTCTCATTTTACCGTGCTTGTCTTCTTTTGGATCTTCATTTATTTTCGATTACCTTTTGAATTGAACTGCAGTTCACTCACTGAGTGCGTTACTTCACTAACTTACTTCAATGAAGTGTTCTCGTAGAGTAGTTCACATGTGAACGATTCATCTCAACTCAGCAACATCCATCGTCATGGTGTAATGAGGTATTGACTTAAGAATTTAAACTTTGGTTTTTACTTCCGTGTCCTTTTCTTTTTATATTTAACCCTCTCTGTTCTTTAGAATGTGAAGCGTTCTTTAATACCGTCCATCTGTAAACTGTTGCAAATCTCTTCAACATGTCATCGTTTTATTTTATGTATTTTTTTGCGTTTATATGTTCTTAGTAATATATACATTTAATTCCAACCTGAAAACTATCTTAAAAGAGTTCAAACCAACTCAATAAATCGAATCATAATTTTTCTTGTTCAAGAAAAAAAAAGGGATCGACTTCAGTGCCCATAAATATTTCATGCATCCGGGGACTTTGCCTAGAAAAGGATAGAGGGAAATTTTAATTTTTCTACTCGAGAGTGCTCACAACGTTTGACCACTTTCCTTAAATAAGTTAACTTGCAATGCATTTATACATAAACAAAACTGCAAGAAATCCACCCGGGATCCTGAAATATGCATTCCATACATATATGTGTACATTGAATAATATGGCAAATATAAAATTCAGTAAAATTTTTGAATATCCTTGCAGTCTTACTCGAACAGGGTCGAGGACTATCAATTGAGTGAATATTCGAGATTGAAGAAATGGTTCTTGTATTGATACTCTTTTGATTATGTACTTTTTCAGCTATCTCTATAATATTGCTTCAGTGCAATAGTTGTGTCGTATCGATGCTTCTGAAATCTGAAAGAATATTTTTTTTTTTTTTTTGTTATAAAATATATTTCAATGGTCCATTACTTCCAGGCAGGGAATAAGCTTGTGTCGTCCGGAGGGCTTTGAGAGTATTCAAGACATAAAATAATGCTAAGTCTGTCGATGCATGAAAGATGTTTTGATTTGATTCAACAAGGACATTCGCTTTTCTCCATATAAACGTTATTCATGGAATATTTAAAAGGCAGCTGCTCTTTGTAAGAAATGAAATAGGTATGATGTATGACATTTATTTTACATTGTGAAGACTGTATAAATTGTTCAATTTCCTGGCCTCACGCAAACTAAATCGTGTTTGACTATATTTAATAATAATATAATAATCAATGGCGCAAGAGCACAGATCGGGCCTAGGCCTTGAAGTAATGCTAGAGTTACTTCATTCCGAAACCAACGAAATACTAGGAGGTGAAGTGGTCAGCCACACGCTCGTCCGTGATTATTAACCCAATTTTAACTCAGCTGAGTGAACTGGTAATCCGACACCCAAATCCATTCTCGAAAATTACTTGTCGCCAAGCAGATTCGGACCTGGTACCTGGTGCTCCGAAGGCAAGTGCTCTACCCACTAAGCTACCCAGACTATATATGTATGTTGTTAAACCCTGAAGGTATAGTTATACATTTGTCAAAAAAAAGTATGACTAAAAGTCAAAAATAGGGAAGGTATCAAGTTAAGATAAATTATTATAATTATTATAGCTTCTAAGCCTGTGCTATGCCGTTCTGCTTTTCGTACATGAATAATGACATAAAAACCAAATTCAAAATTTCTTGATATTCAATCCCTGAGAGTAAGTAAAGGGATTGTACATGTTTCACGAATTTTGTCATATGTTTAGATATTGAATAGATTTTCCTTCATCGTGCTTTTTAAGTGTGTGAAATTTTACTGATGAATGTTGAAGCTCTATTACACGTTTATATAATCAAATTTCCAAATAACCACCTTGTCTCGAAGGAACGAAGCGCTTTATTTTATGCTTTTAATGCATCTCCGGATGATAATCTATAGTCGAAATTTGTGTTTACTGAAGCCCTCGACTTCCGAATTTTATGCCCAAAAAAAAAAATTAACTGTTGGTAAGAGCTGCTTGGTTGAATACCGAAAACACGGTTTGCAAACTTTGTCTATCACGCCCCGAAGGAGAGTAATGATACAACTCGTTTATATTGAATCAGTTAAGAGTGATGCAATGCAATTGTCCGGAATACCCATACATCTAGTGGTATTACTGAGGATTCAATCATTATGTGAATTTATGAATCAAAATTAATTACTTGGAATTATTAAGCTGCTTAAATTTCCCATGGTACTTTATGCCTATTATTTCGTTCTGTTATTATTTGTTGGTTCAAGCCTGTAGAAGGATTACAGCTTTTCGAAACTCGACCTGTATGGCCTTTTGCTCCTTTTGTACCTCTTAACCATTCCCTGGGCCACATCTATTCATTTAAGAAAGGAGATGATTTTACTCAGTGGAGTCTTCGATAGTTCTTTTTAGGTAAGAGCAAATCCAATGTTCTAAAGATAAAGCTACTATAGAATCTTGAAGAATTATTAGTTGTTTTTTCGTCATCAGAGAGTAAATTGAGTAAACAAACTGATCTTTGCAGTTAAGGATTTTCTACTGCCACCTATTGCCAATAGTTCAGGTATCAATCACTCCTAGTCGGAATATGTTAACATGACGACGATGAACGATAGATATGAATATATTTATATATATAGTAAGTTTCAAGTTTTCAGGATAGGAAGTTCCTGACTGAGACTCACCCATTACCTATTTTCTATGCATTACTTCGTTGGGGTAGTCTTGGTACATTTTTTACCTACTAGGTGTATACCTTAAATCTGCTGTCTTGTCTTACGTTTTCGTAAGAGTCACAGTGCCGTTCAGCGAGTGCGCGGCTGATTGACGAAAACAGTTGGTGGTCAGAAGGGGCTATTTCTGATAAATTAACGGGATGTGGTAGCAGCTCCCAGTCGAATGTGTCCAAGTGGTTGCTGACCATTTTTGACGTGTGCGGTGGTGCGTTGTCTTGAGGGAAAATCAGCTTGTCATGTCTATGTTGATAATCCGGCCTATTTTTACACAGATCACGGTGCAATGTTATCGGTTGTTGGTGGTAGCGGTGAGCATTGACAGTCTCACTGGGTTTCAATATCTCATAACAGCCGATACAATTCCCATGGCACGTAGACACATGCAAATAGCTGGTTGAGTAGCACCTAATTGCTCGGAAAGCATTTGTTGTGGTTGGGTATGTTCTTGTGTCCAAAGACCCTGCAATTGATGGTTCTCAACATTCCTGTGCTGATTTCACGCCAAACCAACGATGAAACAAAGCTCTGCACATTGTTTCCGATAAAGAACTGTCACCATAGGCCTCCAATAGCATTCCTTCCTTCCAATTGATGCAAAATAGCAAAGCTTCCCGCATATGTTCTTTTTCTGCTAAAAAACTAGAAATGATTACCAAAGGACAAATGCATATTGTTGTATGAAATGGCTAACGGTGTGCACTGATTAATGTTGACAAATGTCCAACTTTAAGAAAATATATGTCGTGTTCATGGTTACTTAACACGCTCACTCACGCCATCTACCCAACCAACAAACTTACTTCCATATCGAAGCTATTCTCGTACATCGATAAAGCTTCGATAAGGTCTTACCGAACTTATGTGGCGCACATTTTCTAATATTTCAATAAAACATTGTGTAAGACCTTATCGAAGCTGTTCTTGCTTCCGTACGGAAGTTTACACACAACAAAAAACAAAACGAAAAATAATATACACAATTTTTTTACTTATTTTTTGCAGCTGCGAATTTATTTTCCTGCAACTTATTATTTTTTGTTTGAAAAATGCGAATTGATCAGGACGTTCAGTAGAAAGTGCTTGTCGGGTTTAAAACCCCCAGCACCGACTACGTACCTTTACTGCACGGATCTCACACGGACACGGGGGCTTTCTCTGTATGCTGTGTAGATGAGAGCTTTCTAAAATCTCGCCATACATTTTCACGAAAATACTTCAAAAAACTGGGAAAAAAGCTCATTGATTTTTATGTAAATTCAGTTCTTCCGACTACTAAGCTTTAAGCTTAGCTCAAAATCACAGTAGTCGAGACTTATGCAGAACATACGTCAACGTCAATTTTCAAAAGTCAATTGAAAAGCTATTCATAAAATATTTAAAAATGTCCGCAATTTTTAGAGTAGCAATATTATTGTTAAGTGTTATTCGAAATCTCGAAGGATATCAATTTATTTTAATTCTAAAAGAATTAAGCGATCTTTGCTTAAATAGTACGTGCGAGGATGGTGGTCTACTTTTGATTTGGTGGTCTACATTGTTTGTTTCTCTATGCAGCATTTGATGTAATTTGAAAAACTATTTCCTCGATAGCTAAATCCAGGAACAAAAAATTGTCTCAAGTACACGCGCATGAGAATGAATAATCGAAGAAAATCGATGCTGATCAATAGTCACAACGGAATTCGAAACAAGTTTGCTGTTCGTTACAAGATTACATATATGTTACTCTTGGTATTTGTGGAATAGTGTTTTGAAAATAATTCCTGTTTTTGGTTTTTCCTCAAATTCAGCACTGGGATAGGGTTTTAAAGCATATAGCACGAGGGTATCTAAGACATTGTTCGATTGCCAAGGACAAATGTAATTTTATATGTAAATTAATTTAAACTTGGTTTTATTTAATTTATTTCAAAGCGGTTTCTTTTCGATGCAGACAATGAAACAATTACAGTCGCAATGACTTATTCCTTCAGTCCAAAGTTTCCATTGAATCGGTTTGTTATATCGATTATGAGATCATGGTTCTTAGAAATGAACGAAATCAGCACATTTGGGCAATTCCAAAAGTTAAAGTAATTTTGTTTAATTTTGAAATTTTCTAAATTTCATATATGCAAGTTTTCATTAAAATTTGTATATTTAGACCGGCAAATATGACTGTATTAACAGATCCCGCTGCGCAGTTCGTAGGATGTGCTTCTCCCAAGTAAATATGTATATTTGAACTTTTTAATCGCAGTAGTTAAGAGAGCAACAAAGGGAAATGATATCAAATAAAAAAAAAAATCTTTTAAAATATGTAAAAAAAGGTGTCGAGTCCAACAAAATGTGATGATATTCACAGAGTCGGCTTTCTTTCTATTAAATATTTCCGCTTACGTTTGTATACAAATTTGTGATATTCATTTTCTCAAGAAACCCGACAATCGCTCGGAGAAATATCACCCTCCAAATTTTCCACATTAAAAGCAACCAAAAAGTAAACTTTGCACATCATCATTTTGCCATACGATTGCGATTGTCGAGTTTCTTGAGAAAAAGAATATCACAAATTTGTATACAAACGTAAGTGGGAATATTTAATTGAAAGAAAGCCGACTCTGCGAATATAATAACTTTTTGTTGGATCCGACACCATTTCTTACATTTTTTAAAATGTTTTTTATTTACACCTTGCATACTCTCGGAACCACGGTCCCGTCGCACATTAGTACGTTACGCTATCCACTACTCCAATCTGAAACATTTTCGCAATAGGGCTGAAGCCGAATCTCATGTTGTTTCCAATTAGACATGTTCGCTCGCAAGTCTTACGGAAGCACTATCGAAGTTAAAAGTGCACAAACCTCCATAAGACTGTTAGTATTTACTTCTATATGGCCACACCACAACGGCTTACAACTTGCGCTCTACAGTCTTATCGAAACCTTATCGAAGTTATAGACTCCGTAAAATCAAAATGAAAAGTTTGTTTGCTAGTTGGGTATGAGCAAACAGCGGACTTACACCTGGTATATATTGTAAGTTTCAAGTTTTCGGGACAAGCAGCTCCTGACTGAAACACACCCCCAGCACCCCCTGTTGTTAATGCAATCTTTCGTTTGGGTACTCATGGTACATATTTTACCTAGAATACAAGATTTTTTTATTTTAGATTTCATAATAACAATTGTGGCATTGTACACATTGAATCGTTATCATGCAGGGAGAATTAAACTTGTAGATAATTATCACACAAGTAATTTTAATTCTAGTCGCGAAATAATTGTTATTTATGCAATTTCCTTCAGAATGAAATACGTTGGGACTTACATAATTTCTTTTCTATGAACTTTCATAACTTCATTTCAAGTTCTTTTAAATAAACTACGATACCATATTGCGACAGGCGAATAAGAATAATGAAAAAAAAAAAAAAATACTTCTTTATTTTTATAAGGAACAAGTTAAAGGGGTTGCGTTAAGAAAACTGAAACTTTCTTTTTTCTTTTAAAAACTTCTCCAAGTAAAACGATAAAAAAACGATTCAAGAGACTAAGACAAACTGCGAACATTTTTGGTACAATTGTAACTTAAATCCGAACAAAACGAACGTAACACTTTACTACAAGGAAAACGTGTTCGTGACTGTTGTACTTAAAATTTTGTATTCAAATGAGCTTTTGTCGTGCGGAAAACTTTCCGAAACCGAAAAGTTTTATTTCATACGAAATTCATATTATAAATTTTCAAGTTTTGAGACATCTTTGTTTCGGTTTCGTTTAAATAATTCGGAAAAGAGTTTTAACGTGGTTAAATTTGATCGTACTGTGGTAGTCAAAGTTTAAGTTTCGCTGCAATAATGAGAAACGTTGTTGTCTAAAATCCTTAAAGTTAAACCATCTACCACTTGAATGTCATATCCGTGGCTTTAAGTACTTTATTATTTAGTTAAACATAAATCTGCTGAAATATTTGAAATATTATTTCGGGCTTCAGCTGCTACAGCTGCAGAAAAGAAGATGTTATAAACATTGGGTATTTAAAAAAATGGCGTTTTGCCTTATGGGACATGGTAGGTACCATTAAGACGAGCTACGCTACGGATTTCCTACTCAACGCGTAGCGGTTCGCTTTTGATAATGATTCCAAGAGTATTATTATTATTATATTTACAATAACAAGCATATAAATATACATTATTATTACTTAAACACTAGTGACAATGACCATCGAAATGCGAGCGTTTGTTGAGGATTCATAAAAAAAAGCAATTTATATTTTTAGTATTTATTTAGGCTTAAGGCTCGTGTCCACTAGCAAGCAAGACTTGTTAGAGTTGCTCTATGACATTTATTGCTGCATGTGGACACGGTTCCGAGAGCGCATTTGCCCACGTTTTTGCTCTAGCCAGCAAACGCTTGCCTTTTCAAGCAAGTTGTGAATGTACACGCTAACTTGCGAGAGTTGAGATCTCGCAAGAAAGTTCCGATCGGTTCCGAAATTTTTCAGCAAGTCAGTACAATTGCATTGGGTGTGAGGTTAAGTTCAGTCTTAGGAGTCGTAGTTCCATAGTTTACGTGCGAAGTATGAACGGAGAATCCAAGTGGAGTTCCGAGTACACGTTTTTGCTCATTTCCAATGTGGAACTTTATCCAGAGTTGTGGTATTTTTCTTTTTCGTTTTGACAGTTCAACGAAATTTTGATGATGAAGTGTACACGGAAGCGAAAGTTTTACTTGCAAGATTTTTGTAGAGCTACTTGCTAGAGTAAAATTGCTGCAATTTGACAGATAGTGTACACATCGCACCAAATTACTCTAGCAAGAAATGTCGCAAGTTACTTGCCAGTGGACACGAGCCTTTACTTATTCACATTTCAAGAGTACATAAAAAAATTAAAAAAATTAAATATTAAAATTTCAGCAAGTTATGCGTCGTTGAAGTAGAGGGGGGAAAAAAAGTCGTGTCCCGGTCGTCATGATATCTACCCTCCTGGTTACCTGAAAAACAAAATTATGAATAATTTTTGATCAGTATAAATGCCAGTATCGTATGAACCAGAAAAATTGAAAAAAAAATTTTTTGTTTGCGAAATGGTGGTTTATTAAAAAATTGAGTTCGATTTTCCCACTAATTTTTTAGCTTTCCCGAATTTTTTAAGAATATTGAAAATGAAATTTCTAGTTTTAATTGGTTCATACGATAGAGGAATATATAAAGAATATTCATGCCAAATTTCAAGTAAATGGGTCGATTAGAACTTGAGATTTTATGTCAACCGCATCGAAAAAAATCTGCCAACAATCTGGGCGTAACTTTATTATTTTTCCGGCAGAAGTAAGGAACGCGTTCAATTCTGAAATGCGGTGAAGGCTATTATGTGACTGAAAACTTATCAAAAAGAACAAGATCATGGAAGTGAAAATCTGATTGGATCTGAGAGATATGGAATAGTTTATGAAAAAGTACACAATCACTTTACACCCCCTTAGGGGTCAATTTTCAGAAAATCTTGAAAACACTGTCTTGGTATTCATATGGAGAATACATAGAATAAAATTAAATTCATTATTTGGGACGAGGTAGTAGATATGTCGAAAATCGTGGGAAAATATGCATTCTATTTTCACAGATAATTTTTTTTGCCCCCCTTCTGAACGCCAATAGATATTCATTTTTTTTATTCAAAATTATTTTTTTAGTTGATTTAGATATACACACCGAGTTTCAACATTGTAGCTTAAGCCGTTCTATATATAGAAAAAACACCTACCACTTGTACCACACTACCCTTAGGGGTCGAATTTCAAAAAACCTTGAAAACACTTTCAAGGTATTCATACGAAGAATCCGTAGAATAAAAATGAATTCAATATTTGGAAAGACCTAGTAGATATGACGAAAATCGTGAAAATATATGCATTTTATATTTATTATATTTACAAATATTTTTTTTTGCCCCCCCCCCCCTTCTGAACGCCAATGAATATTAAAATTTTTTTTTATCACTATTACTATTCTAGTTGATTTACATATACACACCGAGTTTCAACATTGTAGCTTAAGCCGTTCCATATATAGGAAAAACACCCCCACTTGTACCACATTACCCTTAGGGGTCGAATTTCAAAAAACCTTGAAAAGGCTTTCTAGGTATTCATACGAAGAGTCTGTAGAATAAAAATGAATTCAATATTTGGAAAGACCTAGTAGATATGACGAAAATCGTGAAAATATTTGCATTTTATATATATTATATGTACAAATATTTTTTTTTGCCCCCCCCCCCCCTTCTAAACGCCAATGAATATTCAAATTTTTTTTTTATCACAATAACCTTTCTAGTTGATTTACATATACACACCGAGTTTCAACATTGTAGCTTAAGCCGTTCCATATATAGGAAAAACACCCCCACTTGTACCACACTACCCTTAGGGGTCGAATTTCAAAAAACCTTGAAAACACTTTCTAGGTATTCATACGAAGAATCCGTAGAATAAAAATGAATTCAATATTTGGAAAGACCTAGTAGATATGACGAAAATCGTGAAAATATATGAATTTTATATCTATTATATTTACAAATAATTTTTTTTGCCCCCCTTTCTAAACGCCAATGAATATTCAAGTTTTTTTTATCACAATTACTTTTCTAGTTGATTTACATATACACACCGAGTTTCAACTTTCTAGCATAAACCGTTTAATAGTTAGGAAAAACACCCCCTACCTCCGTAGCATACTACCCCTAAAAAAAATTTTACTTTTCCAACATTCCGCTACTATAGCTCTATCTAAATACCAAGTTTAAGGCTTATATCATTACAGGTTCTCAAGATATAAGCATCGGAACTTTTTCCTTTTCACCCTCCCCCACCCTCCCCCTCTTCACCCTCAACCCCAAAACTTTTTTTTCTACTAGGGTTTAATTAGCGCTACTTCTGGTAAGAATTCTAAGCATCTATCTTAAACTGTTCTTGAGATATGAAATGTGTTTCATTTGAAAAATTCTCATCCCCTCCACTTCTATGCTCCACCTCCCACTTAAAAAATTTTACTTTGATCAATCTTTTTTTGTCAACCTTTATACTCAAACCAAATTTTATTTTTCTAGAGCAATTGGTTCATGAGATATCGTAATCTTAAGTTTTCACCCCCCACCCCCTTACACAACTTCCCCCACCCAAAATTTTTCTTGATTCTGTTCTCCTAGTATAACTACAAATATGTTTAAAGTTTGAATGGTGTGCCATTAACGGTTTAGGAGATATGGATTTTAGAATGTGTCTATCTCACCTTTTTTGGGTTTCGGACTCATTACATTTCCCCCCACTCCCACACCCCTTGATCAATATTGACAATTTTTCTGCAAATGGGTCCACTATCAGAGCTCTATAGAAATTCCAAGTTTCAGCTTCCTAACATAAGGGGTTACTGAGATCTGGAAACCAAAATTTTCGGTCTAAAACACTTCCCCCTCCTTCCCCCTCACACCCCACCCCTAAAAATTTGGTCACTTCGCTTACCCCGTCTATTCGTTAAAAAAATTTCAATTTAATATCTCAAAGTGTTTGGCAGCTACGAGCCTCCAAACGATCTTGCGTACGGCGGACGCCTTACGGCGTACGGCGGACAGACGGACTGAAAATTTTTATTGCTTTTTTCGCGTCTACTAGTTATGAAACGTGAAAATAAAAATTTTGAGGGTAGCAAATTTTTATACTCTAGATGAACATATAGAGTATTATAAGTTTAATCCAGCCCGAAAAGTTTGTAACGCATAGAACCGAGCCTCGGACGAAAAAAAGTTATATAGTATTTTGTGTTTATATTTGGCCAAAACCCCCAAATCCGTTTGCTGTCCGTCCGTCCGTCCGTCCGTCCGTCCGTCCGTCCGTCCGTCCGTCCGTCCGTCCGTTAGCACGATAACTCAAGAACGCGTTGACCTAGGAAGTTGAAATTTTGTCACAGCTTGTAAAATGGAAAAAGTAAGGCTAAGTTCGTTAATGGGCGATATCCTTCCACTTCTTCGGGTACCTCCCATACAAGAGTCCTTGAAACACGTTTTCCCTGTTATTGCTCGAATGCTTCAAGTTAGGAACTTGAAATTTTGCATACGTAAGGTTTAAAATGTTTGAATCGAATTTTCCGAATATGATGCAAATCGAATGAGTCCTTCGCGTATCAGCCTAGAAAAGTCCTTCAAAAATGTATGCTTTTTACTGAATTCACTATAACTCCAGAACGAGTTAAAGCAGGAATTTAAAATTTTACAGGGATTAGTTTTGTACCAAAACCAAGACGGAGTTCATTAATTAGCGCCATTCGTTGACCCCTTCGGGTAGCTGTCATACAAAAGTCCTTAATAAACATATTCACCAATATTGCACGATAAGTTTAGAACGCTTTAATTTACGACTTTGAAATTTTATACACATTAATTTTATAATAGTCGCAGCTGAAACTATTAATATGAAAAATATCCCATGAGTCACTCATGTAGTTGCCATACAAAAATTCTGTAAAATGTCCTAACTTACTTTATGGAAAGTTTCTACCTGTAGGTAAAAGATCGTGTAATAATTGCTTGTGCACTCCTTATTCTTTTGATATATTTCCAACTTGAATATAAATCGGAGTTCAGTATTTCATCTAGAGTATCATACGATTGGCTTGCAGCCGATCGTGACTGCGTTATGTTTTTTTTTTAAAAATCAATCACAATACTTAATTATTAAAATAATAAAGTAAAAGTAGTTTCGAGAAAAACGCGTTTAAAGTTTTACGTTAAGTTTCACGCAGTGTAACTGATAGATGCGTACATATAACTTACATTTTCTTATTCAGCCATCCCAGCTCCATACATCAGGCCTTCTTCTACTTCACATTGCTGATTTTCAGCGTTTCTTTCCGCAAGACGAGCAGTTCTTCCTTCGTTTGAAGCATGTGAAGAACTGAAAACTCAAACTAAACGCACATAGAATAGGTAGAATGGGTGCTACGTCACTAAAATGACTATAACTTAACAAATAATTCGAATTTTGAAAAATCCTTTTAGGGAGATATTTTTGAATATCTAAACTATTGAAATATGGAAAAAAAAAAATTTCGGTTTTTTCAAATTTCTAGACTAGAATACTGTGTATTTTGCTAAAAAACTTGAATTTTTTTTACGTTTGCTAATGCTGTTATGACACTGGTTATTTTTCGCGCTTTAAAGCGACTAGAATAACGAAAGAGCAGGATAAAAAATTTGCCATACAATTTGGTGTGAGAGACAGTCCGAACAGTTAAAAAGTGAGTAACTGCTATAAAAAGCACCTGCGAGTAGTTTTCGAGTAGTGTTTCTCAACATTCTAGCAGTTAAGCCAAGAAACAACCACTGGATGCTTGATGTTCCAGCGGCTACGCGGTTATTTTGACAGTTCGGTACACTCAGAGAAAAACCTTGGTAGCATCGACAAAAATGCAAGTCAATTCGACAAAAATTTTGTCAATATATAGTACGTCCAACAAAATACTTTGTCGTATTGACAAACTTCATATATTAACACACTGTCGGGACAACAAAAATTTTTGTTGAATTGAGAAAAAATTGTTCCGTAAAAATTTTTTTTGTGGTTATGACAATTTTTTTATCAATTCAACAAAAATTTGTTGTTGTCTCGACAGTGTGTTTTTGTCGAGGAATATATGAAATTTGTCAATACGACAAAGCATTTTGTTGGACGTATATTGACAAAATTTTTGTCGAATTGACCTGCATTTTTGTCAATGCTACCAAGGTTTTTCTCTGAGTGTTTTTTGTCGAATTGAACTGCATTTTCGTCGATGCTAAGGTTTTGTGTAGGTACATTATTATATTATTATTAATCTAATATAATATAATATAATTTAGAGAACTTTCACGAAAGGCCACTATCACTTTTGAACAGTCAATCACGAATGATGCAATCGAACTATAACTATGCGCACTGATAAATAGTTTTGTGAATATAACAAAACGTAACAGTTTACTTTTGGTCAATCTGACAAAATTTTGGTCAGAAGTCGTTTCTTCCAATGCAACAAAAAACTTGTTGATTTGATAGAAATATTTATCAATATGAAAGAAAATTTTGTCATTTCAATAAAACATGTTTTGATAAAAGAACGAACTGGAATTTCGCCGAATTTTGGTCAATTCGACAAAAATTTATCAAACTGAACAATTTTATTTTGTTATGCTGACAAATTATTTATCATTACGACAAAAGTTCACTGTATCTCTTTCTTTTAATATTATTCGCCTTGTCGCACGATTGGTTATTATTGCATCACAAAAAATAACCAGTGTCATAACAGCAGTAGTCAAGACACGAACTGAAAAGAAATTGAGAGACAGCTTTGCTATGTCTGACGTCGTAAACTGTTATTACTACACGTTGATGAAGATGAAGCAAAGCATTCGAATACGAACTAAGTGCGAATTTCAGAAGGTTGTAATGTTTAATTTTAATAAGTGAAGCCAATAACATCATAATATGAACCTTATTTATCAACTTTCGCGTTGTGACAAAAATCACAATATTGACTTTCTGACTTGTTTTGTATTCCCTGAACTTATTTTCAGGACACGCTGGCAGTATAAGCATATACCACCTACGGCAATTCAAGCGCACTGAACCAAATGACACTAGAATCCTATTAATTTGTTTTCATTATATTTTGAGGTACTTGGCTAATTATTCCAACTTATTAAAATAAACGGCGGTAATTCGCAATTTTACGATTTTCCGAATTTTGTCCAAAATTTTCATAGAAGTTAATTAGTGTGAAAAATTTGATCATAAATCGATGAATAAAATTATTTGCAATCGGCAATTTATCAAAAGCTGATTAAAACAAAATGCAAATATGTGTTCTAGTTACGAGCTATGTCGGCTTCGTACAACATGTGAACAACTTTTCTGATATGACAGAATAAAAACTCACTATCCCAACAGGAATGGTAAATTTGTTGACAGACCTAATTATAAAACGGGAAAATAAGTCTGGATGTAAAATCGGATAAGTTTGTATATTTGTTCGTTTTATTGATATCCGGATCCAGAAGCTCTTTAGTGATGTAGTTATAATTTCTGATATTCGATGGTTTGAAATCAGGACGTACGTAGTTGAAATGCTGCTGTCGATATAACGATGGCCTAATTAAATGATTGTATGGTACTGGTGGACATATAAAATCATGATCCATATTTGTATGTACAGCTAGTTAAATTTTAATATGAACCAATGGTAGGCAAATTTGGATGATATCAATAATAGCAGTCACGAAAACATGACTGGGATAATTAAAAGCACTCATCAAATAATTCATCACCGAATTTGTATTTTCGATATTACAGTGACAAATTCGATATTCTGTAAGTAGGTATGCAAATAATTTAAATAATTCAATTAGTTCGTTCAATAGGTGGGGTTTGCTTACAAAACGGATAGCTATTTACGTATATAGCCAATTTCTTAATTTTGGGGTTTCTAATAAAAACACTATGTTTGAAGTCAAAATAAATCCACTTGATACGCAATCTTAAAAAAATCTGCCAATGATGCAAATGGGAGTAACTTTATTATTTCTCAGAGCGGTAAAACTTAAAGTATAGCGTAAGTTGTTTCGAAATTATTAGGTATCTTGGAAAGTTAGTTTAGCTCTTAAAATAAAAATATTTAAAATAGAGATTTTGAGCCGATTAAACATTGAAAAACCCCGTATATTCGAATTTCGATATACCATATATAAACACTAAAAGCCCATAAAAGTAAAACCGAATTAAGAGATTTGACAAATTGTTAAAAGCATACAAAACCATTACTTCCACTTGGGTTTGAGTTTCGAAAAAAATATGAAACAGGTTTTTAGACTATTTCATAACCAGAAACTCATAATCGAGGGATTTTGAAAAGTTTGTGAAAAAGTAAGCAAACCTTTCACACCTCCTTGATTTTTGAAATTGGAAAAATCGTGAAATTGGTTTTATATCTCATCAGAAGTAAAATAAAGTAAAATATTTTGCAACAATTGTGAAAACATATGCAAACCCTTTGGAGTTGAATATCCAAAAATTGGGAATGAGTTTGTAGGCGATTATATAAAAAGTCGGTGGAAGTGAAAAGCGATTTAATATATCTGCATAATATCTCATCAAAGCTAAGAAATTTGTCCAAGGTTTGAAAATCATAAAACACCCTTACACCCCATTAGGATTGAATATCTAATAATACTGAAATTGACTTCGTGGCGCTTCGGAAATAGGATAGGAAACCGTAGGAAGAAAAATTGCATTCGATATATCTTCAGATATGCAACCTCTTTACACCCACTTGGTGGTTGAATATCCAAATATCTTGAAAGTGGCTGAAAAAGGAACAAAAATTAAGAACAAGTGCTAGACGATATAACGCAATCACTTAAAAGTGAAAACATATTCGATATCTCTCAGACCTGAGGGATATGACAGAAATCGTGAAAAAGTATATAACCTCTTTTCCATCTCCTTAAGGGTCGAATTTAAAAAAAAAAACCCGAAAACACTTTTTAAGCAAAATGAATTCCATGTTTTTTGGAAGACTTAATAGATATTTTTTTAAGGATACTGAACTGGACTTAGGTGGTTATCGTTTAATACACTGTAGTGTACAGTCCAATCAGTACACTCAGAGAAAAATGTAATGATAATTACGAAAAACTACAGTAATTTCAACGAAAAATAGAGTTAAAAACGAGCCTACGAATGAGTTTCTTGTTGGAACGATAAAAATGTTTTAGAATGTACAAACAAATTTGTTGTTAATTTTACGAAATTTTCTTATAATTATAACGAAAAATTTTAGTCAATTCAACGAAAATTGTCTGTTGTTATGAATCTACGAAAATGTTTCTTGTTGATACGAAAAAAAATAGCTAAAACTTCGAAAAAATATTTCGTGGTTTTAACGAAAATATTTATTGATAACGACGAAAATTTTAGTTGCCGTTAATTAGGAATCTACGAAAACTTTGTGGCCGCTTCGAAATAATAGTAAAATCATCGAAACTATATTTCGTATTTTCGACAAGTTGATGTAATATTACTAACGAACAACTACAGCTTTTTCAACGAAACTCAGCGTAAAGAGTTTCTTATTATTATTACGTAAGAATTAAAAGACATGTTTGCAAAAATATTGTTTATTATTTTTTAATCCATGGTACATATTATAAAAATTATTATCTTATATTAAACGTTACAATAAATCATAGAAATAAAGAATATTCAGAAAGAAACTTTAGGTCTTAAAAATATTTCTCCTATGGGAGAAGTACAGAGTTTTACTGGTGGAAAATTAATTTTTTCGATTTTATGCATTTCAAACTTATTTAAGGAAGCTCCAATTCGATAACTTGCATAGTGTGTTTTGTATTCTAAGATCTCAATTTGTTGACAATATAGAAAAATTTCTTTATTATCTTCTATAATAATTTCAGTAATTCTAAAGGTATAATCATTATTTTTGATGTAAATATAATCGTCTACTTCATATTTCGTTCCACAATAATCAATACAATTGCTTGCGGTTATTGAAGGCATCTAATGTAAAATATTTTTTATCTATGCAATACAAAATTATGTGGCATATATCGTAGTGGCAAATGCCTTCATATATATCGTGCATAATGTCTACAGCATAATTTTCAGTGACATGAAAGGAATGAATGTCATTAAATATAGAATTTTCATAAACTAACTTCCTATCTAAATTATTAACTTCTATCAAATAATTATTTCTATTTCTCAATGACGCTTTGTTTTCAGCAAACATTGAACGAGTTTCTTCTTTCTCTGAAGTGCAAAATCTGCAAAAGTATTTTGCAGAAAATGATCTTGGAAACCCTAATACATTGTTCAATCCGAGGTTATCACCTAAAATGAGAGCGAGAACAAAGTATACTTTAACAATGCCATCAGGTGTTTGTATCTCAATCCCATCCTTTTCTAATTGATTTATTTCTTCTACAAGGCTGTAAAAGCATCTGCTATTGCCAATGTTTTTAACATCCTTAGTTTTAAAAAAACCGGCAACAAAAATACTACTGTTTTTAGATAAGAGATAAGCAGGGGCATTCGGAAAGGAATAATATACACCTAGCAAGGAACTGGAGTGAGAACCAAGAGGGTTATTTATTTCGAAATCGTCAAAATAAATATAATATGGAATTACTGTAGCTTTATGAGGGAATGATTTTAGTTTATTTTTCCAAATTTCCCCATTGACGAAATTTGTTATACGTGATTTCGTTGAAGCGTTTTGTATTTCATTTAAGAACGTGCCTAAAATATTAGGAATTTCAAAAAATTTTCTGATTTGAAATTTCAAAGGTAACAATGTAGCTTTTGTAACATTTTCATCAATAGTATTACAACCACTTTTCACAATGTTAGTAACAGTATTGTCAATATTAATAATTTTAGGTTTTTCGTATAAATCATTATCACGCAGATATTTTAAGAATTTGTATTCTGTACCTATCTCATCAAATGGATTTTTGCAGAATTCAATTAAGTTAATTAAGTTACTGTTAGATTCTGTCTCTCTTAAATTTTGGCTGAAAAGGAATTGAATTGCATCACCAATAGGTTTTATTATATTTTCAACGTCGTTTTGAATATTCAAAACATCTTTTCGGGAAAAATGAAATTCACCAAAATATTTACAGGTAAATAATAATACTGATTTTTTTAATACATTAACGTTCAAATGTTCTTGGTTGCTATTAATTATACGATCTCTTTTTAAAATATCTAAGTTTGAAGTTATGTTGGAGTTGGAACCAGACATAGTCAGATCAAAGTCATTGTTTTTAAAAATATTTACATTTTGGTCATTCAATTTATGTTCACTGAATGTTTGTTCTCTTTTTCCGTTATTATTTGAATAATTCACATTCTTCCGAATTTCTGTTTTCATATGTTTGGAAAATGAGCGAAATGATGTGAATGTGCTATGACATTCGGGTAAGCAGCATTTATATATGCTGCTAGAAGTTAAAAGATGAAAATATTTGAGATGAGAAAATAATTTTTCAAGACTGGGTGCCATGTCTTGGCAAACGAAACACTTAATGGTGAATTCCATTTTCAAAGATTGTTCGGAGCTTGATGAGTTTAAAAACGAAACATAGTTAATTAAATCATTACATTATTCAAAGTTACTTCAATTCATTTAGAAGAGAGCAAAGTTGTGGACTCATTTTATCGGCTTTAGTTCTAATGCCATAAAAATATATTTGTATAAAAGTCCAAACTAACTCAGACTGTAGTGGATATTTGAGGTTCAAAACTTGAAAGACTTTAAAGCAGACGTCTAAAGCCTTGGTAAAATTTGGTAATTTGTAGAATATGTCAAAATAGTATACAAAAAATTCTTGTAAATTAGAGTCATTCTCACCAACAGCAATTATTATTGGCTGAAAAGTGAGTTTATTATTAGCACACTCTTCAGTCGCTCCTATGATTTTATTTTTTAGTTCAGCTGATGTTTTAATGCCAAGTAAGAAACTTTCTCTCGAGGCGTTGATTGATGGTCTGGACATACGCAATTTTTTCGATGATTGCGATGATGACGCTGTATTATATATTTTTGATGTGGGCACTAACAGTGCATGTAGAGCTAAAAATGTCAGCATAAATTTTTTTCCTGAAATATACATTGTTATAAGAATCGATTAATAAATAGATATATATTTGAAGGTTTTAAATAACGACCTGTATCGGTTGGTCCAAGGGATTTGATATTTTCTAAAATTTCTCGACTATTTTCATCTTTTATGTTTTTGTCCATTACGGGAAAATTTTTTTCCATAAATTCGTCGCATTTATTGAAAAGTAAATTGCCTTTTCCTGGATACATTTGTGTAAAGTCCACATCAATCTAGAAATTCATTGTTTAATGTAATTTTTAATTTACCATATGTATGTATTAAATTTATAATTATTTAAATTTAAAATTTAAAGTGTGAATAAGAACTATTCACGGCGCAAATAGATAAACCTTATTAGTGTATTGTGGCAGAATATATCTATATGTAGGTTTGTAATAATTGCGTTAAATTGAATATTTTTTTTACACAGAATTTGTCTGGATGCTATAAAAATTTTCCAAAATTAGTATTTTGTCTAATTTGGATAACATGTTAGTGCAAACCGACCACAAAATGGATTAATATGCATAATGTTAAAAAAAATTAACTAAATAAGAATTACCAGTAAATGTCCGTAGGATTGCTTGAGAAGTGGCCATTCGTTAATTATGTGTAAAATATCGACTTCTTTCTTAAAACTGTGAACTCTATAAGCTGCAGTTTCCGCCCATTTATTAAGAACAACGTCCTGTGGCGCGGTGTTGAATTTCAACCACTTCTTTTCCTCCTCTATATTGCAAGGAAATTCTGAAAAAAAATATTTATTTATTTTAAATTAAGCATTGTGCGTAATCAAAACTTTTGTAAAATATACCTAAGTTTATATTAGTGCCTACGTTTTCTTTAACTTCAGTTACTTGCCGTTTTATTAGACCTTCAGAACGCAATTTTGCTAAGACGTTGTGATATTTGTTATACAAAATTCCACCAGGTCTTTTTTTGTGGTTTTTGATGTAATAATATTCCTATGTATTGAATTAAAAATAGTTACGACCTTCACATTAAGTGGTGTTCTTACAATTTCCAGTCAAGCTCTAACTGGAACTCTAACTAAGGGTTTTATATGAGAACTGTCTGTTTGAGTACTTAGAGCTTAACAGTAGATCATTATGCCTCAAGTACACACTCGCATTCACTCGCATTGACCGATGTGAGTTAGCGCAAGGCGCGTGTGTACAGGGCCCATTCGCGTTAGCTCGCGCGAAATTCTCTCAATTTTCTCAATTTTCTCAATTTTCTCAATTTTACTCTCAATTGAGATAATTTCATGCGCGAGCTAACGCGAATGGGCTCTGTACACACTCGCCTCGCGCTAACTCGCATCGGTCAATGCGAGTGAATGCGAGTGTGTACTTGACGCATTAGAACGGTCCACTAGTCCGGTTTGAATACTTACTTGACATTCAGTTGGGAACAATATCTTAATTTGATCGGCAATCCATCCACAAAATGAAGGTTTTGCTGATATTTTTTTTACTACGAGAGTATGTGCAATTAGCTCTCCCAATTCTCGCCTGTTTTTGTTTGATAAAGTTCCGTTTTTTTTGTAAAATTCTGTGATGAGTTGTCCTTTTGAAGTATTTAGAATACTTTTTAATAACTGAAAAACTAATTCAACTAAGACTCAAATAAATTTATGCAATTTACTTATTATATTACCTCATCACATGAAGCTCCACTGTCTGAAAAATGGTTTCGATCCATCCAATTATTGACAGATGAACTCATGGAAAGTGTCGATTCAATCGAAGAAGCGTGACTTGCTGGATCAGCAGATGTCGAGTTAAGGGTTTTCTGTAAAAAATTGTTAACGTTAGTTGAATACATTACCACGTACCGACCTAATTTAACTCACGAATTGCATTTGCCATTGTTGCAAATTATGTTCCAGAATAATTCTGGCACCAAACTTTGTCATAGGACATATCTTGTCTAAATGAGTTGATGTCATGAATTTCAAACTTTCGCTCGTTATACCGTACTCTACGTAAGCGGAAAGCACATAAAAAAATTAAATTAAATTCACTGAACTATTGATATGTAGATATACCTACCTAGAAATTCCTTCGAGAACACTTCACCGCCTAGTGTTTTTAAAAGGTTTATTAAATCTGTAGATTCCTCCACTGTATTAACTGTTTTCACAGAAATATTCAAAAGTTCGGAGACATTAACGTCTAAATCTAAAAAAACTTCGTCCAGCGTTGGAGAATTTTCTTGATTTTTATTTTCATTTTCCATTATCAAACTCGCGAAAACAATTCCTTCAGATTTTATATTTTCACATCACTATTTTTATTCAACTCTGCATCCGCATCATCCAATTACTGGTAAACGAATGCGCATCGCACAACCTTTCGATATTACCGTTACCAAGAACTTTTTTTTTAGAAACTACAACTTTTTCTTATATTTTAAAAACTATATCGTAATTTGTACAAAAACATTACGTTATGGTAACGCATGTTTTTAATTGTTTCTACGAAAATATTATCTTCAGAAATGTACGATATTTTTTCGTAGAAACTACAACATTAAGTTAAGTTTTATAAACTACAGGACAGGGCATCGTAATTTCGACAAGAACATTTCGTTGTGACAACGTAACTTTTTAATAGTTTTTTACGAAAATATTTTCTTTGTGTGAACGATATTTTAATATCATTTCGTAAAATTATTTTCGTGAAAAATACGAGGCACTACGTTGAATTTAAGGAAATTGATTAACCTTTGCGAAAATGTTCGTAGTTTATACGAAGAATTAAATTTCATTGAATCTACAATGCCAGTTCTTAAATCCTACAACTATTATTTTTCTGGGTGTAGCTGGGATGGGAGGTCAGCAATCGGACCGGGTATGCCAATGTACTAGTTTGGTGTTAATAATTTTTAGTGCTGTTTGGCTGTTATGTGATCTACCAGGGGTCTGTCCAATGTGTAAGCTAATTAGCAGCTATATTTATCTGCTTTTGTGTCTCGGCTAACAATCATTCCGGTACTTAGCCGAGACACAAAAGCAGCTAATAGTTAGTAGCTATAGCTTGCGCATTGGACAGACCCTAGAAAAGCAATGTCCTCTATAACAAATCAACTACTGTTTTAGTGAATATGTTAAGAATGAGAACATAACTCATCTGCTCAGTGTTCAATCCTTTAGTAGTGATAATATTATGCATTCCGAACTGCTTACTAATTATATTAATATTTTCAAAGAAGATAGCAACTGAAAAATTCTTAGAAATAATTTATGCGTAGAGTGCGAATTGAACCCACTATGCAATGTTTATAAGCTTAGTGCACTATCACTGGACTACACTTGGCATAATCATAATCCGTGAAAATCGATGCATTCTATTTCCACTTGCCACTCCTTTCTAATACCAATGGATATTTTAAATTTTTTTTATCGAAATTATTTTTCTAGTTGATTTACATGTATATATCGAGTTTCAATATTCTAGCATAAGCCATTCCATAGTTAGGAAAAACACCCCACCCCCAGACCATACTACCTCTATACAAATTTACGTTTTTACAACATACTACTAATACAGCTCTATCCAAATACCAAGTTTGAACTTTATATCATTACTAGCTGCGTACAGTGGCTACGCTCGCAACGCTCACGTTTGTTTAGTGCTATCCTATCGTTACTATCGTTACTATCGTTACTATCGTTGCTCCCATTCCTCCCGTTGCGGCCATTCCTGCCGTTGCTCTCATTCTTCCCGTTGATCCCGTTGCTTCTATTGCTCTCGTTGCTTTCATTTCTGTCGTAACTTCCATTTCTCTCGTTGCTTCTGTTGATCCCGTTGCTCCTATTTCGCCCGTTGCTCCCATTTCTCCCGTTGTTTCCGTTTCTTCCGTTCCTCCTGTTGCTTCCATTTCTCCCGTTACTTCCGTTGCTCCGTTGCTCCCGTTACTCCACCCACCATCCACCATCCTCATCCTCCACCCACTATCCAACATCCATCGTCCAACTTTACCATTTAGTAATATAATCGCATAACTAACATACTACACCGAAAATGAAAAAACTGCCGCTGAATTATAGGAAATACACTCAAATGTTGAAATAACTCTCGTACTCCCAATTGGTGTTTTTTGGAAAATGCAAGGATCTAGTTTTGCTACGCACCGCCTCAAGTAGACTCTATTAAATAAAAAATTTTTGAGAGTGATGATGAAGCGGGGATAAGTGGAATAGCAATTTTATTGAGTTGAGACTTTTATTGTCGTACAGAGGTAAAGTAAGAAAAATAACCGTGAAACGGGTTTTTCGATATTTTTAGAATTTTTTTTTAAATATTTTAGACATGTGGAGCTATCAAATTAATGTTACTTCTGCGCGCTCTTTTTATAAGTGCCTAGGATATTTTTTCGAACATTTTTCTATATCCAGCCCCTAAGACGGCGTAAATTGGTTGTGTATATTTTCACGAATTCCGATTTATTTCTTAGGTATAATGAGATATAAAATTTATTTTCACTTTTGGCTGCCTTAAATAGGAAACTTAAATAGGAAACTTAATCGATTAAGCCTCTATCGATATTAAGCCCTTTGGGGGTTTAAGGTATTGTTGAATTCTATTGTAATAAATAAATAAAAAAAATCAATTATCAGTATGAGCTCAACTATATTATTTTTTGGGTTGAAGTCCGGAAGGCGTTTAAGCCTCAAATGCGGTGTAGGTTAGTACGCGAATAACAACCTAAAGAATAACCAGGAGGCAATTGGAACGGTATTTTTTTAGGTTGGTAGATTTTTATTTAAGACATGAACTTCAAACCTATCCAAAAACCCTGGACTGAGTTCTCGAAAGTTAATCGCGATTGTTTGCCTCCATGCCAGTCTTTGACTACCTCACATCTTCCTTGTAGATTATTTGGGTTATCCATCGAATGAAAAGTATACATGCCGACTAAATATCATTAAAAACAAAACAAAGAGTCGTTCAAATCAGTTCAATTCACCCCCCATTACAAACATACACAAACCAGTAAATCTTTCTATCTAAAACACAAATAGTTTCATACATACGTAATCCTTAAAATAAACCTTTGCATACTCGGCATGTTTTTCGGTTTTGTGTAGGTACCTCGAAAACTATTTGCATTATTTATTTGGTTCAACTCGCCCAAACGTAATCGGATTTCCGTTCCTAAACGACCCGAAATTACCCATTTCCATTTCGGGAAAATCCAGAAGAAAAGCCCCTTCATCAGGACATTAAATTTTAATGGCTTTAAAAATTGAAAATTGTTGCCTTAAAACAAACTAATCAAGTCATAATAGATACTCGTAATAGCTGTACCCAAGAGCATATCATCATTAATCTGTCTTAGCACCTAATATAATATAATTTGTCCCATTTACGTTTAGATAATTCCAAGGAGCAACAACCACCTTCTGCATCTATAGAACCCACTATATGCCAAGGCGTTTTGTATCAATCAAAACATCCCCAAAGGATTGCTTCTCCTGCTTCTTCGTGGTACCCCATTTGACAAAATAAACGTACGATGAATTTCAGTTTGGGGATATTTCAAATGATCCTTCGCTTACTCCGTAAAACATAAATTTGATCGGATTTTTTCCCTCCTTAAAGGGTACGATACACCTGTGTCTATAATTCAATTGAATTGTAGCTAAGAGGATATGGTTAAAGGCGAACCCACACTTATACACTTGCGTACCCTGCTGCAAGGAGCTATGCCTATTCAGGAAATATGTTGGCTATGTAAAATGAAAGGGTTCTTCATAAAAACTGACAAATGGGCGAATATTCTTTCGAATTTTGGCGAGTAAATCAATATAATAGGAGTTTAAAAGAAACAAGAGGATTTCGAAGGAGTTAATGGTATTGTTTCTTTATGTCGATGAAAAGGATTGAGGTAGAGACGAATTATTGCATATGATTGAATTCATAAAGTTTGGGTATTTTGTAGTACACTGAAACAATATTGAAAGAAATATATCGATCCTTTAAGGTTCCATAGAAATAGTGGAACAATTTTGGCAGTGCATTGCAAAAAAAAACCAATGGGCTTAGTACAATTAACTGAAACTTTTTAAATCATCATCATTATCATTGGTGCGGCAGTCCAGATCGAGCGAGGTCCATCAGGATACATTGTCTGAAGTCATCCCAGTTTAGTGCCCGCTTTCTCCAATTCATACATCTAAGCAGCGATCTTCAATCTACGTCAACGGTCTTAAGTATCCAAAGTATTTACAGCGACGATATTTGATCATTGTTGTATTCAACCCCTAAAATCACTATTGTCATTAGCCCTCTGCATTAATAACTGGCTACATTTCTGGTGGAATGCTTGGTGAATTGAAAAGCACTGATGTTCTTCGATTTTTTTCCTCCGATCCTCTTGAGATCCCAAGTTAAGCTTTTGGTATAGTGTGTAAAATAGTATAACCTATAAATTATAAAAAAAATTAAAAAATAGAAAAAACGGTATTTTGAGATATTCAAGGATAAGGGACCAAATCCTTTTTTTTAAAAAAAATTTTGAAGGATAATTTTTATTCGTATTTTTTTTTATATTACAGAAGTTTTTAAGCAAAAATCTTTAAAATAAGCCATACCTCATTGTTTTAAGATTAAAATTACCAGAGATATGAATTTTCAAAGAAGACTTGACCACTTTTTATGCGAAATTTTTAACACACTATAACTTTTTTTACCCCGATCCCATTGCGATCCCAAGTTGATTTTTTGATATGTTTTGAAGAACAGTATAATACACAAAATATGAAAAAATAAAAAAATAAAAAAACGGTACTTTGAGATATTCAAGGATAAAAGACAAAATCCTTATCCTTGAAAAAATTTAAAGGATACATTTGATTTGTATTTTTTTTATTTTGCGACAACCTTCCCCTTTAAAATAAGTCCTACTTTATTATTCCATGATAAAAACCAACAGAGATATGAATTTTCTGAGGTGACTTTGACACCATTTTTGCGAAATCCTTAACATACTATAACTAACAAAAAAAATTAGATAGAAAAAAAAAATTGAAGTGGTATTTTTTTTCACTAGGTCTTCAAGCAAAAAAATTTTCAAAAGAATCGGCGATAGTAAGGTCACAAAATTGGCCTTTTTTTGCGATTTTTGATGGAATGACCCTCTATACAATTTTCAATTTTTAGCTTTCTATCCTTTGCGGCTTTTAACAAATTAAAGCCAGAATGTTTTCATTTCCATCCCCTCCAACCATTTCTCCTTATACCACCGCTCCCAGTTTTATTCTCTGCCAGAAGTCTACTGGTCCCAACTCCTGTAAAATTTTCAAGAGCATATCTTATAGGGTTCTTGAGTTATAAATATTTAATTTCTTTAAAACTTTACTTCACCTTCAACTCAAAAATGTTATATTCAGAGTCTACTGGTAATTCTATATATAAAATGTTCCAATCCTATCTGGGTTTCAATCGTATCGGAAGAATTTCCCCTCCCCCCTCCACTCACACATCCCTCGACACTTATTGACCATTTTTTGGAAATTTTTTTTGGGTCCAATATCATAGTACTACATAAGCTCAAACTTTCCCTAGTATAAGCGGTAACTGAGATTCATAAACCAAAATTTTTCATTTAGAGTGCTCTAGTCTCTCCTCCCACATACCCCACAACATCAAAAAGTACTCGTTGGGTTTCACCCATTCTACCTTCTAAGTTGCCTTTTCCTTAAAAATTTCTTGCAGCGGTGCAGTTTGCGTGTTGTTATTGTGTAACTTACCGGGGTCACCAATAAGAAAAGTTTTCACTTACCTTTAAAACCTTTAAAAGTGTCGGCAATTAAGTAATAAATGTTAGAAACACTTTTTTTTAAGCTTAATTGTAAAAAATTTATAATTTTGTACATAAACTTTAATTTCAATAAGCCAATAATTAAAAAAAAACGTTTCAAGGAGGATTTAAAGTTATGGAAGTACTGAGTGCTCGAGAGCTACAACAAGGCAAATCCAGACAAGTAGAAAATACTTTATTATTAAAAAATAATAAAGTAAAATCCGTCATAAAAAAAACAATTAAATGCTTACGCCGCCTTTCCACCTTCACTTTGGCACATTGGTTACATTTGTATGGGACTCAAAAGCATAGCACATTCGGTTTCAATGTGTATTCCTTTGATTCGCGTCCATAAGCCGACATCGAAGCGAAGGCGAATGTTACTGGTAGTGGCACTAATAGCACCCACTAGGAAATTTGAGGAGAACTCCGTGAGGGAGCAAATAACGAGGTATCTACTATCCCTCACAATGGAGGAAAAAAGGAGATTAATAACAAAACTATGCAGAAAACCATCTCTTCTCTTTTTTTTGCTCCGAATGGATGAAAATGGGACTATATTTTTATTAGAGATCTCGTTTTAAGCTCCCTTACAAGTATTTTTGAATGCTTTCCTTGGAGATATATTGGAGGTCAAATGGCGGAGAAAACGAGGTCTCCAAACCTCCCTAAGGAGTAGTCCGGGATTAATCATGGGATGTTCCCATTTCCTACTGGGAAATAACACAAAAATGAACCGAGTATATACCTGTTAAATAACCCGTATGTACTCATAGTTAATTTTAATGTCCTCCGCTTAGATTGATTGGGTCGAGTTTTACCGAATCCTCTTTCTGTATTACTCGTATGAATCTATGTGTTGTGTTGAAAATCCTCTATTCAAGGCATATCCTACCTAACGAATGCCAGAAGCTGGAACATACGATCGTCTTCTATGGTCAAGCATTGACCACGACCTTCATTAAAAACACACGCGTTCCAACATACTAATCCAACTACAGCGCCAAATAATTTATAATTTACTCAGCTTGTTCGAAAACACGACCACAATTCGAAAGACCATGTGACAATTAAACGTAAGTCCGAGTTGGGGATGCACACAATTTTACCGGCCCACATTCATTCGATTACGGTCAGGTAAAATGTTACCGTAACTATTTCGTTTTATTGAGTTAAAGATAATTACATACATGCAACCGTTTCATGGCATATGTCGGTCGAAACATACACACGTGATCAACTTTAGTGGAATTTTCACCAGTAGTTTTAATTACTTCGCTCCTAATTGCGATAAGTATAAATAACTACGTGGGTTTTGTGAATGGTCATACCTACATCCTTCAGGCTTAAACTTAATTTGGTTGTAACAATTACAATCAGAGCCACCTACTCGTTCAAATGTGAACAGGAACATTGGATGAATTTAGAGGGTCGTGGAACTAAAGTGCAATTAAAGATTTGCATTGAACTTATCTAAATAATTCAAAAGTAATAATAACGCTGAGGGTCTATCGTCCTTTTTGCTGACTCCTCGGTTCTTTTAAAGGTGATCCATACTCTGCTGTCATATGATGAATTTCGCGTCGTGAATAGATGCTCATAATCGTAACTATTGAAGACGCTCGATTAAGTGAACTAATAAAAACCGGACTTGATCATTGTATCCTGCGTGGAATTCTTGAAGCAAATTTTATCAAAATTTATATATGGTTCCATACATTACAAAGAAAGTATATTATAGTACAGTTATACATTTTTCTGTCCCATCGTTCAAAAACGCGCCAATTTTACTTTATTTTTTGAAAACATATCACTATCAATCTAATATAAAAAAAATCTGCCAACGCGTTCAATTCGGGGATGCGGTGTATGTTACTATGTGACTGAAAACCTAACAAAAAGTTCGGGAAGCGGTTAGAAAAGGGTGTAACATATGAATTAAATAATTGTGTCATATTCCGGGATGCGGTCTAGAGGTTGAAACAAACAAAACTTAAAAATAGGTTATTATTAAACAAACCTGGGGAAGTGAAAAGATATTCGATATCTGATCAGACCTGAGAAACATGGTGGAGTTCATGAAAAGTATACAACCAGTTTACACCCTCTTAGGGGTCGAATTTCAAAAAATCTTGAAAACACATTCTAGGTATTCATATGAAGAATCCGTAGAATAAGAATGAACTCAATATTTCGAAGGACCTAGTAGATATGATGAAAATCGTGAAAATATATGCATTTTATATTAACTGGTATATTTTTTTGCCTCCCCTTCTGAACGCCAATGAATATTCAATTTTGTCTTATCAGAATTACTTTTCTAGTTAGTATACATATACGTACCGAGTTTCAAATTTCTAGCATAAGCCGTTCTAAAGTTAGGAAAAACACCCCCCACCACCGTACCATACTACCCCTAAGAAAAAATGTATTTTTCCACCATGCCACTACTATAGCTCTATCTAAATACTAAGTTTCAGCTTCCAATCATTATAGATTCTTAAGATATAAGCATCGGAACTTTTTCTTTCTCACCCTTCCCAACCCTCACCCTCTTCACCCACACCCCCAAACTTTTTTTCCCTACTAGGGTTCTATTAGGTCTACTTCTGGTAAAAATTTGAAGCATCCATCTTACACTGTTATTGAGATATGAAACGTGTTATTATTGAAAAATTCTTATCTTATAATATCGTACTCCCCTGCCCCCTTCAAAGATTTTACTTTGAGCAATCTTTATTTATCAAGCTTTATATCCAAACTGAATTTTGTTTTTCTGGTGCCACTGGTTTAGGAGATACCGTAATGTTAAGTATTTCAACCCCCACCCCCGTACGTCACTACCCTCACCCAAAAATTTTATTTCAATTTACTCTCCTAGTATAACTACAGATATTTGTTAAGTTTTAATTGCTTGCTATTAACGGTTTAAGAGATATAGATTTTAGAATGTGTCGATCTCGACTTTTTTGCGTTTCGGACGCATTGCTTCCCCCTCCACTCCCACACCCCTTCACCCATATCTGTTTTTTTTTTGCAAATGGGTCCATTATCAAAGCTCTATAGAAATTCTAAGTTTCAGCCTCCTAACACACGCGGTTCCTGAGATCTAGAAACCTAAATTTTTCGTCTAAAACGCTTACCCCGCCTGTCCCCTTACACCTCCTCCCCTGAAAATAATGTCAATTCAAGGGGTCCACCAAGTCTATTCTTAGAAAAAATTTTAATTTAATAGCTCCACTGGTTTGAGAGCTACGAGCCTTCAAAGTGTACGGCGTACAGACGGAGTGAAAATTTTTATTGCTTTCTTCGCGTTTACTAGTTATGAAACGTGGAAAAAAAATTTTGAGGGCAGCAAATTTTTTTTTTTTGAAAATCAATAACAATACTGTATTATAAATAATAAAGTAAAAGAGGTAAAATATCGATGGGACCAAATGAAACGAAACTACTCAGCAGGCAAAGTTGCTGAAAATAAATGTGATGAAATTCGTAAGCGTCGCAATCCATTTTATTTGATTAAAGTTTTTTTGCTTCTTGCATTTGTTTGGCTACGTAGATGATATCCTTTTGTTACGTATTGTGATACCTAGATGAGTGTAGAAAATCTAATTTCCTTACATTTATACGGAGTCTCTTGAGTATATGTCATCTCTATCGTACATATGCACGTATATGTTATATACAGTGCAACCCGGTTATAATGTACCTCGTGGGGATCACAACAAGTAGAACGTTATTACTGATAGTACGTTATAACCTACATATAGTATGAGAAAAAGTTGTTTTCATTTATAAGAATAATTTCTTTATTAAAGAATAGAGTCCATAAATTCATAATACAAAATTGTAGACTTCTAACTCAGATAGGATGAAGACATTCAGCAAAATTGAAAAGGATTCTCACGCCAAATACCAACTACATATTGGGTCGTTCCATCAAATATCTCAAAAAATTTCCGTCTAATTTTGTACCTTACCATCGTCTATTCTTTTGAAAATTTTTGAAGAATTGGAAAAAAAAAATATACCATTTCTTTTTTTTGTTTCTATCTATTTTTTTTGTTAGTTATAGTCATAGAGCTATATGTATAATGGAGATGGCATGCAGCGACTGTTTTGAAGCTGGAGGTTTTTTCGCAAAGGACCAGCGATATTCACTATGCTACTATCAGCATCTTACTCACATATATGTACCTATGTTAAGCCCCGGTACTGAAAAGAAAAAAAGCCCAACCTTTGAATACTAGGCTAATATTTGCATTTCACTGCCACCGGGTATGAAACGTTCCATACAAAAACAGTCGCTTACACTTCAAAATGCTTCACAGTGCTTTATACAGAAACGGAGTGTTGCCATCTCCGTTATATATAGCTCCATGGTTATAGTATGTTAGCAAGTTTTCGCAAATTTTTGTCCGAGACCTCTTTGAAAATTCATATCTTTTCTAATAATTATCCTAGAATAATGAAATAGGGCTTATTTTAAAGGAAAAGGTTGTCGCAATTTTAACAAAAAATCCGAATGAAAATTATCCTTGAAATTTTACGGCCATGGGTCAATGTTTGAGGAACATCGATGTTTTTTTTTCTCACACCAATCTCTTAGCTAAAACATTTTTTTTGCTTCTTCTCTTATGTCTGCCCTAAAATTCTAAAAATATCGATGTTTAGAAACATCGATGTTTTTCACCGATGTTTTATCGACATCGATGTCGTTTATTTCAAACATCGATGTTATAAAACATCAATGTTTTGAGGTCGATGTCGCAGCACTAGACCTGAGTAATATGGCTGAATTTGTGAAAATATTTGCGAACCCGAATTAGTGATACGGTTTCAGAAAATCCTGAAAATGCTTTTTAGTCATTTATGTGAAAAATCCGTGAAATAAAAATAAATTCAATATATCAAAAGATCTAAGAGATATAAGAAGGAGCATAACGGACGAATACTAATGTCTATGTGACGGAGGAAGACAACATCACCACCCCACATACCGTACTATACCAAGAGATATGACGAAGTTCGTGAAAATTTTTCTATGGAATGTTCATAAATGTTTATATATTTGACAAAAGGAACTTTTCCAATATTTGCATGTTTCGAAACAAATTGTGCCATATTTTAACTTGATCATGTTATTGGCCATGGCCCAAAATCCTCTATTGTGTTTGTGTTTAAGGAAGTCATTATCGTCTCAACTCTGTCACACCTCGATTAGAACCAGACCACAAACTTTGCCCCGAAAAACAAAGTTGCGTTCAGACTGTTAACATATTTATAACTCGTTTTAAATGATAAATACACAACTTTTAAATGAAAGTTACACGAAACAGTCACTAGACTTTCGGATAATTAGGTATGCCAAATTTTAGATGGACGGATAGTTGCGTTGTGAAGTAAAGAGACAATAGCCCTGACCAGAATAGACTTAAGGTACCTTAAGGCAGCTTAAGTTTTTCTACGACTGTATAAAAATGCAAGTAGACAGCCAGAATGGACTTAAGGCATCTTTCGTTGACTTTTCCAAACTTTCGTTAAAACTTAAGTGTACGGTTCTGAGCGTAGAAACTTAAGCAAACTTATGCGTTTGACATTTATTCACAGATTTTCCGAAATTTTTGTACTTTGTGACTTCAGACTTGTGATTTATAGTTAACTCCACTTTAAAAAAGAAAAATTTATTTTAATTTAGACTCTCTTGATGAGTATTTGACGGCCGATATTTGACTTTTTTAGCTGTCAAACTTCTCTTACCTTAAGGCTATTGTGGTTGGGTATAAGATTCATTAAGTTTTGCCACAAACTTTACATGCCTTAAGGCGTTTGACGAAAAGTTGTTAAGATTCCTTAAGTCTATTCTGGTCAGGGCTAATAGCAGTGAACAAATTCTAACTTCCCATATGACCTAGAGTCTATGTGGAATTTAAGTGTAAATAGGACATACTTTGAATGGGGTCGTTATTCTCCACGGCACAGGTCTACGGCTAACACTTTATAGATTTTATCTAGACTATAATGAGCTCGGTATATCCTCCATACCAGAGTATCTTACTACTGACTTAACTTTTGTTCTGTTGTCATTATGCAAGCTCCTTTATTCAATGACAAAACCACAGTAAATTTCGGGAAAAAATGTATTTCAAATTTAGAACGTAGGTAGTATAAAAAGCCCATCCAATACTCTATTTCCACGCAAAATCTACTTTACCTGCAGTGGCTTATGTGCTGTTATTATGAGATTATCTAGATTATATTGGTTCTTGATACTGAAGTAAAACTTTTAAAAAAGGATAATTTCACAAAAGCTTGGCCCAAATATCCAAATAGGATAAAAGGTGCATTGCAGATACTCACAAAGTGGAGTTTCAGTGGATAATACATTGAATATTATTCCCAGCGAAGCGTTTTAGTTCAGAATAGATAACGTACGATTTTCCGTTCTTATTATAAACTACATATATATATAAATAAACTTTGTTCTTTGTTCGACTTCATGGAAAAAGAGAACAATAATGTTTTCACGTTCATAGAAAATGACACCAATCAATAACTTTTACAGTGTCAACTGTTGGAGACGAAAGACGCAGCGCAGATATATAAAATACAACGTTAACAAAAAAAACAAGCCCTCAGGACACCGTATACTGAAATTAACTTCTCTGGAAAATTTATATTTTCCTTACCGCTGGCAATGTCTTCGTTTACCATTTTGTTAGCTGCTTATTAGGAAAAACTGTTCTAAAAGGGACCTACTTTTCGAGAATACGAAATGAGGTAGAGACCAGAATCGTATTATCCTTCGTCTTCTACTTATACTTACCTCGAGGCAACGAGCTCGATATTGATATTATTGGGATCGGGATTGGGCTCGGGATATCTTAAGAAAAAGACAAAAACGTATATAAAAAAAAGAAATTGAACATAGTCGTCGCATAGGTTGTAGCGGATCCTAAAGTATATTGAGCTGACATATAAGAAATATGCTTGTTCATGGATCTGATATACTGTTAGGTTGTTGCCATGGAATTCAATAAGGTCAAGCCAATTCGAAGGGAATCGCATGATATACTGCCTTCGTTACATCCTTGAGAGGAAAAGAAAAAATCCTCTGATATCCGTCTGTTAGTAGTTGTTTGTTCTTTCCGGGTAAAATTCACAAGCTGACAAATTGATAATAAGGACTATTAGGAGTTGCGCAAGTCTTAGGAATAGTACAAACAGAGTTGCCCTAAAATTGTTGTTTAAATAGATTTCGTGTAAAAATGAACTAAGCTCCAAAGCGACCTCTGACTACTGAAAACCGGAACTTATGAAAACTTTGGCGCTCCGATGGCTAAACTGAAGGGCCGTCTTGAAACTCGCAGTATGAAAATTCTCGTTCCGATAGCTAAAAACCCCAAAAAAATTAGTACTTATTATGACAATCTATTTCGTGTTTCATTTTTAACTTTTGCCCGAAAGAGTTCAGAATTTCTGTATAAATTATTACGGTGGTAACGCATGACACTATTATTTTCAGTTCCTTGCCACTACTGAATCAAGTTTGTTTTCAGGAACTGTTACCCTCGAGTATCATCCTTACAAAAATTCCTTAAATTTTCGACTTTGTCTCGTGACTTCTACACATATAGCGCAATTTACAAGTTGGACTATATCTTTAAAGGCAGATTTCAGGTGTGTTACTATTAATTCAAACTTTTTTCACTTTTGTTTTACATTTAAAATTAAAGGATTCGAAATCTAGCATCTCTGTTATATTCGTTCGAACTTCATAAGTCAAATTTCGAATTCTTCATTTCAGGAAATGAAAATAATGTTAGCAAATATGTTACACCACTCGTAAAAGTTACGCAAATTTCTATCTACAAAGAACGTACATTTGTTACTTTAAAGCACTAAATTGTTCTAAGTAGAATCGACGTATAAACATTCTCAGCTACTAGTCATATCATTCCTAAAACTTCTAATGGATTATACGGATTTCAGACTAGAGATGGGTCGTTCAGTCAAGACCCGTTCAAAATGAACGGGTCTCTAAACTGACCGGATCAACCCGGATCTCAATTTTACTGAACGATCGTTCAATTTTAAAATTAGAACGTACGAGCAAAGAATACGACACGACCTGCGATAACGAAACGTCGAACGTCAGAACGTCAACAAAACGCAAAACATCTGAGAAAATACTAAAGTCCAAGCTTGAATGAGACGCAGGTTTGCGATGTAGTGTAGGTTACTAAGCCTCCTAGTTATCCTTTAAGTTATCAGTCGCAATTTTATTTTTCTTGGATGTCTCTTTAGTTTTATATTGTCGATTTTAGCTTTCTATGCTTCGCGGTTTTCCAGAAATAAAAATCTGAACCTTTATGTTCCACCCGCTTTCACCTGCACCCTATCACTAGCACCCCCACAATTTTATTTCCTGCTACATGGCTACTAGGCCTAACTGAAGAATTCTTAGCTCATATCTGGTACAATTCTTGAAATATAACACCGGATCTCGCTCTCGCTAACACCGGATCTCTCTCTTTTCGAAGATTTTTTTTTTCATTTTTTACCATTTTCTATCAATTTTATCCTTTTTTATCATTCAGCGTTCAGAGCAACTTCGACTTCGAATTTTAGAATTTTTTTTACAATTTTTTATCATTTTTTGGAATTTTTTTGAATTTTTTTTATAACTTTTTAGAAGTTTTCGGAATTTGTTAGAATTTTTTTAGAATTTTTAGAATTTTTTAGAATTTTTTTAGAATTTTTTAGAGTTTTTTATCTTTTGTCTTTAATCTGCAATCGTCAATCAAAATTTTCAAAATCCTCCATTCTGCATCCTCAATCCTCCATCCTTCATCATCCATCCTCTATCCTCTATCCTCTATCTCCAATCCTCAATCCTTTATCCTTTATCATTTTTTACCATTTTCTGTCATTTTTTCCTCTATTTCTCAATCCTCAATTCTGAATCCTCATTCCTCAATCCTCAATTCTCAATCCTCAATAATCAATCCTCAATCCTCAATCCTCAATCCTCAATCCTCAATCCTCAATCCTCAATCCTCAATCCTTAATCCTTAACAATACTTCGCGCACTATGAGGAACTATAGTTCCTCTATCCCTCAATACTCCATCTACCATCCTTCATTCTCCATCCTCTATCCACCATCCTCCATCATCCATCCTCCATCCCCTATCCTCCATCGCCCATCCTCCTTCCTCCTACCTCCATCCTCCATCCTCCATCGAACATCATCCATCATTCATCCTCTATCCTCCAGCGTCCATCATCCATCGTCCATCATCCATCGTCCATCATCCATCATCCATTGTCCATCCTCAACCACAATGATCCGTAAAGATCTGCTGAGCCGTCAAGATCCGCGACCGCAAAGATCCGTAAAGATCCGTTGAGCCGTCGAGATCCGCGAACGAAGAGCGAACGATCAAGCATCATTCTTTGAGTTTGAAGGCGCGTAGCTCCCAAGCCCGTTGAGGTACTAACATGAAATTTTTATGGTGGGTAGATTGGGTGAACTTCTACGACTGGTATCTTTTAGAGGGGTGTGGGTATAAGGGGGGAGGAGTGGGGAGGGTTTTAGACGAAAAATTTTGAACATGGAAGTGGGGGCGATAAGAAATTTTCAAAAAAATCACATTTCATATCTCAAGAACAGTATAAGATAGATGATCAAATTTTCACGTAGGCCCAATAGAACCCTAGCAGAGAAAATATTTTTTTGGGATGTGGTTGTAGAGGTTGAGGAGGGGGAAGGGTGAAAAGGAAAAGGTTCCGATGTTTATATCTTAAGAACCTATAATGATAAAATGCTGAAACTTGGTATTTAGATAGAGCTATAGTAGTGGCATGTTGGAAAAATGTAATTTTTAAGGATTTAGGTTTAATGATTTAGATTCAACGGACATTATCATGCAGGCTGTGCTTCTAGATCCCAGATTTAAAAAGAAAGGTTTCCTTGATGATAAATACGAAACCGCTTATTCGTCTTTAAGGGATAAAATGGTGACCATTACGCTACCTTCGGTCCAAAGCCAAGGGGTGCTACACGAAAGGGAATCTCTCACCAACGTACCAGTAGCTTCAGGTTCAGACTATGTAATCGATCTCTGGAGTGGATTTAGAGAATCTGTTCAACCAGTGGTGAACCCGATGGCAGCTGCTATTGTAGAATTGGATTCCTACATTAACGACCAATATTTATTTCCTAACGAAAATCCACTGACTTACTGGTTGGAAAATAAATATAGATTTCCACGTCTGTACGAATTAGTAAAACGTCGTCTTTGTATCACTGCATCATCCGTACCGTGTGAAAGGGTGTTTTCAAAGGCGGGAAATATTTTGACCGAACGGAGGAGTAGACTTACAGCAGGAAAAACAAGTAACATTTTTAAGCTTTAATATGACATAGAACTTAATACGTTATTTCATTACTTTGTTTTTTGAATACTATATTTATAAGAAAACATATGTGAGTTTTTAATTATTATAATTGCCCATTTTATATTTACATAATTTATCTTATAAGTATCTATGTTACTTTATAAATAATAAAACATTTTCGTAATTCATTTATTGTGTGTATCGTATAATATCTATTGTGTTCAATTACGGGTGTAAGAAACAACGAAATATTTATTTCCTTATCATCCTTTGAAACATCAACCAATTACATATTTTCATGGCTGGTTTGATCAAGATCCAAGTATTGTAGTAAAAAAGAAACAAAGTTCAATTTGAACGGGTCTTAATGAACTGGTCAATTTGGTGACCCGGGTCAGTTAGAACGGGTCACATCAGTGACCCGTTTTTCCCATCTCTATTTCAGACTTTCTTGTTTCCACGTACATAAAGTACACGAAATCTGCCAATGGTCTGGGCGCAACTTTATTGTTCTTTAGGTCAAAATTCGGAAAGTGGTTAAGGTCATGGAACGACTGAAGTGCGCACGTCACTGTCAACAGTTAAACATTAAATTTGTTCAGGGATATGGTCGACCACGTTGTCAAAGACTTGAAGATTAACCAACACTTGAAGTTTGACCAATTAAAATTTTGAATCTATCAGTGGGGTAAGCACCCCAACTTTCATAAGGCCTTATCGAAGCTATTCTCGTATTTCGATAAAGCTTCCATAAGGTCTTACCGAATTAATCTGCTGCACATTTCCCCATGTTTCAAGAGCTACGAATTTATATTTCTGTAAATTATTATTAATTATTTGGGAAATTCGTATTGATCTTACTTACACCTTGCACACATTCGGATTCAAGCCACGGTCCTGTCACACATTAGTTCGCTATGATGTACACTAGGCCAATCCGAAACATTCTCGTAATAGGGTTGAAGCCGAATCACTTGGCGTTTCAAATTAGACATATCAAGCGAAGCTCGCTTGCAAACTTTTATAAAGTCGTTGGTATTTACTTCCATAAGGTTTTATAGAGGATATTACCGAAGCAATGGCTTTTGAAATACTCAGCCTCTGCTCGCAAGTTTTACGGTAGCTTTAATGAAGTTATAAGTTCAGAACCTGTGCAGTCTTAGGTTAGGTTAGGTTGGGTAAGGTAGGTAGCTATAGCTAGCACATACAAAGACCGCTGGATAAGTCCGTTATGATCCCACTGCACTAAGGCAAGGTACCTGCGGCTGATGGCTGTTTTTTTGGTTAATTTTCAAAAACTAACTGAGCCCAATTGGCCGCGGTATTGTTGGAATTGAAGGAATTGTGGAGAAATAACTTAATCGGGAAGGGAGATCAGAAATCGGACCGAGTATAGAAGAGTACTAGAAGGTGTTAATGATAATAATTTATCAGTACTATTGGCTGTGATACGATCTATCAGAGTAGCAAAGTTGCCAATAGCAAGTCAACTACTGTCTGGCAGCTCTGATGGTATTTTTGTGAATCTGATAAGAATTCAAACAGAACTGATTTGCTCAGTTTTAAATCCTTTACAAGTGACATTCCGCACTGTTCACGATTTATATTAATAGTGCGAAACCAATAGCAACTGAAATAAATTATGCGTTGACTGGGAATTGAACCACGGCAGCAGTGCCGAATTAAGACATGTGGGGCCCAGGGCCGAGGGAAATGTGGGGACCCTATTTCGATTACCGGTATATTAAATTGAATGCGATTCCTTCAATTATCCATGTACATATGAGCTGTTGTATCTAAAATGGTATAAGTCCATTTTTTCACACATATATTGAGATTTTTAAGGTTTTTTGTTAGAAATAATTTAAAAATATTGGTACACGTTAATATATTTCGAACAATTGGCTATCACTATAAACTTGTTAAATTTTATTATGCAATAACAATTATTAAAATTTTTATAGAAAATAAACGATTTTTTTTACCTACAAATAGACTTAACTTCTCTTTGGACACAGGGAATAACTTGGTGAGTCAAAAAATATGGTAGTTAAATAGGATAAGTCATCTGCTAAGCCTTATACACTCACTGCACGCACTGTGAAGAAGCTATTGTTATATTATGTTATTTGATCACTGAGATGTCAACCATTTTAATTTTTTCACAAAAACTGGATGTACAGGAATAGTTTAATAGTAAAAATAGAAAGAAAGTGCTGCTCTGAATAGTTTCGTTTTTAGACTTAACTAGTTATTCCCTGTGGCCACAGATATTATAAGAAATAAAAACAAGCGAAAATTTAAGTCCATATTTTTATTCATCCGTTTGGAATTATACATATTACTTCAGAAATCTGTAACTACAAAGAGTGTGTAACAATATACTCGTATAGTTATTCTTTCAACTTTAACACATGTTAATGTTAATAATGTCGCAATCACATAATGAGATTATAACACTGGAACGATTCTTTTCGGGCTTTTGCAGAAATCGTAATAATATCGTCGAAATTGAGTTCACGGAGTAAATCCCTCTCTTAACTGAGAGGAATCAGATGAACAAGTCGATCTTCTTTCATGCTTGTACGAAGTCGATTTTCGATCAATTTAAGTTTTGAACATGACCTTTCGCTAGTGCAGTTCGTAACCATCATCGATAAAAAAATTAGTCGATGAGGTTGGGAACGTCAAATAGGCAGGGAACAGTTGGAAAACTGAACTGAAAAGATGAAAAGGAAAAATTAATATAAAGATAAAACAAAAGGATATCAATCAAGAAAGGAGGATATAAAAATTAAGAAGAAATACGCCCCAGATAGGAAGGTAAAGGAAAGAAAGGCGAAGGATACCAATACAGATTTTAAATGTTTTAGGTGATCGGATAGAAGGTTGAAAGATTAAAAACAAATGTGAAATGAAGTAAGAAGAATTTAATGAAAAGGAGACTTTAAAAATTATTTTTTAAGAATTTTCATTAAGGACAACATGGAAAGTTTGAAACAAACAAGGAAAGGATAGAGAGCGTGGACTTAAAAAGGAAAGGAAATGATGACATAGACGTTAAAATTATGTACATAAATTAATAGAGGATACGCATCAGTTCTCGACGAAAAAAAAATTTGTTTTCATTTTATTTTTAATTTTCATCCCTAACATATTGAGATTACGTGAACAAAAGGATATTTCGATATCAAATGTATTTCACGAGCTACAGACCGATTGGTGGAACGATCGACCGATATTCAATACGATTTTTTTATAACGTCAAATTTTAAATGCGTTTTTCTCGAAACCACTTCTTCCGGAGCGCGGTACTTCTACAGCTTCAACGAATAAACCGATTTTAATGAATAAAAGCTTAAAAGAAAGTAAACTAAATTTGGGGGGCCCCAACGTCGAGTTTTTTTTATTTTTTTATTCCACTTTTTTTATTTGCCATTTTAGTCTCACTTGTGCCTCTATATAACCCATTAATAGAAAAATTGAGGCATTTTTCGGGCTTTTTAACTGATACCTTGCCTTAAGCATGTCGATTTTTGACAGCGAACTTCGACGATAATCACTAGAACTTTGTAAAAAGAATGAAGAAAAATAAAAACAAATAATTTTATCGTGAGCGGTTTGTGAGGGCCCCGGGCCACGGCCCTATCGGCCCGTACGGTAATCCGGCCCTGTTGATAGTGATGATGCAACTACCCTTGCAACTTCATTTTATTGAAGGTGTACGTTCAAGCAGACGTCAGCGGTTCTCGATTCGAATATCTCTCATGATGATGTCCTCAAAATAAATATTAGCTGACACTAGAGCATGACTTCGTTATACTTCGACCTGCAAAATTTTACACGTTAATTATATCCCAGTAGTTAAGGTCAAAAAAATGAATAATGATAAATAATTACGAATATCTAGGAAGCCGTCCGCGTAGCCACTATCTAAACGTTGTAGTGTCTGTAAACCAAATATATTATTATTGTTTTAAGAATAATCCAAGGTGAAAATATTAATTTGAAAAGATAACTTTCCCTAGAAATACACACGCCCAAATAGGCAACTTTGCTATGGCAATGTAAACAATATTTTATCAAAATCATTTATCATCAGGACTCTTTGCCTTATGGGAAAGTCTGTGTATATGGTAAAAGGATGATCGATGTTTCAGAAAGTCAGCAGCCACATTAAACATGTTTTGTAATATAACTTCTGTCTGCCATAAACTTTTGCAAGATTGATTGAAGCCCTCAAAAAGTTCTATCTAAAGGTACCGTCGTCGCATAACTTCGTCTACATCTATAGCATAATTTGGGTACGATGCAAGGACGGAATTTCATGGCGAGTTTTCAATTCATGAGTGGATCTCGTAATTTAATTACGTACATAATTATCCCATGGCTTGATTCATTATCGCAAATAGGAAATTTCGTTAGGGATATTTTTCGCTGGATTAAATTAAAATCTTTCTGATGATGATGGACGGTTACAAGTCTAGAGTATCTTCGTGGCGCTTGACGAACGCCAGATACTAAAATAACTCAGATGTATGGGAAATTATATCGATGTATTCATGTCAAAAGATGCTATTCAAAATATGCGTTTTACCAATTGAGTGAACTCGAATATCTTTGATCTATGGACTCAGACAGTAACGTCACGTTAAGCTACGTCAACAATCTACAATCTATGCTGTTATAACATAAGTGAATATTAAATATCTGATTTGCGTTTGTTAGAGATTAGATAAAAGGCCTTTACAACTTAATTATTACTGTTTGATAGCTTTTGCAGGTAACATTTAAATAAATCTGCTAAAACAGTCTTGGCGCAACTTTATTATTTCTTCGGTAGAAGTTCGTAACGCGTTTAACTCTGAGATGCCGTGTTTAACTCTGAGATGCCGCGTTTACATGGATTCAATCCTCCAAAATCGCATTTAAACGCAGAACGGATCGAAACGAGATCGATTCGAAAACGGTTATGTCGCACATCTTATACCATTTCATGCTTCGATCTTTCGATTTTTGGATTCTGCATGTAAACAAAGTATAAGTTACTATGGTCGATTTTACGTGCAGACCAGACCAGTCCACATAGACCGGTTTGGTATTTTTCGGTCTTGCATTTATTTGCGCATTTTAACAGTACCAAACTGGTTTTGTCTCCTTTGGTCAGTACCAAAATCAGTCCAAATGGACTGGTTTGGGGTGCGTTTATGTGTGTAAACAAACCATTTTTTTTGTATATTCAGACTGGTCCGGTCAGCACGTAAGCGCAACCTAAGCGACTGCAAACCTAACAAAAAGTTCGGGAAGCGGTTAGAAAAGGATATGGTAGGTACCCGTCGTGGTAAAAAACTGTGGAGCAAGTGAAGCCGTGTGTACGGCGGGCATTATCACGACGAAAAGCCCAGGATTGATTTTTCCGCAAATCAGACCTCTTCTTGCGAACTCTTTCACGCAATCGTTTCATAATAAAAGATCATTAACGTAAATAATAACAGACAATGGCGCAACAGCCCAAATCGGGCCTAGACCTTGAAGTAATGCCAGAGCTACCTCATAACGAGACGGAACACTTGGATGTGAAATGGTCTGCCACACGCTCGTCCGTGATTATTACCCCAATTTTAACTTAGGTACTCATTTACAGCTGAGTGAACTGGTAGTCCGGCAACCAATCCCATTCTCGAAATTTACTTGTCACCAAGCAGACTTAAACCTGGTATCAGGTACGCCGAATGCAAGTGTTCTAGCCACTAAGCTATCCAGACTACTCTAAGCAACCCAGACAACTACGAAAACGTAAATAAGCTTGACGTTATTTTCATAGCCGAAAAGTTACAGGTTCTGAGAGAAATAACTAAATGGTTATTACCTAGTCATTAAATGGTTATTTCTGGTCATTTCGGGGTTGTATGGTTGACTAGACGTTTAAAGTTGAGTTAAGACTTTCTAAGACGAGGTGACAAATTGAAATTAAGAAAACTGGAATTGCTGACCCAAAAGTTTATTATGATTGTATGACGTTGAGCCCGAGCTATGCTTTAGGTTCAATTTTGAATTTCGAATATGAAATCTAGAGTTATGCTAATACCATGTATATACTGCTGGTATTGATATCATGATATCATGATATCGTCAATGCCAGCGGTGTATCACCCAATACTAAGCATATACGAGATAAACGAACTGGTATAATTATATGGACCTGTTTCATGGTATACAAAAATTCGATAATTTTACCTAGTATGTGGGGAGTTGTTTTGCGGCCAAACTACTCAGCCCGAAAACACTCCTCACAAATTGGATTACAGATCCAAGGACGCTGGTTGTCATTTAGATTCCTATATAAGGATGAGAAATCGAAGTGGCAACCAGTCGTTCGTCAACCGGCGTTCGACTCACTACACACTGCAAAGTGATGACGCTGATAGTCGTAACTGCAGGAACACGGTAGCGGTAGCAACAAGTCGTACACGGTGGTCGCACCTTCCGCTGCAGCTGGCAACACAGGTGCCAAGGTGTGAAAGACGTCAGCACCGAACATTGCCGAAGCAGAAACCGCTACAACTCAGCGGTCAACCGCACGACTTTGCGGTCAACCGTCATCAGCATACATGGCATGAGCCAGCGATGGTGACGGCGTGGCTTGACGGCACCGACTCATGTCGTCGCCGCAAAGACGATGGCTGCGACTTCAGCCATCGCAGCAATATTGTTGACGGCTGCTACAACCACACCCCCAGACTAGCAACGGCACCGAATACTGCCGTCCCGTCAACGACCTTATCTATGTTGGACTCTGGGCATAGCCGTGAGAACTCCAACACATCGGGTCGTGACGAAATTTCTTCAGATGAACCCCGCCCTGGACGTCCAAAAACGGCCACAAACCAAGAAATGATCAATAAGGTACATGATATCGTATAAGCCGATTGACGAGTCAAGGTAGTTGATATAGCCGAGGCTGTAGGCATCTCAGCTAACAGCGACTGGACAATCCTACATGAGCATTTGGATATGTCAAAGAGCAGTTTGAAAATGTATCAGTGCAATCCGCAGGAGTTTTTGCGGCGATTTATGACCGTCGATGCAACCTGAATTCATCACTATACGCCGGAAACCAAGGATCACTCTAAACAGTGGACTTCTCGTAACGAACGTGATCCGAAGAAGGCAAAGTCGGTCACATCGGCCGGAAAGGTTATGGCGACCATTTTTGGGACGCTCGTGGCATAGATAGATAGATTGGAGATAGGGGTCGGTGTGGTTAACCTCTGTCACTGAAGCCACAGTTGGGCTTATTGTGACGTCCCCCGGATTGTTTATGATTCCTCTTCAATCCCTGCGCTTTCAATGAAGCTTAGTATTTTGCGAAGAGGAATGGACAGGAATTATGATGGTTGCATGAAACCCTGACCGAACGCTCGTGGCATAATTTTAATTGACTATTTGGAAAAAGGAAGGACGATAACAGGACAGTATTATTGTGCTTTATCGGATAAATTCGATGCTGCATTGAAGGAGAAACGACCCCATTTGAGAAGGAAAATCTTATTTCATCAAGATAATGCACCAGCTCATTCTAGCCTTCTTGCAACTCAAAAATTGATTGAATTACGCTACGAGTTGCTTCCGCACCCACCTTATTCTCCAGACTTGGCCCCCTGCGACTTTTCCTTGTTTCCCAATTTAAAAAAATCATTGGCAGGAAAAAGATATGGGTCAAACGAAGAAGTCATCGCTGCCACAGAGGCCCGTTTTGAGGAGTTATCAATAACATATTATACGGAAGGGTTAAAGAAGCTGGAGCATCGTTTGGCAAAGTGTATTGAGTTACAATAAGATTATGTTGAAAAATAAGAAAAAACTTTTGCAAAAATCAAGTGTTTTTTTGCCGACTTAAGTTACTTTTCGAACGCCCCTCGTACAGTGTATCATGTGCAGCTAGATTCAATACTATGATTTCAACACCATGGTTCGCATACTAGCTGTGTATCCATGGTATAACTTAGCTGTTATCCTGTGTTATGTGGAATATTATATAGAAAGTGAGTGAACTCCCTGATACCTTCGAATATTCTTTAGTTTTTAAACGTTGATTTTACAAAATCAAAATATTATTTACATGTAACAAAACAATACTAAAACTAAGCTGCAAAATTTATTTTATTCTATTTCATATTGTAGAATTTCCCAACAGCATAAATAGTGAATTATCTAATTCATTGAACGATCATTTATAATTACATGTGTACCTGTAAAATCATTGAAATTAATACCGATATGAATGAATTTGCAGTGGTAAATAGGTACATGTAGGGTAGGTGTATATACTTGGATCGTAATCAAGAAGTGATGAGTTGATCAATTCATTCAGGTGTAGATTACTAAGCGACTAACAACCGAAAGAATACCCAAGGGGCTATTTGGAACATTATTTTTTAGGTTGTCAGTCGCATAGTTACCGACACCGCATCTCAGCATTAAACGTGTTCCGGACCAGCGCTGTCGTTTTTACTACGATAGTAGTATTTGTACTACTATTGAACTTTATGTACTACTGTACTACTCCTTTCAATTTTGCACTACTCTTGCGTCTTGCCGTGAAAATGAAATTCTTTTTTCGAATTTATATACTATTAAAGTGAATTCTGAAATCAACGAATTTTATTTGTCATTTTCAGCGTGACTAATAAAATAAATATTGAATTTCAGGCCGAATCGCCACGAATTCATATCTTGCTAACAACCATTAAATCCTATTATAAGACAATAACAACCAACTTTATCAAAACAAAAACTTTTAGGAACATACATACATATGTACAATATCAGATGATAATTTAGACGATATTGATTTTATAATGAACAATGTTTTAAGATATCACTGTAGTTTATACTGGCGGTAGAGCAAAACTATTAATAAATTCGGGAATCTTCTGAAAATGAAATTTTGAAATGAAACAAAATTGCAGGAACTATTATTTAACCCTTTGCAAGCAAATATCGAAGAGAATAAATTTCAGTTCCCTACAAGGTTTAAGTCCCTCATCCATGGCTGAAACTACAACAAATTAAGTTTTTTTAATGAAAACTTAGACGCTGAGTGGCGATTAGTACTTAAGAAATCAATAGAACTAAAATATTTAGATTGTGAAGATTTTTGGGCTAAAATACTAATGTTGAAAGATGCTTTAAATGAAAATTTTTTTGGAACAGCTACTGCAAATTGGGTACCAAGCAAAGCGCTTATTGAAAAGTACCATAAGTGAATACTGGTACTAATGACAATCAGTCGTATTTACCTATATCTGATTTGAGATGCTATTGCGATGTCATTAAGAGGTTAGGATGGTTTGAAAATTTCAAAAAATAGTTTTTTGTTTTTTTCTATTATTAAATAATGCAATATGTCTTGAATATTCTCCCAAAATATCAAATCGATCCGAGTAAAATTCTAAGAGATTGAGCCTTCGGAAGTTCCGCCCATCGGGCCAGGTCAGCCTAAACTCAAAACTTTACTCGCGTTTTTCTCGAAACTCTATTTTTGCAGTCGGTGGACACCAGGGACGTCATTTCAGTTTTTCTAGGGGGGAGGTGGGCCAAGATGCTATGAATGTATATATTTAATATATAAATATACATATGTATGTTGTATGTAATATATGTAATGTAATGAAAACCCGAAATGCCAATTCCCCCACAAATGATGTCCCTGGTGGACGCGATTTCTCGAAAAGTTATGAACCGACCTTGTTCAAATTTTGTACACTTCTTCAAAATAACATTATATCTAGTGCTTAAATGAAGGATTTTTTTTAACTTTTATTGCAACTTATTTTACGAGGCAATACATGGTGAAAATTTTACCAATAAATAGGATTTTTTGTTCAGAGCTCCGCCAAAAATTCGAATTTCAAATTTTTTTTTCCTCGTTCAAGCACGAGCTCTATGCATGTACTAATGGAACATTTTTGGTTTTTTAAATTTGGATAAACCAGTCATCAGTTATCCTGTCCACGCCGAGAGCACTTTTTTTGAGAGGCCAAGGGAAATGAGTTCCCAATGGGTGAATTTTCAAAATTTTGAAACAAAAATTTCACAAAATGCTTTTGAAATATTTTTCTTTGATGTACTAAATTGTTTAAATAAAATATTTCATTAGGTGTATCAAAAAAAATGAGTAAAAATACCATTTTTTTGAGTCACTTAACCCCTCAGTCTAGATAATTGAGGCAAAATTTAACGATCGCTTACTGATAAATCAGATATCAAAAATTTTCTTTCAAATAAAAACAGGACTGATTATTTTTATTATATCTTGTGAGCGGTATTAGACGATAACTGAAATATCATGTGGATATAATTTGTAAGATTATAAACAATACTATACATATATATGAATACAATTTAAATTTCAATTTCAAAATTAACTTAAATTAAAGTTGTGACGGAACATGGTAGAAACGGTAGGTATTAGCTTCATTCCCATTTTCCAAGTATCGATCAATAAAAGAGACGAATGTAAAATTTACTGCAAAAATATTTTTTTCGCTTCTTCATTTTGGGGAAAGAAAAAATGATTCAGCATGGCACGATAGACCACATTTTGCACGAAATGCTCTTTGAGTAGCAATAAATTTTCTCGTATTTTGATAGAATATTTGAATGATTTCCAAACGCTGAGGCAACGTGAAAATAATCATGATGAAATGGCAAAACTTACTGATGACAACTGGTAGCAGATTTAAATTTTGAAAGTTTAGTAGACCATATATTATAAGTTTTTTATTTAACTTTTTTTTTACAAAAGGAAATAACAGGATTTAACCGCCTTTTGCGAATTTTCGGAGGCACATAACTTACTTACTTACTTACGATGGCGCTACAGTCCAAATCGGACCTTGGCCTCCTGGATGTGCCGCCTCCAGCCTTCTCGGTTCAGTGACCGCGTCCTCCAGTTTCTACATCTTAGAAGAGATTTGCTGTCTGCGTCAATAGAGTCCTCCCAGCGCTTTCGTGGTTTCCCAACTGGTCTTTGTCCATAGACTTTTCCCTTTAGTGTGCGTTTGGGGATTCTTCCGTCATCCATACGCTCCACATGACCAGCCCATTGTAGCTTTTTAAATTTGATGAGGATCGATACTTCTGGATTGTCGAAGATGGCATACAATTCTCTATTGTATCGTATTCTCCAGATCGAGTCTTCCCTCACAGGTCCGAGGATTCTTCTGAGGACTTTTCTTTCAAAGGCGTTTACTAATTTTTCGGACGCCTGAGTCAATGTCCACGTTTCGCTGCCATAGCATAGCACAGGTCTTATTATTGTTTTGTACAGTTTAAGCTTTGTTTTTCTGTGCACATTTTTGTTTTTAATTATTGGAAGTACCGAATAATACGTCTTGTTTGCCATCATTATTCTTCTTTTAATTTCGATGGGTTCGCTTCCATCCTTCGATATGTTTGCCCCGAGATATACAAAGTTGTCTACGTTTTCTAGGTTGAAGTCTCCTATTGTAATATTTTGTCTGATTGGCATGTTTTTCCTAGTTTGTGTCATAACTTTGGTTTTGTTTTCGTTAATACGTAGTCCAACTTCCCTTGCTACCGAATCAAGGTTAACAAATATTTCTTTGGCACTCTCCATGGATCTTGCAAGTATATTTATGTCGTCGGTATATGCTACTAGTTGTGTGGATTTGAAGCATAGTGTTCCGTTGGTGTCAACGGGCAGTTTCCGAACAACATATTCGAATGTCAAATTGAAAAGCATTGGTGCCAGGCCATCACCTTGTTTAAGCCCGTTGTCAGTTCTAAAGCTGGAAGTCAGATCATTTTCCACTCTGACTTGTGACAGAGAATCGGTCATTGTCATTTTTGTAAGCCGAACTAGTTTCGGTGGAACTCCAAAATCTATCATTATTTTATACAGTACGCGCCTGTCGATACTGTCGTATGCCTGCTTGAAGTCCACAAATATCTGGTGCACATCAATGTTAAATTCCCAGCACTTTTCAAGCACCTGTCTAACTGAGAATATTTGGTCCGTGGTCGATCGCCCAGCTCTAAATCCGCCCTGGTATTCACCAATTACTTTGTCCGCAAAGGGCTTTATTCTCTTTTCTAGAATTTTCGTCAAGATCTTATAAGACGTACACAACAGGGATATTCCTCGGTAGTTGTCACAGCAGAGTTTGTCACCTTTTTTATAAATTGGGTATATGATACTCCTGCGCCAATCTTCAGGAAGTGTTTCTTGCATCCATATGTCCGAGATCAATCTGTGTAGGAGATGTGGTATGCAGGTGTCGCCTGTTTTCATGAGTTCAGCTGGAATTTGATCAGTGCCCGGCGCTTTGTTGTTTGGGTGGTTCCTCAGGGCTGTTTTTACTTCTTCGAGTGTGGGAGGACTCGAAGAGGATCCTTCCTCAGCTGTTACCTCGGCTGTTGTTATGTCTGCTGCTGCTGTTCGTGCGGATGATGGGCTCGGGTTGAGAAGGTGTTCAAAATATTGTGCCCATCTTAGTTTTATCTCTTCCGCATTACTTATAATGTTGCCTTCTGCATCCTTGCAGAGGCTCGTTTTCGGTTTGTATCCCTCTTTCATCCTTTTAACTAGGGAGTATGCGGCTCTTGTGTTGTATAATTTAAATTGTTCGTCCATGTTTTTAATTTCGTCATTATTGTACTTCCGTTTTTTCTGTCTGCAGATTTTGTTTGCAAATCGTCTAAGATCATTATATTTGTCCTGTTTGGCTCGTGTCGGCCGTTCCGTTAATATTTTGTAAGCTTCGTCTTTTCTCTTTAATGCATCTTGGCATTCGTTGTCGAACCACTCATTTCTTTTGAGCCGGGGTTGTTGTCCTATCACCTCCTCTGCGACGGATGTTATGCCATCTTTGATGTTTTGCCACATTTCACCGATTGGTATGCTGGTGTTGTTTAGCATTGTCGCGAAATGCCTCTCCAAGGCTGAAGTGTATTTCGCAACTATTTTCTCATCTTTGAGCTTTCCAATATCGAATTTAGGGACCGGTTGTGTTCCTGGGTGTCCTCGATTTGCTATTCGACATCGGAACTTGGTCTTGACTAAATAGTGGTCTGTGTCACAATTAGCACCTCGAAAGGTACGTACGTCGAGAATGCTGGAGGCCGCCCTTTTTTCTATTAGAACGTGGTCTATTTGGTTGAATGTTCGTCCGTCGGGAGACGCCCACGTTCTCTTATGAATGTTACGATGCGGGAAGCATGTCGAGCTTACAATTAGGTTTTTGCTGCTGGCGAAATCAGTCAGCCGTTGGCCGTTGTCGTTACTTATATCATGAAGACTGTGCCTTCCAATTGTCCCTATATAGGTTTCCTCTTTGCCCACTTTCGCGTTAAAGTCACCTAATACTATTTTTATATCGTTCGACGGGAAGGAGTCGAATGTTGATTCTAAGGTGCTGTAGAAATCATCTTTAACTTCGTCGTCTTTGTCTTCCGTTGGGGCGTGGACATTAACAAGCCAAACATTAAAGAATTTTGTCTTAATGCGGATTGCACACAATCGTTCATTAACGGGTTTGAAGTTGGTAACTTGATGTTAAAATTTGTTGTCGACGATGAACGCAACTCCAAACTCGCGGCTTCCCGAAGATTTCCCACTTTTGAAAATTGTGTGCGATCTAATGTCGGTAATCTCGCTACCTAACAATTTAGTTTCTTGGAGTGCGATGATGTTTATCTTGTATTTGTTCGCCTGTTCCAGGAGCGCTCTCACTGCTCCAGCTCTGTACAGGGAACGCACGTTCCAAGTTCCGAAAGAATAGTCAGTTTTTCGTTTGCGTGGTCGTTGCCGTTGAAACAATTCAGTCCGAGGCGGTGGATCAGGTTTCGAAACTAGATTTTTTTTCCAAGGATGAGTAGTTAACACATCGCTCAACCCCCTAGCCTGGAGGGCCGGTCCTACTTCTTTATTACACCCTGGTAGGCAAAGGGCGGGAGTTTTCAGCTGGATATGGTATGCTGGAGTTCTCGCAGCTATGCTGCGAGTCCAACTATATCATACATACTTATGCCTACTTCCTGAGACGCACTGGTGTTCCTGGCCATTCAGGATAACTCCATACCCCTCCTCCTTTCTCAACCGGGCTTGGGACCGTCTATGGCGGAGTTCGGAGGCACATAAACTTAACTAAAAATTGAAAAGGCGATCATCAGAAACTTAACCGTGGCTAATAGGCAAAAGCAAATAATATATGTATTAACTTATACATATGTACATGGTTTTATAACAAAGATAATATGTTTAATATGTTCTTGTAATTTCTGCTACATTTAGTTTATTAAATCAGCTTATTTAATATTATACCTAATAACCATGTAGTGGTGAAATTACTAATGAATGAAAAAGAATAGAATTATTTGTATTTTAAAATTACTGAAAAAGTCTGCCAACAGTCTGGGCGCAACTGTATTATTTTTCCGGCAGAAGTTCAGAACACGTTCAATTCGGGGATGCGGTGTATGTTACTATGTGACTGAAAACCTAACAAAAAGTTCGGGAAGCGGTTAGAAAAGGGTGTAACGTATGAATTAAATAATTGGGTCATATTCCGGGATGCGGTCTAGAGGTTGAAAAAACAAAACTTAAAAATAGGTGATTATTAAACAAACCTGGGGAAGTAAAAAGATATTCGATATCTGATCAGACATGAGAAACATGATGGAACTCATGAAAAAGTGTACAACCAGTTTACACCCTCTTAGGGGTTGAATTTCAAACAATCTTGAAAACACATTCTAGGTATTCACATGAAGAGTCCGTAGAATAAAAATGAATTCAAAATCGTGTCGAAAGACCTAGTAGATATGACGAAAATCGTGAAAATATATGCATTTTATACTAACCGATATTTTTTTTTCCCCTCCCTTCTGATTTCCAATGAATATTTGAATTTTTTTATCAGAATTACTTTTCTAGTTAATTTACATATACGTACCGAGTTTCAACTTCTTAGCATAAGCCGTTCTGAAGTTAGGGAAAACACCCCCCACCACCGTACCATACTACCCCTAAAACAAAATGTATTTTTCCACCATGCCACTACTATAGCTTTATCTAAATACCAAGTTTCAGCTTCCTATCATTATAGATTCTTAAGATATAAGCATCGGAACTTTTTCTTCTCACCCTTCCCCACCCTCACCCTCGACACCCACACCCCCAAACTTTTTTCCCTACTAGGGTTTTATTAGGCCTACTTCTGGTAAAAATTTGAAACATCCATCTTACACTGTTATTGAGATATGAATCGTGTTGTTTTTGAAAAATTCTTATCCCTCCCACTTCCGTGCTCCTCCACCCCTTTCAAATATTTTACTTTGAGCAATCTTTATTTATCAAGCTTTATACTCAAACCAAATTTTGTTTTTCTGGTACCATTGGTTTGTGAGATATCGTAATCTAAAGTTTTTCACCCCCCACCCCCGTACGCCACTACCCCCACCCAAAAATTTTGTTTCAATCTACTCTCCTAGTATAACTACAGATATTTGTTAAGTTTTAATTGCTTGCTATTAATGGTTTAGGAGATATGGATTTTAGAATTTGTCGATCTCGGCATTTTTGCGTTTCGGACGCATTATTTCCCCCTCCACTCCCACACCCCTTCACCCATATCTGTTTTTTTTTTGCAAATGGATCCATTATCAAAGCTCTATAGAAATTCTAAGTTTCAGCCTCCTAACACAAGCGGTTCCTGAGATCTAGAAACCTAAATTTTTCGTCTAAAACGCTTACCCCGCCTTCCCCCTTACACCTCCTCCCCTGAAGATAATGTCAATTCAAGGGGTCTACCAAGTCTTTTCTTAGAAAAAATTTTAATTTAATAGCTCCACTGGTTTGAGAGCTACGTTCCTTCAAAGATTTTGGGGCGGTCGACGTACGGCGTACGGTGTACGGAGTACGGCGTACAGACGGAGTGAAAATTTTTATTGCTTTTTTCGCGTCTACTAGTCATGAAACGTGGAAAAAAAAATTTTGAGGGAAGCAAATTTTTTTTTTTAAAAATCGATAACAATACTGTATTATAAATAATACAGTAAAATATGTTATTATTTACATGTACCTATTGATTGCTAATAAAAACCCTATTATATGTTATACCTTGTTCTGCTGCTCAAATTTTTGTTTATCTAAAAGACACGATATACTCGTACTGTACAAGTTCATACACATGTGTATCGTTTTTAAGGGGTGGTGCCTGTCATACTAAATGCAAACTTCAAATCCCCCTACATAACTAACTTTGATATTTTCCGATTTTGAAATTTATAAGTCATGTACTACCGTTCTTTGTTAAATACTACTGTCTTAAACTGAAATGCACTACTGATCAGAACAACTAAACGACAGCACTGTTCCGGACTTCTATCCATAAAAAAATAAAGTTGCGTCCAGTGTAGGTTGCTACTGGCTTCAAGGTAAGGATAACTTTTGCTATTCTGGTAGATCGTTTCGGAGCCAGTGGCAATAAAAATAATTAATACTTGCTAGTACGTTGTCATACCTGGTCCGATTTCTTAACCTTTTCATCCGTGAAACTAACTGGACTCTACTGACTGTGCTGTATTAAAGCTGGACATCCTAAGTTCTGTTCGGTGACGTTAAGAAAATAAATCCTTTAATTTATTTTTGAAACTTGCCACTGAAAATATCTCTTGTATGTAGTACAGCATATTGTCACTTAGTTCCATGATTAAAGCGACATGTATTCAATCCCAATCCCTGCATCACAAACGAGTAATTCAGAAAACTTTTTCCAGTTTTGTGTCACTAAGTACTGGACATCCATGATAAAATAAAACGAAAACAATAACGGGAAAGAAAATATTTTTATGGTTGTTCTAATGGGGGTAGTACATATAAGGGTGGTGAGATAATGAGAAGTGACAGTGCACTTGACTTTGATGTCGTTATTTTTGTTTTACTGTACATAAAAGATAATATCGAGGATTTCTCCACATAAGCAATGCGAAACATACGTGATACGTTTTTAGTAGAATAATAGTTATATTTTTATTTAAACTACAGGTACACCCTTCAACTGGTAACTATGGAATAGACATACGAATAAAAGTTGGTAGTTCTATGACGGGTTGCCGAATTTAACCAATGTGCCGAAAATAATAGGGGGATCGACACTTATGGAAATACATACATATATAATTTTTTTAGGCATTATAACTATTCTTTTACTTTATTAGTAATAATACAGTATTGTTATTGATTTTAAAAAAAAAAAAATTTGCTGCCCTCAAAATTTTTTTGTCCACGTTTCATGACTAGTAGACACGAAAAAAGCAATAAAAATTTTCACTCCGTCTGTCCGCCGTACTTCGACCGCCAAAATCCTTTGAAGGCTCGTAGCTCTCAAACAAGTCGAGCTATTCAATTAAATTTTTTTCTAGGAATAGACTAGGTAGAGCCCTCGAATTGACATTATTTTCAGGGGTGGGGGTGTGAGGGGGAAGGTGGGGGAAGCGTTTTAGACGAAAAATTTTGGTTTCTAGATCTCAGCAACCGCTTATGTTAGGAATTTCTATAGAGCTTTGATAGTGGACCCATTTGCAAGAAAATTGATGATATGGGTGAAGGGTGTGGGAGTGGAGGGGGAAGCAATGCGTCCGAAACGCAAAAAAGTCGAGATCGACACATTCTAAAATCCATATCTCCTAAACCGTTAATAGCAAGCAATTAAAACTTAACAAATATCTGTAGTTATAATAGGAGAGTAGATTAAACAAAATTTTCGGGTGGGGGTAGTGGCGTACGGGGGGGGGGGGGGTTGAAATACTTAACATTACGATATCTCCCAAACCAGTGGCACCAGAAAAATAAAATTCGGGTTTGGATATAAAGCTTCATAAACAAAGATTGCTCAAAGTAAAATCTTTGAAATAACACGTTTCATATCTCAATAACAGTGTAAGATGGATGCTTCAAACTTTTACCAGAAGTAGGCCTAATAGAACTCTAGTAGGGAAAAAAAGTTTGGGGGTGTGGGTGTAGAGGGTGAGGGTGGGGAAGGGTGAGAAAGAAAAAGTTCCTTGCTTATATCTTAAGAATCTATAATGATAGGAAGCTGAAACTTGGTATTTAGATAAAGCTATAGTAGTGGCATGGTGAAAAAATAGATTTTTTTTAGGGGTAGTATGGTACGGTGGTGGGGGGTGTTTTTCCTAACTTTAGAACGGCTTATGCTAGGAAATTGAAACTCGGTACGTATAAGTAAATTAACTAGAAAAGTAATTCTGATAAAAAAAAATTCGATTATTCATTGGCGTTCAGAAGGGGGGGCAAAAAAAAATATCAGTTAATATAAAATGCATATACTTTCACGATTGTCGTCATATCTAGGTCTTTCAAAATATTGAATTAATTTTTATTCTACGGATTCTTCATATGAATACCTAGAATGTGTTTTCAAGATTGTTTGAAATTCGACCCCTAAGAGGGTGTAAACTGGTTGTATACTTTTTCATGAATTCCACCATGTTTCTCAGGTCTGATCAGATATCGAATTTCTTTTCACTTCCCCAGGCTTGTTTAATAATCACCTGTTTTAAAGTTTTTTATTTTTCAACCTCTAGACCGCATCCCGGAATATGACCCAATTATTTAATTCATATGTTACACCCTTTTCTAACCGCTTCCCGAACTTTTTGTTAGGTTTTCAGTCACATAGTAACATACACCGCATCCCCGAATTGAACGCGTTCTGAACTTCTGCCGGAAAAATAATACAGTTGCGCCCAGACTGTTGGCAGATTTTTGTGTTTGTGTAATAGAAACTATGAAGAAGAGCAATGAACAACTACTCTCTCCTACAGGCCCGTGCGTAGGAAAGTATCATGGGGGGGTTTTATCAAGTTCCCCCATACTAAATGTGATGACCTAAAAAAAAAAGGTCCTCACTTCCCTATGAAAATAGGACAATGGGGGGGGGGGGGGGGTTCAACCGTCGCCGTTTGTTCAGTTAGCTCTTCCTTCATTTTAATTCTCCTTTTCGAATTGAAGTGTAGTTCGCCAAAATGAACAAGTTGCTTCACTCACTCATTTGAAAGAAGTGTTCTTTTGGAGCGGTTCACTCGTGAACGACCCACCTCTGACTGTAATGCTAAAGGTAGATGAGAAATAATGTAGACTGGATTCTGCCTTTATTGGAAACCTATGTATTTCGCAAAGACACTTTGGCATTATTGATAAGTTGTACTTTACCTTAAGGAATAATCTCATGTCATGCACTGCTCTATACCTGCACCTTTCAAAAGTTTGAAAGTAACGACTTTGCTATATCGTTTTAAAACTTTAAAACTCGCCACATTGGCTTCGCTTGGCTTGGCTCAGTCCTAACAATCTCTAGAGTTCCCATTAAGCTTATGTCGTTTACCTATTACACAAGTTTTAGAAAGATTTTATGGATAAGAGGTGCCCTTAAGTCGTAGTTATATTTTTCAATCTGCTATTCCGTCGAGTGTATTTGTGCGTATTTCAGCTTTTCTCTTCACATGGTACATTTTCGTATAATTTTGTTACCGCACAAACTTTTTCTTTTACTCGTTAAAACTCTGGAAATTTTTCGGGAGAAAACTTCTTCGAAAATAACAAGGAAGTTTTTATTTGACTAGTATGTTTTTTTTTCCTGAGCAACACTAGGTAGTACCTTGTGCAGGTACCTTACACATATCTAAACTTGTGCAACTTTCATGCATAGCAGCTTTGTAGCTCTAAAGATACTCGTGCAGCCCTAATTATGTTGGCATTAGAAAGGTGTTCATTTCGGGATATTTTCGATACAGACTATCGCACTTAAAAACTTTGAGCCTGTTACAGATTTTGCTACATATTTTGAAACACGTTTCAGCATGAGCTAAAATCTACTAGATAAGAATTGATGAACTCATTAATCCGTTTATAATTACCTAAGTTCATAATTATCCTTCCGTTGAACTTTGTACTATCTACTTCAATTCTATCTAGTCACTGAAATGTACCTAGGTATTTGGTTGCACCTTTGTATGGGAGACTCGATGAGTTTGTGAAGTTCGTGATGAACTTGGAACTTGGAACTTGGAACTTGGAACTTGGAACTTGGAACTTGGAACTTGGAACTTGGAACTTGGAACTTGGAACTTAACTACGCTGGATATATTTATATTAAGCAGGTTGCAGCAAACACTGTGGGTAAATTATCGAGATGTGGTCCATGTGAATACTAATTGTTCGCATAAACCTAAATCCAGGTTGGTGAACGAATAACAAAGAACTTTAGAAGTAGTAGGTAGAAAGAAAAAATATTTATAAAATATTCAACCGGCAAAATGTGGTTTATCTGGTAACGAATGGGCGAATCTTCTTGCCAGAAGAAGGAGGATAAGTATTTATAGCATAGTGATCGATAGCCTGGTTCTGTGTCCTATCGAATATGCGATGGATACGATTGATACAGCAGCACTCTGGTAGGCTGGTTGCATCGCAGGCTTGTATATATTGGCCAAAATTGGATTGGAAAGCTTGAAAACAACTGATACGTGTATATTAACAGGTCACGTTAGAAACCTTTGTATTTCAATGGTCGGTATCATGGAGCTATAACTAACGGAGATCGCAAAGCGCCGTTTCTGTAAAAAGCACTTTGAAGCATTTTGATGCAAAATTGAACATTTTTGTATGGAGCGTTTCATGACCGGTGGCAGTGAAATGCAAATAGTAGCGAAGTATTTAAAGGTTGGGCTTTTTTTCTTTTCAATACCGGAGTATAACATACATGTGAGTAAGATGCTGATAGTAGCATAGTGAATGTCGCCGGTCCTTTGAGAAAACCTCCGGCTTCAAAAAAATCGCTGCACGCGTATCTCCATTATACATATAGCTCTATGGTCGGTATACTCCACTTTAGGGCAAAATTTGGGGCAAGGGAGCTGTCGATTGGGCTCAATTTGAGAACACTCGTGTTGTACTCTGATACATATATTGCAACAGTTCACACTTAACCAAATATTATTAGGTTGACTAAAAATGTCACAGCCCTGATCTCAAGGAAATTCCAAAGATACGACAGGGACCCCAAGGCAAGATTTTGAGCCTTTCCTTCAAGATTTCACATAAAAGCAGAGATGATTGACAGAAACCGTGGGTAATACGTGTGAAGGTAGATTTTCAATGTATATGCATAGACGAATCGCAAATATAAAACAATATGGAACTGGCACTGGTATCTTCTGTAATAATCTTAATGTAGGTAGGTAGGTAGGTACGCGTGGCAGCCAGTGAGAACACGGGCACACTTAGACCTAAGAAGGTCCGTTGTATTTCCGCAGGATCATTGAATCCGGTCCCACTCGTCCCACTCGTCATTTAGAGCTGGCAATGACGCTTTGGATTCTCTCGACCTCCGTTGTGGCGAGGAGTCTGTTGAAGAAGTAAGCTCCAAGATGAGCCTTCATTCTAGCGAATAGAGCTGGACAGGTAGGTACAGAGAACATAAGCGACTGTCTCCCCTTCTTCTACTTATCATAGGCAGCTTCTTCAGAAGTCGTTTGACAAGAGGCCGACCTTTAAATCAGTGTTCTGTCAAGACACCAACTGTGGTGCTGATAATCGTCTTCATGAGCAAAGTCTGCCGTTTAAAGCGTTTTAGATCCACCTTCGGCCAAAACTATGTATCGTGCAGTGTATCATGTAATTCCATCTGCCCATCTTGAGTTGGTTTCCACTACTGAGTCTAGTCCCAGTAGCAGTTTCTATGTATAGAAAAACACACCGAGATTCCGATATTCTGGAATAATTTGAAGGCTAGTATCGCGCCGAGTGTATTCATTAGCCATACATTTGGTTTATGCCTGTCCCTTGTCACCTCTAGCACGGAAGAATTTTGAACTGTTCTGCCATCTCATTAATTGATGATCGATATTCTACGACACCCTTCTAAGGATTCCAAGGATTTTATTACCGCTTGGCTGTCTGTGAGAATACTAATATCTCCAGGAACTCCAGTAGATATTACATTACAACTCAACCAGGACACCTCAGCCAGAAAACCTCAGACAGGATACCTCAGCCTCCTCTATCGCCATAAGCAAATCCTGATCGACACTACGGTGGTCCAAAAGGCTGAAGGAGCTGCTAATGTTAAGCATACCAGAGAAAACATCTTCACATACACCACCTTCAGTTCTGGAGCCGTTCGTATCTGATTATAGGAATATTTCAATCTAGCTACTTTTAATACTCATATAAAACTTATATGCGGAGTACCGGAATATAATTCTATATCAGGGAATGAGCTGGGTGATGAACAAGCAAGAGCAGGATAAGAGTCAGGCAGAAAGGTAGAGGAGGCGGCTAGTCCTCCGATAAGGATCATTAACGCATATATCAGGCACCGTGCAAGGAAGCAGACAACGCACGGTAAGAAATATTGACAAGCTGCAGGATTTCTAGGAAAAAGATAAGACTAGAGATGTATTTACTCTCGTAGAATTGCTGGTGATTAACTGCATGCAAGAGAAGCACGTCATGCATATAGGGACAGCTGTTTCCAAGTAGTTGCTAGGAGAAGCCTGGAGGTTTTGAAATCATTAGGGTACGACAACTTGAGTGATTACCCGTGAGGTTTCAATTGGGTTGCTGTAAGGTCTTTGTGTGCTTCGTACGTCGTTGTTCTTAGCGTTGCTTACAAAACTAAAACTAAAAGTATTTCATCGGATAATTGGA